>JARWMC010000023.1:8450000-9050000 GCA_029959065.1 Colias behrii | reverse complement strand
CAGTCTTTCCGCTACACTTTCTACCACACCCTCTACCACGCTACCAGCAAAACCAAAGATCACAGACAACGCGTCTGTCTTTGGTGCTGGTGTTGGCACTATATCTTTTGAATCATAATAATCTTCTGGAACATCTTGTTCCTCTGTATCTAACTCTGTGAATACTGGGACATCTTCTACCTCTCCACTTTCTATACCTCTATCAACAACGTCAGTAGGTTTACTGGCAGTTTTATTTGAATCAGTTTCGTTTGATGATATTATTGTACTTGATTCTGTTGTAAATGAATCTGTTGCATTCTCCAGTTCATATTCTGTTGTAGTTGGTATAGATAAATTACTAATACTTATTGTTGTAGCCTCGCTATAATTCGCTCTTGTAGTAAGTTCGAAAAATTCTGTTGTATTATTGTAATCTTCTGATTTTTCAGTAGACACTGATAAAATGAACGTATCATTTAGGACTAGAGGTGTGGTTTTATCAGTAGATGATAAAGGGATAACAGTTAAATCATATTCTGTTGTTGTTTCAACGTAGCTTCCATTTTCTGTAGTCGATATTAGTTCAATTGGAATAACACTTAAGTCTTCCGACTCTGTAGTAACAGATACACTATCTGTATCATTGTTCTTACTATCTAATTTCTTATTATCTTGGTCATCTTTGGAATATTTATCAACAGTATATCTATATGAATCTTTATTATAGTCATTCCATGATGAACTGTCATATTTCTTGTTATATTTCAATGAATACTCATCGTCGAAGTCGATGATATCATTGTCAATATCGTTATTTGAATTTATATTTTCTGGGAAATGCAGCGCTTTTGGCAAAGCGTTTGAGAGACTTATGAATAAAAGGAATGTGAAGATATAGCACATCTTCCGCCTCACCTTGCGGAACATCTTGAAGCCATCTGAAACAAGAAATAATGTTGTAAGTACAGTGTCATTGAACTAGAAAACAACTGGACTAAATGATTTCGTCAGGTTTCATAAATGCTCTGAAAAAAATTCGAACTCTGTATATTGAATGAAACACGAGTATTAAGTATAATTAAAAGAGTAATTGTGCGTTAAGAAATAACAATGTATCAAGTTAAGTGCATCTTTAAGGTCATCATCATTTTTCATTGCAAGCCTATATTATTAACGCGAATCTGACATTAATTGTCGCAAGTGAAATATGTTTCAACCATTACGTTACATATTATTATCAATTACGTATACATTTTCGACTCAATAGTAGATACGATAATTTTCTTTTTGAATTAAAAATGAGTGTTGTGTATTTTACGAAATTTTATATAAAATCGATTCAATGTTGAGATAGTTTGTTACAATTCAAAATATAATATTTCCGTGAATTATGAAATAAAGCTCTCGATTCCTTTTGGCGCAATAGATAGACTCTATCCACCTCGAAACGTTTGCCAATTTGATATGATAGTCAAGTGATATTAGGTAGGTATATTATTATTGGTGATATTATTACATTACGGAAGAGAAAGGTGTTATTAAGATACTACTGAGTTACCTACTAGCTCATATACGAAATATAACAAAATAATAAATATTTCCTATATTATTGATACAATAGCCAATAGGTATCACTTACACTACATATTAATACAATATTTTTGACGTAATCTTATTCATCCCATATATGTAATATCATTGTAGCGTTGTCCTTTGCTTCGGATGTATGAAATTATGCGTGTTATTTACATAAACCTTCCTCTACATATTGAAAAACCCACCTCAAAATTAGTTGAGTAGATTTTGAGATCTAAGCATACGAAGGGATATAGCAGGAAGCGACTATGTTTTATACTGCTTATTGTATCTATACTTAATATTATACAGCTGAAGAGTTTGTTTATTTGTTTGAACGCGCTAATCTCAGGAACTACTGGTTGAATTTGAAAAATACTTTCTTTGTTAGATATTTATCGAGGAAGTATAGCCTTCCTGTATGGCTATATATCATCACGGTAAGACCAACAGGAGCAGAGCCACACGGGTGAAACCGCGGGGCGCTAGTGTAGTAATAATTTCAATAATTCATATCTCCAACGAAGACTAGGCTATAATCCACACGTTTCAAATGCTATTTTTTTAATTATTCATTCTATTATGACTATTAATATAAATGCTACCGTTGTCCGTTGTAAGGTAAAGTAAAAAACAAAAAAAAAAAGGTACAAAATATGTGATTGTCAAGTAATATGTAGGTACTATGTTCGATATTCGTTCGATACAAAGAAAATACATATAATACAATTAGTGCGTGTTTGCATGCATTTTTAAAAGTTATAAAACAATGGAATCTGTATCAGGGCCAGTGATCTAAAAACGTAAAATAATATATTTTGAACAAAGGTGTTACGCGCCAAATAATATCTAAGTAAGAACAATAAGTTACTAGAAAGTTCGCGTAATTAATCAATGCAGACTTTTTGGCGTACAAAAACAATTTAAATGTTTAAACTACATAAAGGCTGTTTTTCACAAAACAGCCTTTATGTAGTTAGAGCAGTTATTGAGACAATTAATATTGATGTGTTTTGTTAGTAATGTGTTTTTAATCCCTCACGCGTCCAACTATAACATACTGATTTAGTTACGAGCAAATAATGTACGTAGGACGCGTGACGGTTTACAAGAGCAACTATGGAGTTTCTTGCCGGTTCTTCTCCAATAGATGGTAAGTATTCTGCTTCGAAATGATTCGAAAGTGCTTCTAAAAGAAGTCTAATTGAATAAATAAATGAGTTTGAGTTTGTCTGTATCTGTTTCCGCACCAGAAGCGAATAGACAATAAACAGTTAGTAAGATTATTTCTATTAAGAGATGATTTTATATTTCTGGTAGATATAACTGATATAAAAGCGGGTGTGTAAAGCTGTTTTTATTTCTAAATTAATAAATATTGCCAACATATTGTTCGCAGAAATTATCGTTCCGGCCAAGGTCGGGGTTTAGGTTGTTAAATTTGCTTATTATATACAGACATAAAATATACATTTTATAGGTATACAACAAAATTTGCAAACTAAGTGAAGAAACCTATATGGCATGCTAAGATTCGAGATACGTTACGTAAATAACTCGACTGATTGGCCAACGAATGTTACTAAACAGCAAGTTTTCATACGCTTTTACTAAGTTGGTTAAGTGGATATACAGCTGCACTTAATAGTAAGTAAACAAAATGCAGGTTAAGCAACAAAAAGCGTTTTTTTTTTTTTTTTTTATGGTATAGGACAGCAAACGAGCAGACGCGTCGCCTGGTGTTAAGCGATACACGCCGCCCATAAGCATCCACTCCACTGGGAAGTGGATGTGTTGCTGTCCTCAAAGGGATTTTGAAGGAGTTAGGTAGAAGGGGCGAGGATGGGAGGGAATGAGGATAGGGAAGGAGAGGATGGGTAGGGGATGGGAAGGGATGGAAGCGTGGTCGAACTATTGATGGGTAACCGCGTAGATTGCCATGGGTTCTAAACTACATTACCTAGATGAAATCTTTCAATGAATTAAATGTTTTTAAGTAGTTTCGAAACATGTATATAAATATTGGAATTAACTATGTGGCTACAACAAACATTACGACACTTTACAAAGGTCGGTTAATATGAGATTTGTCAATAGATGATCAACCTACGACATTGAACAAAATTTGGGATGTCATTGCATTTCGTAACTATTTCTAAATATAGTTATGACAAAAGGTTTATGCGTTTACAAACAGTTTAGATTTAATTGGATTCAAATGTTTTATTTATTTATGTATTTTTTTGGCCAGGAGACATTTTCTTTTATTACTAAGCTCATTATAATAATAGTCGTTTAACAAAGGCTACTCGCTACTGTTTTATTTTTGGAAAACAATTCTGTCCCTGAATTTATTCGCGGGTGATACTGCCAGACAGCTCGTTATGCAATTAATCTGATTCTTAATCCAGTGTACATATTTTATGTACGAATAAAATTCATTCATACTCAAATGGGAAGGAGGATAAACACTGGAAGGAAGGCATCGGTCGCAGACAGACATAAGTATTTTGTGAAGCAAGGAGAGCTCCAATGTACGTATACTAAATTTTATTATGGCAATTTATAATATAATAGGTTATTCACACAAGATAAATATCTAAATACCCGCATACGACATAAAGTACCTAACTAATAGATCAACATCTTGCCCTACTCTGTTTCTTTGAAAACATGGTTAGGCAATGAAACCTTGACATTTGTATAAGATCAGCAAATGAGCCTGAATCACAGTAATCACAGGCAGGGTATGGTGGAATGCAGTTATGCTGCGCCCACACAGGGCTTATGTAAAGCGATTGCTATGGTACGGTAACACGGGGCTAATTAATCGTAATTAATAATTGCTTTTTTAGAAAAAAACTCGGAAGCGAATAGACAAATAAAATGATTTTGAACGCAATACTTGACATATTTTTTTTACATTGAATATTATTAACAAAGTACTAAAAAATAAATAACGGTTGCTGAACCGATTAAGGTAATTATTATATATCGTAAAAAAAGTACAAATAGATATACATACAAACTAGCTCTATTATTATTTAAAACATAGTAAAATTTAGATTCAAGCATACCATAAAAGCTAGTATCATTAAGTTTCAATCGATTCAATCTATCAATTACAAACACAACCTTCAAACTTTTACCACTACAATAGATAACAAGTTGCGGAATAGACGTTGGTCAATTTTTAAACAAGGCTTTATTAATTTTATTTTTTTGTTGTGATTAATCTTGAATTATATGGAAATTTTGTAAGATTACTTTAATATGACTAACGATCTTAAATAATTTCTTTAATTCATGTAAAAAACCCTTCATTTACATATTTAACTTACCTACTTATGTACCTACCTATTTTCTAAAATAACTTAATAAGTATCTAAGTATATTTTTTGATAACTTAATAATATGGTAGAGTCCTCAAAGGTAGGTATTGACAATAAAGATACTTTACCTACTTATATTAAATTTATGAAATAAAAAAGTTTACAAGCAACATATTATACAAAATAAGAGTGAATTTCACAATATGCACCAATAAAATTCGACAATGAACTTGAAAATCGAGCTCAAGTTATTTCTATTACTTGAGTGGTTATGTAAATATTTGATGATATCTGATGAAACCTCAAGGTCGAACAATGCAAACTCTTACGAAAATTTAATTGGATAAGTTTATATTGAACTATCATTACGACCAAAAATATTAATTCATTTATGGAAAACGTGGTAGGTACTATTTTTTGCTACATAAAATATTCTATACTTTATTAATATTATAAAGCTGAAGAGTTTGTTTGTTTGTTTGTTTGAACGCGCTAATCTCAGGAACTACTGGACCGATTTGAAAAATTCTTTCGGTGGTCGATAGCCCATTTATCGAGGAAGGCTATAGGCTATATAATATCTATATCTAAGTTCAACAAGAGATGAGTAATGCTGGTGAAACCGCGGAGCACAACTAGTGTTAAATACATGTCGTTTTAGCTACAAGAATAAGTAATAATACTTCATATAATTATCTACGAAAGAATAAATTATGTAATCATTAAATATCTAGGCGACATTTAAAAAATACAATAGAAAGATTTTTCCAAGGCGTAGATTTTTCTCATCTGATTATATACTTATTAGAAAGCTTTATCATTAAGTCTTAAATAGTAGGTAAGTGCTTTTAAAGTGATCGAGATTTTTATGTGAAAAACATGGTATCGGTAGAATAACTTACCTACCAGTTTATAAATGTAGGTAATGGTTCACTACATAGTATAAAACAAAGTCGCTTTCTCTGTCCCCATGTCCCTATGTTTGCTTGAATCTTTGAAACTACGCAACGGATTTTGATGCGGTTTTTAAATAGATAGAGTTGTTCAAGAGGAAGGTTTTAGTTGTATACGTAGTATATTATTTCTAGTCTGTGGTTTTAGGATATAATTTATTAGGTTTTAGACAAAGCGGTCGAAGTCGCGGACGGATAGCTAGTGTATTTTATAAACGACATTTAAACGCACATAAATAAATAAAATATAGTGTAATACCTATATTTAATATTTGTTTGTTTCTAAAATAAATTAAATAAAATATCAAGAAAAAAAATAAGTTAAAATTACATAAAAACATTGACAACAAACTCTACAATCCTTACAACAATTTAAAAAGTTGTTTATTATGATTATTACGTAAATCCCGGTCAATCACCTTGTGCGTTAAAATTAAATTAGGTACTATATTTGGCATCATATGATTATTTACATAATGTAATAATATGAAAAAAACGTTAAGAATGTAACCTTGGTTCATTTGAAAGGCATATAGATCCACTTCAAGGAAATATACGATCCTTGAAGTGTTGTTATTCGTACATTGTTTCGCAAAAACCTTTTTTATTATTAACTTGTTCTTGAATGCGACTTCGATCATAACTTTTTTTAATTATGAACTAAATACATATTAAATTTCGTACTTAGTGAGGCCGCATGATCTGTAACAAGACATACCTACCTATATTTGAAAGGATTGAAATATAAAAATACTTGCACGAAAAATTTTACTAATTACACATAAAAGTATCTACATAAATACTGTCCAAAAAATCAGTTAATCATTTCGACAAATTGAAGAGGACAGAAGTACTTCATGAAAGTAGATAATGATTAAAAAACCCCTGTATTGCAATCCTTACCTTACAAACCACCAATTATAAATAAAACATTAATAACATAATACGAGAGTCAAGACCATTAAGTTCATTTGTTATTTAACACGCAATTTGCAAATAATTACTTAATCATAATCAAAAGATACGTTCATATTTTTTGTTCGATATAGATTGTCGAGTATACAAAGTAACAAAATAATAAAAAAAAGTACACGGTTACGTTTTAATTTTATGAAATACAAATCAGACAATTAATTTATTTATTTATGTTCTATTGCTTTGGGTAATAGTTACGAATACTTCATAAAAATAAATAGCTGTCTTATCTATAAATAAATAAGAGAAGTCGTATTATTAAAACTACTGATTTTAAGTATTTTCTAGTGTGTGATTTTACCTTGGTGCAGACGACCCTCAAAACTTCTTTACCGAAATATTTTTTTAACGTCACATCTAACAAAAGCTGCAATTAAATTTAATAGCTCTAATAGTAAGCGAGGCCGCAACAATCCAAACCCTTGAAAAAATTTCCGAAGTAAAAACTATCTAAGAATGAATCTAAAGCTATAATCTACCTGATTAGGTAGCCATCGTTGAATTTGTCCATAATTGTTCATTACTTCTTTAAAATTGTTTGAAAAATATGCTTACTTTACTTCTCATATTATTATAGATATCATAAACGTTTATCTTTTTTTAAACACTTATGAATTGCAAATTTTATAGTAGGTATTTAGAGCAGTATATATAATTTTAGTCTCTACCGGAATCGTATCTAGGACATCTGATTGTACGCTAGACAATAACCACTACACAAAGGAGACAAATATATCTGAATTATAAATGACGTAATTATATAAAAAATGTGAATAGCATTAACTACAGATGTAAGAAAAAAATATACTTAATATGAAAAAGTTACAGTGACACAAATTTCATCACAAAAGTTCTCAAAATCTTATGCAATTTAAACGGAATCGCTCTTAATTTAATTTTATTAAGATATCTGACAATTTTATTTGACCATATTAAAATAAATTGGCTTGAATTTCTATACTAATAAATTTATCTCTATTGACAGGAAAATTCTCTTTTATCGCGGATAAATTCGGGTGTAGTATTACCTATATTACTTAAAATATATTTCTAACATAAAAATTAGGTTTAAGTATGTTGAATTCAGTATATATATATATATATATATCTATATATATATCTTCAGTTTTAGCTAATTGTACTTGTTTAGAATAGTTACAAAAACTGATTTCACAATACGTTACAATTTAATAAATACATAATATGTACTTATAAGGAAAGTAAAAGAAAATGTAAATTGAAGAACTATCGCAAGTACAAAAATATTAGAGATTACTTATAATAAAAAGTTCACGTACCTGATTAATAACTTGTCGATAAATAATATAGTTTATATCCAATATAACTAATACCACTATAACGTAATTTCACACATCAAATGCACATATTATTAAATGCACTTTTTCACTGTAAATTCAATTTATAACTTTAGCGTCGCGTAATCGATTTCAAAACATGAATAAGTATAATCTGTGGCGAGCGTCGTTCGCGCCAAAACGCGGTGAAATGTCAAAATGCGCGGCATTGCGTACCGATCTTTGGCGGGTAGGGATGGGAATTTACGAAAGATTATTATAGAATTGTTTCTTTTATGTATTTTTTTATTTAAGTATTATGTTTACATTATTGAATAATAATTTGATTTTACATGCTATGGTTTTCAATTTGGCGCGCTTAAACTATACAAAGCAATGTTAAACTGAAAAGGCTGTTTTATGTGTGGTAATAAAATAATATTAATAAAATGTAATATAATATAAAAATTGGGATATTTCTATTTTCTAAACAAAGCAAGTATGTAGCATGCTTTGATTTTTAAAATCATCGCATTTTTTTTTTTTTAATTAAAGAACGACACAACTTTATTTATTTTTAGAGCTATGACCATAGACAGCATATTTTTATCTTCCATTTTTGAATTTTATTTTTTCTGTGCCCAATTCTGGATTTAAATTTTTTCTATATATAGCATAATTATTAATACACCAGGAAATAATGATTTCAGTACTACTTATATATCAACATGCTTTTATGCATGTAATATGTATAAAATCATTATTTTGATCGTCGTATTTATTATAAAACAACTTTCATTTAAATAAATATATTTACACCGTTTTGTTTATCTTCAAAAGTTCAACTAAGTAACAATTTTTAGTAACCTGTTGTTTAATATGGTAAGCTTTAAAAGTTACTTAACATTTTTGATGTATATTTTAAAACATCGTCCTTTCAACTGACAGATAGTTAAATAGAACTTATCCAGAAGTTTTTAATAATAGTTTAAGTAACCTTACATCAATTTAACATTATCTTAAAAGGAAACTGGTGACTGCTGCAATTATAAGCGGAAACGTGGCATCGCAGCGGAACGACTTACGACATAGAATAGGGTCCAATTGCAAGCATAAGCGTATTTAATTATACATCTATTGGAGTTAATGATTGGTTCTGTAATTAAATGTGTTTGGAAAGTGCGTTTCAAAATCACGTCATAGAAAAAACGCGTCGCAAGTGAGTGCATATTTTTGAATTAGTTTTTTGTTAAAGATTAGTGCAGTGATTTGTTTAAAGAAGCTGAAAGGGTGATTTTCCACTAATAATGTGCGAGGAATGTGTTTGTAAAGAACCAATCATAACGCTTCATTTAGTTTGAAGTTTGAAGCACTTAGCGTTTGAAGTGATACTATTGGTTATTTAAAAACACATTCCTCGCTACACATCCTCGCACATTATTGGTGGAAAAGCATCCTAAGAATACGGTTTGGAAGCATTTTGTTTTTTGTATACGAGAAATATTTGTATACAGAAAAAGTTATATTTATGTATTTAAAACCATGAAGTTTCGATACTACATATTTTGATTAAATATTCATGTATAGTTACATATTTTTATCAGATGATACAAAATACATAAAGTAGAAAGATATTTTTCGGCAAGATCTATCTTTAATCTTGTTTATTTTTTACTACCTTTCCACCCGCGGCTTCGCCCACTTTGTCTAAAACCTAATACATTATACACTAAAACCTTCCTCTTGAATCACTTTATCTAATAAAAAAAAAACCGCATCAACAAGTTGCGTAGTTTTAAAAATTTAAGCATACATTGGGACATAGGAGCAGAGAAAGCGACTTTGTTTTATACTATGTAGTGATAACCGCGACAAGTGAATTATCGCTATATCTCATAACTTAAAACATTAATTTGTTGCATTGGATAATAATTTTCGCGGCTAATAGAACCGATATCGAAGGCCTTTGCTCAGAATGATCTAGAAACTTTCAATGCATCAAATATCAATGCTATTAGAAGGGACTCGAATTAATGTCGTGACAAATCCGTTATAATATATCATGTGAATTAATCTTTGTTTTGATTTTACTAGCCGAATTACAACAACAAATACTACAACCAATTTTACTATTAAGAAGTTAAAATATTACTTTATTACATTATTATAATTCAGGGTTCAATAATTTTAAAACGAATCATCTCATTATTGTAATTATTTTTGGATCGCTCTACCAATCCATCGATCATACTTATTCAAGCTATTACAAAATTTTCAGCACTCCAGCTAAAAGATAGTTATGATCATTATCATCATAGTCATCACCAAGCCTATATAGTTCACTCATCAGAAATACAACCTTATGGGCTCTCTTCACAATGGTCAGCGTTGGGCGAGTAGAGGCAATCACAATATAGTGCAGAGGGCCTGAATGTCTCTGATCGGCCGTCATTGTAGACGTTTATTCAATAATCGCTTGGTGGCCAACATCGCCGATCATTTGTTGGGCCATAAACTATACTCGCCAACGAATTGTCAGATTTCATTCAATTATAATTTCGTGTAATTTTTCGGATTTTCGTCATGCCGACCAACGCCAATTTTTATATTTACAATTAATTAATATAATTTGGTTAATTATTGTAAATTAAATGCGAAACAGTCGCTTGTAACAACGGAACCCTTCACCGCACGTACCGCCACGCACTTGACCGATTTAAGTACAATGATTACTTAATTAAAAAGAATTTTATAAATAATAATTTCATAACATTTCGTTAATAAGATTAGCTTCCGGTAATGTAGTTTGTGGTTAGTGACCACGGAAATAAATTTAACAGGTTTAAAACCGATTTATTTAATTTCCATCTTGTTGAACTATACTACATATATTATGCATTTTAGTTAGGACTTGTACGTTCAAATTGATGTTTTAAACTGCTTACTGAATGGTAAAAATGTAATATGACGTTTCAAAAGTATAGAAAAAATAAATGTTGGAGTTTGAATTTATTTCTACCATCTGCATCGGTTCATTAAAATTTATCAAACTCCCATACGTAAGAAACTTGAACTTATAATTTGTAAAGTGTGTTTATTAAGAAGATATTAAGTTACTTTTATTATTGCTTCTATTCTCTTTCTTTATTTCCTTCATAAACCAATCACTGCTTCCAACAAACTGGCAGACAGAATGTGTTTTTTTATAAGGTAACATAAAAACGCAATTTAAATTAATAATATTTATTTAGAATACAAACTTAATATAAATATTTACACTTATTGCTATTTTATTGCACGTAACACAGTTATTTACTACATTGATACAAGTTGTATTCAATTTAGATTGCTAATGATTTTGCGTACATTTTCTTTCTAGAACAAGGTTATCAACCTTCAAATATATTGTGAACTAAAATATAACACAAGTTTATAATTTATATTGAACTAAACCTAACAAGAGTTCGATAAAAAAGGGAACTTTGGGCACAATAGGTATCTAATTTTTTCATCCACATCATGATGAGATAAATAAATAGCTTTAAAAATCATCCAGTTGTATTGGTTAAGCTCTTTTCGAATTATGTTGAGCTTTTTATTGCAATTAAATCTATGACGGCATTTCAAGAACAAAGATTTTTTTTTTATTATAAATATTAATAATTCCATTTATTTATGCCCAAATAAGTTATCAGTTACATTAATAATAATCTCTGTCATTGTATTTTAAAGTTATTTAACAGTTAACACACAACAATAAATTACGTACATTCAAAGTTCGAATATATGAAACTAAGGTTTGCTTGACTCGGAGAATTATTTGGTTTCAATGCTAAAATTATAATTCTGTAATTCAAACTCGTTGCTCGAATTATGAATACTAGAATAACTTAGTTGGATAATTCGTCCTGACGTTTTGGTTAAACGACCTTTACACGTAGGTACTACACAAACCTGCACAAATCATAAAATATGTTATCATATATTATTTACATTAAACTATACGAAATCAGAGAAAGCATCATTTTTATCTTCCTTAGAATCAGACTCGATCTCCATTTTCTCTGTATTATAATCCAACGAATTAAAAAGATCCATTGGCTTCACTCTATCATCTGTGCTCTTTTTATTTTGCTTCTTCGTATCAATTTCTTCACTAGACATGCTGCTAACTGGGTTTGCGTATTTATCTGTTCGTTTTTTACTTGTTCGGGTAACAAGTCGAGCCTTGTGTGTTTGACGAGCTTCAGTAGTTAATTTTTTTGTTGATTCTGTTACGAGAGATAACATTTTGAGATCCTGATCCATTTTATCTTCAACCCAGTCCAGCTTTGGACTAATTTGATATCTGTCGTCTTTTGTATTAGTGTCAAGTGTCGTTTTAATTTCATCTTTATCTTCTTTTATGTATGTTTCAATGTTATTTTGAAGCTTTTCTTTTTCTTTTTCTATTTCTATTTGAATTTTATAATCATCAAGTTTCATTGCATCTGCGATTGACTTTTTAGTTGAAGTCTCTATACCGTCATATTCTTCTTCGGCATCGGCATTAAAAACGTCGTATTTACTTTTTACCAATTTATCTTCGAATTCATCTCCATTATGCGCTGAATCTTGTTTGGTGCTTATGTATACAGGAACCGAGTCACTTGTTTCTTCTTCTTTTGTATTAAATTTCCTTGCATTATGAATATTTACATTTGAATCATAAGCAGGTGTAACATGCTTGTCAATCTTAATAAATTTCATACTTTCCTCATGACCTTCTCCAAATGATTCAATTGCCGTCAAGAAATTGTCATCGCCATTCATGATTTTATTTTCAACCGTATTTAAAGTTCTCGAATCGTTTTCTAATGACTCCGTAGTTCGCGTAGGACTTGGTCGCACAGGTTTAAATTTAACAACATTGTGTCTTATAGGTTTTATAGGTTTTATATCAGGTGCATTTTTGATGGCTTCTAACAATAAATCAATTCCATCATTTACTGGAAACAAAAAAGGACATTAATAAACTTCGAATTCAGAATATAATGTTAGTCAAGAAATTATCTGTTCCTATTAATATTATTTATATAAATTGTATGATAAAAATCTTACCTGGAGTCGCATCTACTGGCTTATTCTGCTTTAGTAAATATTCCATGAGCATTAACAAATATTCAATAGCGTCTTCATCTCCCATTGCTTCCCTTTTAAGCCGTTTCTTAGGATTCAATCTCTGGCTTAAATTCTTAAGCTTTCTTAGATTTTTAATAACTCTTTCAGAATAAGCATCGAGAGTAGAATTATTATTACCTTTTGTTTCTTTTGGTTTGATATCTGTGCTGTTCACGTTACCTTGTAAACTTAATAAAGCATTATACATTTTGGACATGAACCTATTCTGAACTAAATTATAACTCAGTAACAATTTCTTTAATCTATTTATTTTATCATCAGTGGTTGGAACACTGTCGTGTTTTGTTAAATTTTTGGTACATCTTGATGACCTAATATAATTTTTATTCTTAGACTTACTTTGTTTTTCCATTATATTCAGGACATCACTCAGTGTTAAGGCAAACTTTTCAAGTGACTTTACAAATTCCTGAGCGTTTTGCTTTATATAATTAACTTGGACGCGTTGCGTCTCCGTTACATTAAAAAGAGAGGGATCTGTCAAGTAATGTTCCCTTAAAATAGCCTTTAATTTCTCAACATCATTCTTTTGTCGTGTATTTAAAGTTACATTATTGTTGTTATTCAATAAATATAACAACCCTTTTATACTTCTAACAATCTTTAGAATATCATAAGTCTCCTGTTTTAAATGTTTCAATTGTGTTTTCAATGTTTTATCTTTTAAATTGGGATGGCATGCACCGAAGTTTTTACATAGTGCATTAAGAATATTTTTTTGTTGTGACGGTCCTTTTATATATTTCTTGCTTCTACTTTTATTTTTATCGAAAATAGTTTTCATTAAATTTTTCAACACGGACATAATATTGATTTTCTTTACTTTTGCTTTAACTTCTTGGGTATTATTTGAATGAAGAGCGAAGAAAAAGTCTTTAAAAATCTTTTTAAATCTACAATAATTAGCTGTGGCTTTAATTTTATTATCAATGTTCTTGGATTTATCAAAGAATTCCTGGTTTGTATCATTTGAATGTTTCAAATGCTGTTTTGTTAATATTTCATTGTGATCTTCCCATCCATCATAATAAGACTTGTTATACTTGGAATCTTTGGATTTCATCAAATACATAGCAATTTTAGTGTTATTATTACCTCTTGTACATGTAAGATCGTTAAAATTTATCCGTTCATCAGTATTAATATCTTCTATAAACTTATTTCCACCGTAAGTACCTCTGGTACTGTTCAATGTTTTTTCATCGGTATTGATTTCATATCTGTAATAATTTATTGGTTGAGACGATAATGTTGTTGAATTAAGATGCATTTCTTCCATTAATTTTATTTCTGTGAAGTTGTTTGATTCATTGGGCGTCGGTGTAGGCACTGAAATAAAAATACATTAAGCATAGCAAATAATAAAGCAATCAAGTGTGAAATAAAGTATTCATTATATAAACTGAGGTGTATATAATATAATAACATTAACATTTCTAACATAGTGGCAATTGATATGATCAAAGCAACTTACAAGCATATAATATTATATTCTAAATAATGTTTTTGATTTTAAAGCTAGCTGACTTTGTGTAAAACATCGAAATATTTACGAAATAAAAATGTTTACCATCAATATTGTAGATATTTTCAGATAATGTTACGCTTCTCTTTTGTCTATTTCTTTTAGTTGGCTTCCCTGTTTGCTTTTTCAATGTTACTTTCTTATTCCAAGGCTTTTTATTCACTTTCTTCACAGTCTTCTTTTGCTTAGCATTTTTAGACTTTGCTTGCGTTGGCTTCTTATGATAATGTTTTTGCATTGAACGTTTTTGAACTACTTTACCTTTAGCTGCATTTTGATTTTTCATTTTATTATCAGACATTATTTTGTCCACTTTAGACATAACTCTTTTTACAATTGCCTCCGCTAACTTGTATGTATCATTTTTATGTTTTACATTCTGTAGAGCGCTTCGATAGGATTTTTTTGATAATTCTTGTGGAGACGGCTTTTTATTCATAAACTTTTTGTTAGCAGGTTTAGTATTTGTTGGCTTTTTCGGTTTTCTTTGTGTTTTGTTCATGGAAGGCATTTTCTTAGTTTTATTTATTTTCGTATTATTTTTTCTTGCGTTTGGCTTCTTTACGGGAGGCTTTTTAGATGGTGGTTTATATTGTGTTTTAGGTTTCTTAAGAGGTTTGGTGCTTTTCACATTCGGTGCCTTTTTCGTCCAACCCGTTTTTCCGATACCTTTATCATTCCTCTTCACAATCCTTTTTCTTGACGATGCTTTCTGTTTGGTGTCTTGTTTATTGCCTTTTTCTGTAAAAAATATCACGTTTTATAACATCACACATACTGACAAGAGCCAATATATCAGTGTCTTTGCTAAATCGTGATATGATGAAAAGGAGGATTAGATGAATATTAATAGATGAAAAACAATTCTACCATGATTTACCGAAATATTATATTATGAAAGAAATCTGCATTCTCATGACCATAATATGATTTCATAATATTATTATTGTGGTAGCTTGTTGCAAACAAGTTTCCCAGCATACCAACTGATGTAATCAAGAATCAAAGTTTCTTTGTGAATATATACTCGATATTTTTTTTTTTTTAATTAGAGATTATCTACATTATTATAGTAACTATAATAGGGGTCTGGCTGACCCGTGAGATGTCCGAATTTATTACAATAAATTCATTCTATATTATTCTAGGGACATAGATATTCCAGTTTATTTCATACTTACTATTGGGACAGAAACTTAATATATGACAATCCCATCGGCCGTTAGCATCACAGTCACACACTGTACATCCTATGCACCAATCCGCTGCAAAAAAACAAACATATGCTTAATCCTACATATATTAATAGTTTAAATTTAAATCATGGCTATCCATTTTATTAAAAGTAGAAAATAATTCAAAATAATATTAATATGTAGCTATGGTACCGGCTATAGGCTGCGAGTTGTTAATTTACATGATGCCTTCCTTTTCGCAAATTTGATATTTCAATAGTAATATATGTACTTCTTATGGGATTAAAACAAATTCAAGAACTCATTCAATGTTATGCGTAACAAAACCGTATGAAATATTTATAAATTGTCACCTGGCGGACATCCTTCACTGAAACTCGACTCATATGGCTTGCATTGTTCCGAAATTCGCTTGTCGAAAACTGAAAAAATTGATATAATAGGTACACTAGCAACACAGGTAGGTATTTAAAAAATATCAAATACTGATCACTAAAGTTATAATTTTCTATACACTAATGTAATTACTTGAAATTCGTAGTCATAGATTATTTTTATTGAAGCCAGATTATGTTTTGCTCTTTATCAACGTGAATCGAACCTAGAGCGCCTCGGCTTTACGCGATAAGCAATTTAGTTGTTAGAGACTAGTTATTAGAGGCGGTTGAAAGTACTAAAATGTAACATTCCTGAACGTATCAATGCTAACATATAATTATTATTGGACATATCCAGGAAGGGATACCGGCACTTGGCACCAATGAACTGCGAAACAACTTAATTTGTGTAAAAGTAAACAAGGTTGTATGTAATGTATCCGAAATCATAGCGTGATCAAATTAGTAATCTATTTTATAAACCTACTTCAAAAATGGGGAGTTTTGTGGTGTCAGCCCAACTATAACTTAGTAGTATTTTATTAACATAACCTACCATAAAAAATGGAAGTAAATTTGCGTACTTTTTACGTAAAACTCTACATCAGCTATACTCTAAGTGTGTTCCGCGGAACCCTAGGGTTCCGCGATACCTCTGTAGGGGTTCCGCAGGAATTTAGACAAGCACTTGCGATGAAGCAAATGCCATCAATTCTAAAATTAGTTATGGATGAAGCGGTCAAAATAATTAATTTTATCAAATCACGACCACTACAATCCTGATTGTTTTCATTATTGTGTGAAGTTTATGGCAGCAAACATAAAACACTGCTGCTCCATACAGAAGTGCGATGGCTGTCTCGGGGTAAAACTTTAACAAGGCTATTTGAACTTAGAGCCGAGTTACAAATGTTTTTTTCAGCAGATGCTTCTTTTAATTTGAAGGACCGTTTGTATGATAAAACTTGGTTGTTCCGATTGTCTTTTATGGCGAATATCTTTCAAAAACTGAACGAATTGAATTTATCATTGCAAGGTAAACAGACAGTGTTTCGGGCCTATAACAAAATAACTGCCTTCAAAAGAAAATTAGATTTTTAAATTATTTGCGTTGGTAAGAAAAAAATAAAAAGCTTTACGTCACTCAGTAAATTTGTTAGCGATAACGACTCAGAAATGTTTTAAGTTGATGTGTTTGAAGAATTAGTCTAATATCTCAGTTCGATGCGCGCATCTTTTGAAAAGTATTTTCCCGAAGAACAGAATACAAAAATGAAACTGAATTCATGGATTCATAATCCTTTTTTACCCAACTTGCAAAAACCCGAAAGTATGTCAAACGAGATATATGAATCTCTTTTAGAAATGTCATCAGACACAAGTATGGAGTCACTGTTCAAAACGACGCCTCTCAACGATTTTTGGTGCAAAATCCGTGATGAATATCCAATGCTTGGCAAAATGGCTCTGAAAATTCTTCTCCCGTTCCCAACAACATATTTGTGCGAAACAGGATTCTCAACCTATGCAGCCACGAAAACAAAATATCGGAATAGACTGGACGCCGAACATGATATGAGACTTCAACTGTCTTCTATCAAACCTGATATCAACCAATTGATGAAAAATAAAAAACAGTTTCATACCTCCCATTAGTTAGATTTTTTCTTTTTTAATAGAATTTATGTATATGTATTTTCTATTATTGTATTTGCCATGTGGTAAAGTAAGTAATAATTAGTACCTAACTGTTACATTGAACTTTTATTATGCTTGTTAATAAAGAATACACTTTTAAAAAAAATTGTTTTATTGTAGGGTTCCATCAAGTAGTTTGCTTCCCAAAAGGGTTCCGTCACCAAAAAAGTTTGAGAACCACTGCTCTACATCATAATATAGTTAATTAATTTCAAGACTATCACAAGGAATTTTTTAAAAATAATAATCAAGTTTTTGTTAAATTCTTACAGTAGTTAGTAGAGCAAATAAAATTAAATTGGGCCCCATAAAACACCAATGGAATTATGTCATACGTTTTTATCACCATACCAAAAGACGACATTTCGTAATGTATACTGTGGTCTACTTTAATGCACTTAACCTTATATATTTCTAAGAATTCAACAATTTTATAAGAACATTAAGTTTATGCCAAGTTTGTTTTATTTTAGCCTTTCAAATGTTTTAACATAAGGCTTCTAATATAAAATAACTCTCAAGTATTTTCCTTGACTTAAAGTTCAAGATTAAAACTTAAAAATATGAATAATATACTAAACTAGTTTCAATGACCTTAGTCTAAGATCGAAGATTTAAAAAAGTAATATATAATCATATATTGAATACTTACTGTCTCTTGCAGCATCTCTGAAGAAAATATCAGTAAAAGCAGGACTTCGCTTGACTCTCGTTTCTCTGTAACCAAAAGTAAATAAATTACAATTGTACCAGGTAATTCAGGAATATATTAAATCCATAAAAAAATATGTCACAAAAATCAGTATTGAAAATTTTAATATATCTATACTATATAATATTATAAAGCTGAAGAGTTTGTTTGTTTGAACGCGCTAATCTCAGGAACTACTAGTCCGATTTGAAAAAAATATTTCGCTGTTAAATAGCCCATTTATCTGAAGGCTATATTATTTGAAGGCTATAGGCTATACATCATCACGCTAAGACCAACAGGAGCGGAGCAATGCGGGTGAAACCGCGGGGCACAGCTAGTTTATCATAAAGTTTGGAAATAGTCATGCTATTTATCCATTAGATGACAACAAGGTGACAGTATGATGACTAAACTAGTATTGTTACAGTGAATGAGCAAAAAATATTGTTGATCTAAACAAAAATAGATGTAGTCATCATAAATAGACTACTTTAATAATAGAAACTTAATTCAAATATTTCTAAATTTTAATATAATTTTTAATAACAAAGTTGTGCGTAAACGTAACTCGTATATTATGTAAGTCTTTAGTTTAATTCAACAATTAGGCAAAACATGGAATGTAATTCAATCATCTTACAAGAAAATGATACAAACACACGTGTCACAGAAATGTAGAGCTTTTGTTTCAACAATATTATGTAAAATCTGACACCTTTTGTCGATAGTAAAGAAAATACGATCGTAACAATAATGAATTAATTGTTATCAATTGAATGACGAAGTTGTTACACTTAACAGCTGTTACCTAGGTATTGATTGACAAATATGTATTTTTAGTTTATATATTTATTAAAATTCAAGCAATTGTAATTTGAAAATTGCAAAATTATGAAATTTCTGGAAAGGACTTTTTAAATTTCTTTCAAAAATAATTAACAATCATCTCCAAAGATGAACTTAAATTCACTATTTAAATTCATAATTGAAAGACGCTCTCCAAAGCGAACCAGTAAGATAAATAAACTTATATTTACCTGCATATGTTTCCGCTCATACAGTAAAAACAGTTACAAATATTGTCCTATACTTGTGAGTTTCCTATATTCTTCCAAAATTGACTGGCATTAGACTATAAAATATCTATAAAAGTAAAGTCCCGTGTCCCCAAGTGGGGTAAGGGGCAGATGCATTATTCATACATCTGTTTAACTGATCAATTTTCTTTAAGGGACAAGTAGGTGATCAGCCTTCTGTGTCCTGCCAGACCGAGACTTTTTTTTTTCGTCTCCACCGGGAATCAAACCCAGGACCACTCGGTTCTACACTTACGCGTCAACCACTGTACCAAGGAGGCGGTCAAAAAATATCTATACCTTATACCATAATGCCTATAGCTACTGGTATCACAGCGGCTCCTCTCCCGTCTCCAGCACACAGCAGATTGATCCCTGCAGAAGCAGAGCAGACAGGGTCCAAGGTCTATCGCATTTGGGACCACATCACGTTGGAAGAAGTAGCCGACGTCGGGGCAGGATGTGATGTTCTTTATGATGCCGGAGGCTTGCGGTAGGTCTGATGAAGTAATGAAGTTTTAAATCAACGATTTTAAGTAAACAAAAGAAGAGCAAAAACATAACTCCTGTGGATATTGTATAAATAAAGGTATAGGGCTGGTAATATGAATTTGATTTTTACCCAGATTAATCAAATGCTACGAAATTGACCTGTATTTCTGGTTTATTTATACATTTTATATACATTTAACTTTAATCTTCATTACAATTTAGTCCTGTAACGCTACAAAGAGTTAATATATCTAATAAAACAGCTCTTATAAAACATGTTAATTTTAGTACTCTAACAAGATCGTTCTATCAAATAGAATAATCGTTAATCGACAATGTTTTAAATATCCAAAAAGACATAAATCTAAAATAATTACAACTTAATGTAATACAATAATCTCACCAGCCGTTGCTTGCTGAAACAAGAGCAGTAGAAGCAACATGGTGAAATACTGATATCGGTAAGTGCAACTGTAACTCGGCTGCTCTGTTTGTAAACATTGCAATTTTACACGTTTCGCCACAGAGCGGGACTTTCTTTAGTTATTATGTTACCAAAATTATTAGAGACTAGCTTTTTGCCCGCGTTTTCAAAGAAAAACCCGCATAGTTCCCGTTACCGTGGGATTTCCGGTTTAAAACTTATCCGATGTGTTAATCCAAGTTACCCTCTATATGTATGCTTAATTTCATTGTATTCGGTTCAGTAGTATTTGCGTGAAAGAGTAACAAACATACACACATACACATATATCCATCCTCAAAAACTTTCGCATTTATAATATTATATTAGTAGGATAGGATGAGATAGAACATAGAAATGCGTATATTATGGCGTTTAAATTAAATAAAATGATTGAAGATGAGACAGATGATAGAGATTGTTGTAAATGTAAATGATTTAAATTTTTACGCCAGAGAAGTCCTAACTTACAAAACTATAGGTACGCTACGTAATAAAGTATTGGTCTTCTACATGACGTGTCGTGCTCGTGGCCTGTAAAAAATCTTTTGAGATAAAAGTTAATTATATTATGATCTATCGTTGCCGGCTCGCTAGCAAATAACTATATAATCCTTCCTCTACTGTGTGCATTACCAACATACTATCGTTACTAACCAAGCTGACTAGAGGTTTTCTAACAATAATGCCTTGAATTTCATGAAATATGTTTTTAATTGTATTTAAATGTCATTTATCTGCTTTAAAAAAGAAATAACTGTATGCCCATCTAAATTTCTCCTACATCTGAGTCCAACCCATTCCACAAGCTGTAAACACATTACGAAACGCGATCCATTGTTCCTGCGATGCGCGCGTCCGTCCTCCTCGTGCTATGCGCTACCTCCGGTATGTGTCAAATATCTTTCAATTTTACATACTGTGTGTAAAAGAGGGTACTGTTACTAGTACATACCTTGGAAAAGTTTGGAATAGTAGAGAAAGTGTGCGCCAGAAAATTAAGACTATTTTTACCTGCGTAAGCTTACCCCGCTTTTCCCTTTGCCAAGGAAGTAATAGGTAATCTATATCTGAACTTTTATCAACAAAAAATGTTTACTGAATAATTGATTGTATTAAAATTTTATTTCCAAATATTTCTGCTAGAGGCGCTTGATTCAATTGTTTGTTGTTGGATGTTTCAGATCGGATTTATATTTTTTTTAATTTAGAATTATTTTTGGCTATTAGGTATTCATAATTCACTTTTTAACAACTAATTATGATATGATTTATTTCTAAGTTCCAATGTTCAAAGTCTAAAATCCAATTACAATTTTCAGGTCATAGTAAGACATTTGAAAATTTTAGTGAATGTGTATTGCCATTGTCGCTATAACAACGAATATACTAAGTACTAAAAATAAGACATACTTTATTTGTTCGAACACCGGAAATATTCACAGATGAACATAGCTTTCCTTTCTTTCTATAAATTATGTACTTTTTTGCAGTATCCATCGCGCTTGTCAACAAATATATTCCGTATTTCACAGACAATTCCAGGAGTGAATATTATGGTAAAGTTAAGAACATTTTATATCCTGATGACGTCACCCAAGATGACCCGAAAATGAGAGTCATTGATGGAATGTTATATGATTATGTTGATATCGGTAAGAAAATAACTAAATAAATTAAAATACCTTATGAAATAATGTAATAAAATACTTCAAACTTAAATACTTCAGCATAGTTGTTGTTTCTTTTTCTATCGTAACCTCATAGTGTCACATGAAATAAAAATAGGAACGGAGCATAGAAAAATATTCTAAATGCGGGAAATAATTTTCCTTTCAAGGGCCGACAAAGTTGTGTAGATCAGCTAGTAAAATATAAATATAATAGATAAAATAATAATTTTCTTTATAATTAAATTGTTTAAGCTTCCACACCACCAATATTGAAGGATTGTGTGCCGTTTGTCTCACAATATTCTGACTGCTCTATCGGTAAGTAACTCTATTTTATTAAGAAGTTTATTAAATTTTACCCGACCACACTAAAAGGAGACTACTGTTTTGAAAATTTATAGGTACGTATGTTTATTTCATGCATGCTTTTGTGAATAGAGTTAAAAAATATTTTCGTATAAGATGTGTTTCACCTCAAGTTAAAAAAGCTTTTAAGCTGAACATGTCTTACTCTTTAAAAGTATCCTACTGTAATTGTATACATACTAGGTTTAAGTCCAAGACAATCGATAGATTCCACAAAAAAGTGCACATTTTCTTTAACATGCTCCACCAAAAAAAAAACAATACACTTCAGCAATGACATCCATAAAATGCACTACCATTAAAACGAATAATTTCATTGCAGAAAACATATGCGTCGGCTGCACAGTCTGCCACTGCGATATGATGGGTAGATGGAACTGCAGCCAGCTGCAGAAGTGTAGACCTGATCCGGAACTGGTGGTCGACCATCAAACCCTGGTTATTGCTATGGAGAATCTGTTGGAAGGTCCAGTTACAGTGTTATCAATAAATTCAAGATTACTAACCAATGTATTATGTAAACTAAAAAATTATGTGTTACTGATTGATTGAATGATTAAGCAAACAAGTTCAATCAATCAAACCTTTCAAAGATCGATCCATAAATCATTGATGTAAAATTATAAACTGCACCAAAACATATTTCCATACCCTTTAAATAATAATCTTTGAGTAGACTGTAACGATTATGATAGACCTCATGTTATTGAAAAATACTCTAACTAAAATTAATTTAAGTACTTAATTATTCATTCAAATTAACTAAACATCTAAAGTGAATTGTAAATTTTCTTCCCAAATTATCGACATCGCTTTTGGCGCCAAATTGTCAATGAAGAAATATTTAAGGTTGTAGTTTGTTTGTGACGAGTCAGGACTGTCTTTTCTGAGTAAATTATTGACCAATAAAATAAAAGCGAACAGAAAGTGGTTGCGGGATGAATATTTATGAAACAATGCTATATAAACTTTAAATCAGAGGTCGCACCTTGGTTTCTTACAATACAATTTCAAATATAGGGAAATAAAAATAAAAGGTTTTCCTGATATCAAATAGATATATGTGGTAATCATGATTGATGTTTTAGTAGGTCATCGTTAATCGTATTATTTATTAATAAAAAGTATGTTGATGTCAGTGCATTATTGTGTTAAATCTTTAGTTGAGAGATCTTAATTGAACATGACATACAGCTTCCTAAATACTTCTACCCCAATTTTCTCATTCTAAAAATTAAAATGCACGCTCAATTACGAGCCAGAATGTTTAAGAGTCTATGTAATCTGTACGGTCTACCTAACTAATCTTTGTAAATCTACATTCTGCAAATTAAGAAATTTGAATTTGAATAATTCATTTATTTTAATATGTTTAAAAATTTCTAGAAGAGAAGGCATTAGTAAGAAGAAGAAAAAGATCTCCTGACTTCGAGGAAACTTTGAAAAATTACGAAGATATATCAAAATGGATGTATGGCATAAGTCCGTTTGATTTTGAGGATATTAACAATGAAACAGAACACGTTGAAATTGATAGTAAGTAAAATAGTAGCTTTATAATAAACTAGCTGCGCTTCGCGGTTTCACCCGCGTGGCTCCGCTCCTGTTGGTCTTAGCGTGATGATATATTTTAGCCTTCCTTGATAAATCGGCTATCTAACACCGAAAGAATTTTTCAAATCGGACCAACAAGCGCGTTCAAACAAACAAACAAACTCTTCAGCTTTATAATATTTGTATAGATTTTTGAGTTTCAGATAACCATTATTCTATTTTTATTTATCAAAATTGGATAAGTATATCACATATTCTTTTACACACCAAAAAATACACTATATCACACATTATATTATTTTTCAGAAACAACAAAGCGTACAAATACAATTGATTCTGAAATATTTAACTTTGAACAATTTTTAATAGACATTGGTTATGATTTTGAAACTGATAAAGAAGAAAGCAATCACACTGTAGATGAAAAAATAAATAAAACAATAATTGGTAGCATACAGAGATATGATTTATCTGATTATAAAGATTGTTTCAATATGCTTGAAAATGTAACCAAAACTACAGATGCCATTACATCAATACTTGATAATGCTTCTTGTATCGTTCCACCTAATGAAGATACTTACAAAACTGGTAAACCTTTTATTTCTTTATTTTTTTACTTAATAATATTCATACAAAATCATTTCTCGTGTCTAGTGACCCGAACGTCCGTATACTTAAGAGAGAACTAAACTCGGCCTCTAGGTCCTTCAAAAGAGCAATTGCAAAAGCAAAGTCAGAGCATATTGCTAAGCTTGGCGAGAAACTTGCCCGACTTCCTTCGGGAACGCGCGCCTTCTGGGCACTCGCCAAAGCTGTGCAAGGAAATTTCTGCAAGCCGTCACTACCATCTCTGCGCATGGAGAATGACTTGTTGGCCCACACGGCAAAGGAGAAAGCCGATCTTCTTGGCTCCTTCCTCTTCCTCCTTTTCGCCGCAAACTCGACTTTGGATGACATGGGAAACTCGCCGCCTACCATCCCGCGGTATGAGGGCGCTATGCCGGACATCCGGTTCACCCAGAGCGCTGTGCGTAAAGCACTTTCTGCCCTAGATGTCCACAAGTCGAGTGGCCCCGACAGTATTCCTCCAATTGTGCTGAAGATGTGTGCACCTGAGCTAGCACCGGTCCTCACGCGACTCTTCCGGTACTCCTACTCCACAGGCGTTGTCCCGAATTCATGGAAGACAGCGTTAGTGCACCCAATCCCGAAAAAAGGCGATCGCTCCGATCCGTCCAATTACCGACCTATATCAATCACATCTTTGCTCTCCAAGATAATGGAATCTCTCATTAATCGCCAACTACTGAGATATCTGGAGGATCACCAGCTGATTAGTGACCGACAGTACGGTTTCCGTCGCGGTCGCTCAGCTGGTGATCTTCTTGTATATTTAACTCACAGATGGGCTGCAGCGATTGAGAGCAAAGGTGAAGGCTTGGCTGTCAGTTTGGACATAGCGAAAGCTTTTGATCGGGTTTGGCACAAAGCGCTCCTAGCAAAACTTCCATGCTATGGGCTTCCTGAGAGACTTTGCCAGTGGGTAGCCAGTTTTCTCACAGAGCGTAGCATGAGTGTCGTTATCGACGGTTCCTGCTCCGACCCTAAGCCTGTGAATGCTGGTGTCCCACAAGGTTGCGTTCTGTCTTCCACTCTGTTCCTTCTGCATATCAATGATATGCTGCTCAACAGCAGCATTCATTGCTATGCAGACGACAGCACTGGTGATGCAGTTTACACCGGCCGTAGCAATATCTCTCAGGATCGCGTCATCGAGTACCGGAACAACCTCGTGTCTGAAATAGAGACTTCTTTAGACGAAGTTTCTAATTGGGGTCGACTAAACTTAGTCGAATTCAACCCGAAGAAGACACAGGTTTGCGCGTTTACCGCTAAAAAGCTTCCCTTCGACGTAACCCCTATTTTTCAGGGCACTCCTCTCTCAGCCACAGCTAGTATTGGTATTCTCGGTCTCGAAATCTCGAGTAACGTGCAGTTTTCCTGTCATTTGGAAGGCAAAGCCAAGTTGGCTTCTCAGAAACTTGGTGTGCTCTTTAGAGCGGGACAGTATTTCACGTCGCACCATCGCCTCAAGCTTTATAAGGCGCAAGTCAGGCCGCACATGGAATACTGTTCCCATCTCTGGGCCGGGGCACCCCAACAATACCTTCTTCCATTTGACCGTATTCAAAAGAGAGCTGTACGACTCGTTGGCGAACCGAGTCTCACCAATCGGCTTGATACTCTGGCGTTGCGAAGAGATATCGCTTCCTTATGCGTTCTCTACCGCATTTACTATGGGGAGTGCTCTGAGGAATTGTTTGGAACATTACCCGCAGCTGAGTTCCATTACCGTACAGCCCGCCATAAACAGAAATACCACCCTCACCACCTTGACTGCTGGCGGTCGACAACTGCGCGCTTTAAACGGAGCTTCTTTCCGCGCACAACAGTCTTATGGAACCAGCTTCCTTGTGCGGTGTTCCCGAATGGTTACAATCTGGGGACCTTTAAGAAAAGAGCGTATTCCTATCTAAAAGGCCGGCAACACACTCACAATGTCCCCGGCGTTGTGGGTGCTCATGGGCGACGCTGACCGCTTACCATCAGGCGTCGCGTCTGCTCTGTTGCCTCCTCTCTCATAAAAAAAAAAAAAAAAAAATTTAAGATAATTTTATTTTAGAATTACCAATAAATACCTATGAGTTATTATCTGATTATTTGAAGAAGCAAAATGAACTATTAACTCACATTATTATTCCTCATAATATAACAAAAAGAGAAGCATTTCATACGCATATTGGAAGAAATAATACAAATAACATCACAATTTTCATCAAAAATATAACTGAGAATAGTTTTTATCCTCTGGAAAATATAATTAAAGAAAAACAGGAAGAGTTAAGTGAACTTATTAATATACGAGATAATCTGTTGGATTCAATCAATGCATACGTTGGTTTTGAAGTATCTAATTTAACCAATACTAACAAAATTCAAAACGCTGATCTTCGCTTTATCATCTTTAAAATAGATAAAACAGATGATGCAAATCTAAGTAACATTCTTAGAATTGATAACCGCAGTCTTTTAGAAAAGTATCAAATTAAACTAAAAAAAGACATTGGAGAAGTTATAAAGGACATTGCTGTAATTCAAAGACTACCAAAATCATCGAATATTGCCCATGAATTAAGATATCTCATTAGGGCATTGAGACACTATGTTAAAAATCTGCCTGGTAAAAATAACGAAAAAAGAAACAAAAATATAACAGACAATAACTTTAGACGACGTTTTAACAGTGATAAACCTAGAATAACTAATCCAATTTTGTTATTAAGCAATATATTAGAATTATTAGACAAGGGCACACCCCAGGTCAATATTCTCTCTTTATTGTCAAAAAATGCTATGAAATTAATAAAGCGAATTATAAATCAATTATATACTGACGAACTTGTTGGTATACATTCAAAACTGAACGATGAATACAATTTGGCTAATAATTTGAAAGAAATCGGTAGAAACTGGCAAAATAGAATGGCTGATGTAAATAATTGTATTCCATCAGAAAGGCTTTATAAAATGAAATTATTTCATTTAGAATTATCAGGCGATATAGATACTCTCAAAGACGTTTTAATTTTACGTGGATTTGCTGAAAGACGACGAATGTCTTTGATAAAAGATGGTTACAGCGAAAAGAAAGTCATGGAGAATTTGATAAAAATACATAATGATATAAAACGAATCAACAAAATAGCCAACAAACCTTTTAAAAAGATTTCTCCAAGTCCAAATCGTAAAAAGAAAAATCACGGATTTCTCCAAAAAGTGAAAAGATTGTTGAAGAAATCTAAACAAGGGATTCGTGGAATGTTAAAGAAAAAGAAGGCCACGCCAGACATGATCAAGAAAATTGCTAAGAAGCAGCTCGATGATATAACAAAGAAAAAGCTTTCAAAGTATGAAGAACCAATGTATAGATGGCAGGACAATTTAAACATTGTACCAAGAATCAAAAGGTCGCCAAATGGATTCCAAAATTTTATGAATCGTGTTAAAAATATAATACCAGGATACCTACATAAGAAGATCAAGCCAGCCGTAGATTCCAAGAGAAGACATAAAAATGGAACCAGAAATGTAACGCGTCGTGTGAAAAAACATAGGAGTAAGTACTTTAGTCTGTATAATGATAGAAAAAAAATAGATTACTAGTAAAATAGCGACCTACAAAATTATAAGCAATAAAGAGTATCAAAGATTTTTGTTAGCGATGTTGTTTGTGATATATTTAAGTTCATTCCCTTGGCAGTTATACCTACGCATATTTCTTTTACAATAACTAAATTACTGTTACAGTTACTTAATCAAACGAGCTTTTTTCAGTTTGTCTCTGATTATATTTTTTTTTTTATTAATCTTGATGATACACGTTTTTATTGATATAATGTTGCATCTGTTTTCAGGTCATAAGACGAGCAAAATGCCTGAGAAAAAGCTAAGCACGACAACCGTGAAAACAAGGCAGAAGAATCAAATAAAACATCATTAAGTGTGAAGCATTTCAATTTAATTTCAATAAAGTACAATATTTTTTTGTGTATTTTGATATTTTATTTCCCAAACACATCATGGACGAAGTTTTAGACAAGTTTTGTTCAATCAGTAAAAAATGAATGGTACAGAAAAGAGGTGATGTTAAATTATCCTAGAGAATCCTTAAAGTCACGTTAGTTACATCATTTATTGCTCAAAGACAGCTGAATGGTTTTTTAATGATTTTCAATTCCTTAGAATTAATAGAATTACTGTAAAACAATTTGGAAAACTACAAAAAAAAACAGTGACGCACGGACAGAGCCCACAAATAAAATGCAAAAATTTAACCCACAAAAGTACATAGATTTTTTTAATAGTTCACTATCTATTTAAAAGTCGACAAAGTTAATAGTTACACCAACTGAAATAGGACTGAACAGTTACAATTGTAATATGAACAGAAATGAAAAAGGACTATCTGCAGTAACACGACGTGTTAAAATTCAGTTACAAGTTACAACCAAATACATAACGGCTTTTGTTTCTTTATGTTTTTGTACTTTTTAATATTTAATAATGTATTCATTTTTTGTATAGTACTATACTGGCAATGTCCTGTGTGGAAGGCGTCGGTCGCCTCTAGCACAGGTTTATACCTAGTTGAGGCGATCGTCGAGTTTAAATTTAGGTCAATGTATATTATGTACTAAATAAACGATTTTTATTTATTTTTAACCAAATACATACATAATAATTTACATAGGTATTTTAAAATAAAACAACCAGTTTTCCAATCAAAAAATTTATTATAAAAGTATAAAATTACAAATACAAAAAATCCTTATCGTTTAGCAAATAAGAGATCTTGCTGTTTTTCTCGAATATTTTCTCTAGGATCTCGAATTTTCAGTAATGGTTCTTTTAGCGCGTAAAGAAAAGTACCTTTTAAATCTTTCCTTCCCGCTTTTTTTTGTGGATCTGCAATTACAACAAAGAATTAACAACGGGGTAAGGGGTTATATTATGTTTTTCTCTTGGACGTTTGATTTGGGTAGCACTCAAAAGCAGTTTTAGTATATTATGGAATATGGATGACTTTGTTCACAAATTTATTAAAAAAGGCTCCCTTATTTTAATCCTCCTATTCAAATCATAACAAATACTTTCACAGTAAAGTTTAAGGCGATTTAGGATCTGATTGCGATAGAAGATTTTTCAGTTGACTAAATTGATAATGATTACTTTTTTCAATACTTACTCATTCTCCTAGTCTGATTAAGACCTTCAATCTTTTTATTTTGCACTAAAATGTTAAACAATTCCCTTGCAAGGCTGCTGTTACCACGCCGTAGAGAAATTAAAGCTCTTTTCCCAATATTGTAATTAATATCGTCTGATTCAACACCTTCTTCTTCTTTTACTTTCAGATACAATTGAATTCGATTAGAAATAAGTTGATTTATTATTTGTTCTCGTGATAGTTTAAAATCTTTATTTACATTTTTTAGAATGTTCGAGTTTGAAGATTTAGTAACATCGCTTGGTATTTTTAAATTACTTTTCCTTTGCCTTTTATTTGATATCTCATTTACAGTAAAGCTTGTATTTAATGATTTGATCTGGCGTTTAGGATTAGCCTTATTCAAATTAGCAATAACATTATTGCTCAATTTAATATTTGTAGCTGTATTGTCAATGAATTCAATAATTTCTTTTTGATTCTCGAAAGGTACATTTTCAACAACATCGTAAGATTTTTTGATGTTTTCCAAAACGTTTTTATGACGCGCCACATCTGCTTCCAGAGTTTTCAACAGCATATGCTTTTTGTGCGGTGGTACGACGGACAGCAATGCAAAATTTTTATACGTATTACTTAATTTTTCTATATTATCTATCATCTTTTTCAAATCATCATAGGACTTTTGTTCTTCGAAATCAAAACGTCTGTTTTGCTTTTGCAAATGATTAATATTTGTTATAATACGCCTCCATACTTTAGCTGAAGTGGGCCTTATTGCATCGCTCGATGCACTCCTTCTTGACAACGGAATAGACTTAAATTCTAATGTTAAAGCCTCCATTAAATTTTCCATATTTTCTAAAGGGGAAGGCTTTTTAGTAGTTGAATGTTCCTGCTGGTTATCATTCAATATGTGACTTATGCAAGGTAATATATCAGTTATGTTGAAATTTGTATTATTTTTAGTACCACGTTCCTTTTGTAATTCTGCTAAGTCATTAATTATAGATTGTAAGTGTAGTTTTAGCCTTTCTTTAGCAGAAGCGAGCTTTTTCGGTTCTTGCTGGTCTGATTGTCTTAAAAACTCAAGCTTTTTTGTTGTCGTTGTCGACTGGGTTGTAGTTGAGGTAGTAGTGGTGGTAAACCTTTCTGGTTCTATTAGTTTCGATAAGTCAATAAAAGATTTAATTTTTAAAAATTCAGTCAGAGTGTCGATTATTTCACCTTTAAGATTTATCGACGGGTATATAGATTCTTGTGCAATCTGGTTTAATAAACACTGAGGATTATTCTGAATATGATTCACATAATCTAAAACAATTTTGTCTTTAGCTGTAACAGTCAAATTTACTAAATTCGTGTTTCCATTTCCTTTTAAATTCCTTTTCATGTTCTCGTCATTGGCCAATTGATTTAATTGTTTCATTTTTCTGTGTATTCTATTAGATTTTTTCGTCGGCAATAACAATTTTGTTATCTTTTCTAATACATTAGCAAACATATCAAATTTACTTGTATCTGGGGATACATCTTCATCTGGGTCAATTTTAATAGGGGAATGACCTTTTAAGTTGTTCAGAGCTTTTTGTGTATTTTCAAACTTTTGTATTAAATTTAGTACATCTGTCAATTTCTGTACAACATTAGATGTAACATTTTTCGATGTTTTAACGTTTTCTGGCTCTTTTATAGTCTTATTACATTTACCTTTGTTCTGAGTAACTATGTCCTGTGTATTATTGACTTCATGGTGCAAATTTTTAACTTCAATTGTTTCACAGATCGAAATATTGTTCACATTTTTATTGTTATTCAGAGTATGAGACAATTTTTCTAAAGCATTCTTAAGAAACGTTTCTTGTCTCAAATTGAGTGGTTCTTTAAATAGTTCTAACAAGTCATTTATTTTCTCGTGTTTTAAAGTTTCAGTTTCAAATGAATCACTGGATTCTTTATCCATATTCCAGAGTTTGTTTAATAAATTTCCCGCAATAAAAGCCATTGCTGTTAATGTGTCATTTTCTGGTGTAAATGTTATATTAGATACTGGGATTACATTTTTATCACCTATAACTTCATTGCCTTTAGTTAGCTCATTAACAACTATTTTCGATAAGTTTTTATCTTTGTCTTTTTGAGAATAATTTCCAATAACACTCAGCTTCTCTTTATCAAGTGCTAGTGATTTTTCATCATGTGGGAAAGAGTCAATTTTATTTTCTGCAAATTGATGTTCATAATCTTGAGGCGTGTTAAACTCAATGTGTAATGAGCTCAATTCGGTTTTATTTATTCCTTCGATTATCCCTTTTCGTCGTGATATTTTGACGTTAGGATTAATTTTTTGAACTTCTATAGTACCAGATTTATTTGAATTCTTCAAAGTATCTGTGAATAGAATATAATTTGTTTAACGAATTGTATTTTTATTATATAAATATGACTATTTCTATAACCTTACCTTCATTAATTTCATCAATAGTATTGTAGAATTTGACTGTGCCGTTATGTTCTGGCTCATTTTGATCTATAGATCTTTTTTCACGTGCCAAATACGCGTTGAAATCTTCCTCATAACGATTTTTATCTGCAACTTTAAGCATACGTTAACAAGTCTACTTTTTACGTTTTGTATAAACAACTTACCATAAAATAAAATAAAATGACAAATAAACAGTGCTATTGTGCTTTATTTAAAAAAGTGCGTCAGTGCTTTTCTTTTACAGCAATTAAATAACCTGGAAGAAAGAAATAATTAAATTTGATATAGTTTCAAATATTGAAATCGACGACATTTTTGGAAAATAATATATTGAGAAATGCTATTATTTATACCTAATAAAACGTCTTCTTCGGGTCCTGGAGGAAGAGGCACTAATCGTTGTTTAGTATTTTGTTTTTGTTCTCTTTTTTTCACCTCTACAAAATAAAATATTTTATTACCTTTATTAATGGATTTTTTACATAACTTTAACTTCCATAAGATACTTAATTGTTTATATTACTCCTATTAATATTATAAACACGTTAGTAAACATTAGTAACATATAGGGGACTTATATATATCAAGATCAAACAGTTATGAATATGAATTATGAGTATGATCACATATATGAATATAATTTAGTAGTTATTATTGTCATCAGACCGCCTCCTTGGTACAGTGGTTGACGCGTGAGTACCGGTAACCGAGGGGTCCTGGGTTCGATTCCCGGTGGAGACGAAGAAAAAAAAATGTCTCCGTCTGGCAGGACACAGAAGGCTGATCACCTACTTGTCTCTAAAGAAATTCGATCAGTGAAACAGATGTATAATGCATCTGCCCCTTACCCCACTAGGGGACATGGGACTTCACTTATATAATATAGTAAACACAGTTTGTGAGGATGGATGTTTGTTACTCATTCACGTAAAAACCGCTGAACCGATTACAAAGAAATTTGGTATGTAGATAGCTGAAAACCAAGAATAAGACATATGCTACTTTTTATTCCGGAAATTCATTATTTTTCATCAGTTCAAAAAAATCTGTACAAGTTACTAGTACAACATTTTTCTAACCACAAATACGTACCAGCCATCAAAACATCGATAGCACTATAGACGCTGTCACCGTTGATGCTGTTGTCTTCACCATCATCATCATCAGGGCATGAGATGACGTCCTTACATGACCACTCGCCTGCCTCTGTACAGTGACATTTTGTGCATCCAGTGCACATGTTTGCTGAAAAACATCGTTTAGGGGTTGGAATTTATCAATAATATGCTAGTTTGTTGAAAGTGCAACAGGACCTATATTTAATACGGCTGTATTTCATTCAAGTCAATTCTGAGCCGTTTTATTCGATTTCTAGTAGCGCGAAGGCATATTTTAATGTATTTTGCTAAATAAAAAAATCACTACATTTCATTTAAGAAAGTATTCAGTGGAAATATTTTTTTACATAAGTCATTGCCTTTTAACAAATAATAAAAATAACTTACCATCTGTGCAATCTGAGTACTCCGACACGAATGGTACACATTTTGAATCATCATTTTTATCTCCCACTAAAAAAGTAAATTTTATTGTTTTTTTATAGAAAAAGAGTCGCTATTGCCCACACAAAAAAGGAATAGCCTTTAAATTCAAAATTCGCTTATTTGCAGAAAGAAAGAATAAAGAACATTTTGTAGATTTTTTTTTTTCGATTTTATAACCTGAATAAATATTACTTTAAATTTGAATTTACAGCCTGTGTGCTTAATAGTGTCTAAAATGTTATTTTTAAATAAGAGTACATTATAGTATTATGTTATTTAACGGCGTTATAATATGGAATGGTCAAAAGTTCATAACAATCATGACGTTATTAATAAATTTTAAGGACTTAATAATAAATTAAAATATGGAAATCAAAATAAGTGCCAGTGCAGTTGAATAGATTTTTAAAATTAATATCAAAAACGTGCAGATAATCACAGTGCGGGATGTGCAAGCCCTAACAATATCTCCAATTGTAATTAAAACAAAACAAAATTAGTTTTATACGATTTATTTCAAAACCATAAAAAAATATAAAACGATCAATATCTCGCTAAATCGGTAACAAACAAAAAGACAAATGATAAATCACAAAACGTTACGGAAATAACAAATGCGCAGGACATTTTTTTTTAAATACAGAAATACATATAATTTAGAAAACATTTTCCATGCAATGATAAAAAAATATGGTGTGTCAAAAATTTGTTGCTTTGAGATCCTTACTTCATTTCCCAAAATATTTACTTATTATTTCATTACGCCTGTGAGTTTTTTACAATTTCTTTCATTCCTAAAAAGCTAAAACAGCGAGTTACACGACAAACACATATTAAATCATATAAATAAGTAATTCGCGTAAATTCTAATCATTATTAACGATAAAGTCAACGTAGTCCCCTGTCGGACTGCCAGCTAGAATATTTTCTTTCGGCACTTTTCTTCTCAACTGTCGTATCTTGTTCCGCACTTGAGCGTGGAGATTCCTCCGATGACCATTCGGATGATTACAGCATAACGTGTCACCTCCTGCAACCAATCTTACATTTAAACACCAAAAATTAAGAAAAACATTTTAAATTTAAAACAATTTGGAACGCAAGATTGGCAACAGGAGATGAGAGAAGTTTCTACGATTTAATGGTCAGAAATTCCTATCCCTAACAATATAGAAAAGAAAGCAAGACTAAATTCGTTTTGTTTTAACCGAATATTCAATTGGAGATATTGCCGTATTAACCAAACACACCTAGAAACCTTATCATACCCTTATCTATCAACTCAAACATAGAATCGTCCATGGTCCGGCGCAATCTGTACGAAAGTTGCCTAAAATACGCGGGTCGGTCTTGTTGGAACATTTGTTTGTATCTGTGCCTCATCGCGTCCGGTTCTTTAATGATTCTGTAGTATTCACAGAACCCGGGGTCTCGGTTGATGCAACTAGCGGCTTTGGCGTCAACAGAACAGACGCAGAAGAAGCAGACATCGATATTATCGTAGTCTAGAAGGGACTCGATCTCACTGGCTACATCTATGTCAGTATCATTCGCATTGAGACTGTTACTGTAGTAGGACGTGCCTCGGAGACACTTAGATTTCGCCTCGTAGGGAATCTCGTCTCTATGCCAGATATAATCTGTGGTGTTTACAAAATTTTACATGAAAATAAGTTGGAAGTAATGATGAAAAGCCTATTATAAACAACTAGCAATGTTTAGCCTAGCCAACATTGAAACCGTAAAAATATGACGCTATAAGTGATATTTTATTGCATATTTACCACGTAAAACATTCACCACAAGAATTGACTATTTTTGTTAACCTATCAACTACACTGGCCCACACAGCACGAACCTCTCCTAATTCTATACGCCAAGGCTCTATCGTGTGAATAAGGCAGATTTTTCTCCATCTCTTCTCTCAAAGAAGCTAATTTCATACATTCATTGATATTTCTGGCTGGTCTTTTAGAACAATACTCGTCTTTCCCTTCTACAGAACACACGCAAATTTCACAAGTTTCATCTTTAGCTTCGAAGTTCATGTGACTGCGTCTGAATTCACCCTCTTCTTCAGTTTCATATTGAGTAATGTTTGGTTTTTGAACTATTTTGATAATGGTACGACCAGGGACACATTTGAGACCTCTGTCCTCTAACTCTTCTATTTTTGGAGGATTGGGATTGTAAAAGAAGTCTAGAAATATTTTAAAGTTTAGGACGTGTTTCACTTCGAAATCTAATGTACAATTATTTATCATTTAACAAGGCAAAACTATTGTAGCAGTAGTACAACTATAACATGAAACATCATGACCTCATTTTAAATAATCACAGCGCATCTACAAGTCATTGCTACAAGCGTATTACAAATTGTTCAGTTGTTTTACTTTTTCAAGGTAAATCTAAAGCTCTTATCTAAAAGGTTGTTTAATTATTCAGAATACTATAGCTTTATCGATGATCTATTATATATATAGAATATTATATAAATAACATGGATGATATTCAATTTACGAGCTGATTTTCGAACTATGTGGCTGCTAATGATTGAAATAAGAACCTTATTCCTAAATCTTTCATTTTCCAAACCATTTTTCTAGAATATAATTAATAGAACCTAAATATTTAATTATGATAATATAAGTAAAATTCTTACCTGCAATCACAGGGGTCCCCACGAAGGCAAGGAACACCAAGATAGCAAACACCAGACCAACTTTCATGGTGAAAACCAACTATGTGACAATACCACGCTCAGTTGGATTTATATGAAACTTTGTATGAAAATCTTGCTAGACTTTTTGTTAGAGTACAGATATGTATTGTGCATATTTCAGTTTTAGGGTTAAAATATATTATGTGAATTAAGTTACCACTGACTTGAGATGCAAAGATATTTTCAATGTTGTTTACAACAATTTTTTTTGTTGAGAAACTTGTTTTAAATGCTAGGTAATAACAAAAATGGAAAACTTAACTTCTCTATCAGCTGAAATCTTGAAACTAAATTCTTGATGAGTTTTATTTCTAAGGAAAAAAAATTGAATAACAACAGTTAATCCTAAAAAATCATTAAAGCATACAGCGCAAAGTTTAAAAAACCTCTTTCAAGTGTAAATTGTAATCTATTTTAAGTGAAAAACAGTCATCATCTGATTTTGGAAATATATGAACCAAGAAAAAATATAAAAAGACCTCAAATTATGATCGATCCCATACTAAAAATAGCATCTACTATCATTCCAAACGCAGCAAACAATTAGAATAAATAAATAACAAAATTAATAAAGTCAAGTGCGGCCCTGTACCAATCAATGAATCAGAAATACAAAAGTAACGAACATTGAAATAAGACGACTCGCTCGTAAAACTTTATCAGTGCACCTGTGATTGATGTACTTGCATCATTTTCTTTTATAATTATTTATTTATTAACATATTTTTATAATTTTGGCAAGCAGATCACCATAAGTTTCAATAATTTGACCGATTTCATAAAACACTGATTACGAATTGAAGATATAAAAATATATGATTGATATGTAGCAGTATTCATTACTTTTAGGTTTTGTTTTAAATTCATTCATAAAAATTATTGACTGTTAAAAATATCAAAATTTATTCATTAAGGATGCAATGAAAATCTTCCAGGCACTTTGCTAATACTTAAATAAAACAACAAATTAAAAGTAATTATTTATTTAATTTTTTCATGTATTCAGAGAGCAATATTTTGTATCATCATGTTTAACATTAAATGAATACTTATAATAAATACTCATTAATTTACTAAAATGCTTTTATAATCTAGATGTAACCGGTTAAAATTCAGTCAAGTTTACAAATAACTTACATAATATTACATACAACTAAAACGTAAAATAACTTAAATAATAATAACAAAATACCTTTTAATTTTATAGTATCAATCCGTATTACTAGCGCGTTCAAGCAAACAAACAGACAAACTCTTCAGCTTTATAAAGTAAATTATTCATAAGAATTGTAATACATTTAATAATACTAATTTGACACAACGTTATCACATTTTGTTTTGAACTTTGCATAAAGTAAAACTATGAATAATCATTCAAATATGACTAATTATTGCTATTTGTCATCTACGCCACCCTTATTCTAAATTTTATTTTAAAATGTATGTTACATATTCAAACCATTCCTCTACAATTTATAAAAAAAATTAATAACAAATTAAAATAAAAGCCATTCACTAAAATTACGAAAACAGAGTTATTTTCTTTCTAAAAATCATGGGTTGTGATTATGAGAATAATTTCTGACAAACGTGACCCCCATTTCAGAATCTCATTGAGGCTTATTTTTTTTGTCATCGTTAAAATCATCTAAGTAACATACATTTTGAAATTAAATTAATACTTTATTTAAATTTAAAACTATCAAATGCACACACACTGTTACAAATGGGTCGTGATTATGACAATAATAACATGCCTTCAGAATCACCTCGAAGATTTTTTTATTATAGTTTAAAATATATAATCTATCAATATAAAAGCCATTCACTAAAACTATCAAACGCACAAACAGTTTTACTATTCTCATAATCCCGACCCATTTCTAATATACGCGACCCCCATTTCAGAATCTCTTGGGGGTTTAAACTGTGGGTTGACGCTAACCCCCAATACAAACAACTAATCGGTAACCACGGTTTATACGGACTTAAACTACGATCGTGGGTTAAATTTAAACCGACGGTTTGGTTAGCGACTAGATATGTGAAATAAACATCCTCTAAATTAATCATGGGAACTTTGTATGCTGCTTCTAGGATTTGTTGTATGTATTTCACTGAAAAAAAACATGTTATTTAGAATTATTAGATTTTCCAAAATAAAATTAGGTTTTACAGTAATGAAGGGTAATCTATTCCATAAGCATTTTATCCCAAACGACTCGAAATTTTTTTGACAAATCAGGAACATATCAAAAGAAAAAAATCAGAAATAGTCGTGTAACGATATAAAATGAAAACTAAATAAAATTTAAATTTAAAATAATTATGAAATCGAATGTTTGAGAAGGGTATTTAATATTCTATTTCATCATTAGATATAAAAGTCCTTTTGAGGTAAATGAAACTTACCATTAGTTAAATACCCCGTACCAGAGAGGTATTGTGGTACATAATCATTTCGAATCAGCCATTTTGGTACGAACCACTTGTTGTAAGGATCTCGATGGAGGTGGTTGTTTTCTTTCCTGTACCCTGAAAATTTTTGTTTTCTACAGAATTTTGCTTGATAGGTATCAAAATAGGTTTAGTATTCAGAAACACTTAGAATTAAATATAAGTACAATACACAAATGAAAGTCAGGGAATGTCTAGATTGGAATATTAGAAATAAATGGCCAAAATATCGGAATAAACATTCATACGCAAAAACTTTGTGTAACACACTTGAGATTTTAGATTAGTATTTATTACAATTATTTATTCATCGTCATCTTATTAACACCAGTTCATATATCTACAAAATTTTCAACAATTTAAATAAAAATAACTAAATAAAAATTAACCATAACTTCAACTACAATTCCTAGATTTACCTATCAGGGCTGCCTGGGACCCATTCACAACTTCCCTCATCCTGAAAGGGTTAACCAGTACATCATCATCAGTCTTCAACAGCCAGCTGCTTGAGGGACAGTTCTCCAGGGTCCACTTCATCATCAGACCGGTCTTGAGGGTCAGGTTCTGGTAGTGGTCGTTGAACTGGTATATTATCATGTCACCGTGTAGCTTGGCTTCTATGTAATTGTCTACCTGTAAAGTTGTTTTTTTAATGTTCTGTTTTACGGAATTTTAAGTTAGTAGGTACAGTTCTAAAATAATTTAATAATGGAGGATGTTAAGCAATTTTATTCATAGGAATGATTTTACATTATTTTTAATCTTGTCCATTACAGATTCGAATAAATCGAAGTTCAATAACTATGTGATTTATTGTTTGGCAGTGTTTTTCAATGTATTACATTGAAAAATACTGCCATCTGAAAAAAACCTATATCTTATCTGAGTTTAACTCACCAGCAGATCTTCCTCCCGACCCCCATTAACCCCAAGCAAGAATAACGTTCTCAACCCCTTTCCCCACGTCGCGCGAATCGCGTCGCGTTGAACGAAACGGAGCGGTGATGACGTCACTATTGCTAAGAGATTGTCGCATGGTGGTGTAGAGGGCTCTATTAGCAGCTGGCTGTAAACTACTGACGGTTATAGGGAAGTTTTGAACAAAATAATGTACCTACATAATGATACAATTTTATGTTATAAAAAGGTAAAGACGTTGTAGGGATCTCTGGATCTACTGAACCGATTTTCAAAATTATTTTACTAATCTAGAGCTACGCTGTCTGTTAGTATCAACATGGACTAATAGAATATTCTATTAGTCCATGGTATCAATTATCATAGGTTATATTAGTTATAGGTTTTATATTTTTATTTTATCTCGTTTCTAAATTTCATCTAAATCGATTCTTTAGTTATAAGTCGTGAAAAATACAGACAGACAGACTTTCTCATTTATGTTTTAAATGAGAGAAAAATGTTCGATCTTGTAGAGTACAGGAGAGACTTAATTACTTACAGAATTTTAGACAAAATGTAAAGTATCTTTTCACAATTGTTATTACTTAACTACATTTAAAAGTTCACTATCCGTACTTTTTTTCTAAAATTTTTATTATTTTTTATGTTATTATGTTGTTTATTATGTTTATTATTTCACTTACATATTATCCACATACTCCTTCAGATTCCTGTTCCTTTGCAGATGATCCAGGTCCTGCACCACCACCGCTGGCAGCAGACCCTGCGCTACCACATCCACGGTAAACCAGCACCACATCAGTGGTATGAATACCACGAGCGCTAGGGATAGACGCATTATGGTGCTGCGGCGTGGTACTGCAAGAAATGTCTTTGGGATTTTGGGTTGTTTTTGAGCGTGTGTGTGTATGTGTCTTTATTAATGTGTAGCGATGTGTTAGAATTTATAAGAATCTGACATTTTACAAGATAATTTTTAATTAGCCGTTTAGGTATAATGTGCAAAGAAATCTATCTACATATAGGTACTTTTAATACATATTACATAGTGCATTGTGCAATAAAGTGTTTTAAGCTATTGCATAGCTTCTATCGCGGGCCTTGAGCGCGGGGACCGAATTCAGAAATTCCGTAACGAAAAAACCTCACGCTCCCCACTCCGACGGGCACGGAGGTGTGGCTTGAAGGCATGCTATGCAATAGCTTTACCGCGGCAGTCCTCGAGTGCCACACGTCTTTTTTGACGTGACAACGTCTTATAATTCGATAAAGCCGGCTGCACGCACGAAAAAACATGACTCATGCGGCGTTACCTCGCTCTGACTCATCTGAGGCGTTCCATGTAAGGCTTGAAGTGCGAGCGAGAGCGCGGAACGAGCGACAAAGAAGCACAATCGGACGTTGTCACGTTCAACTATCGTCAGTAAACCGACTTTACAGACAACCAATTTTTTGTTATTATTTATTTAACTAAGAACATAATATTCTCGGAAAACAAAACTTCCAACACAGCAGAGCTAGAGAAAGCAGCTAGTATATAAAAAGTTAAAACTATCAATAAATCGTTAATCACTGAACCTCAACATTTTCCTAGTAATAAAAATTACGAATTGTAATGCTCATTAACCTATTTTCTTATTTCTAATTATAAGTTTTATCGTAGAGGAACTAGGTATTAGGTATTTTACGTTTATCATCCTGTCGGATTCGTGTAGGATGTATTTATAGCTTTATCGAATAATACCCAATTTAAATTAAAGGAAAACCAATACGCTCTACAATTTTAGTTGTTTTTATGTCATCCTTCCATACTTAGATTTCCATATATATATATATATATATATATATATATATATATATATATTTAAGTTTAACACAATTTGCTGCCTTTATCACATTCTATAGTTATGTGGATACATATATTTTATTTTATACATTTTTCAGATGCCTACACTTATGCTAAGAAACTTTTAAGTTTAGGCTTCGTCATAGCATTTTTATTGTTTAGAATGTAAATTTAGAATAGTCACTTTAAAAGCACGGTTTTTGCTAGGTTTATAAATTGATAGAATACGAGGATAAATTAGAGAGCCTATGTATAGGATCGAATAGTATATCGTATAATCGTAGAAATTAAAAACTACCGCTCTACCACAGAAAGCTCATTTACTACGCTCTAAGAACATTGTTTGAAAAAATTTACGTTCGATACACATCTGCCCTCTTCCCTTCAAATGGACAAGGGAATAAACCTTACATATGTTACTTATATGTAGCTACGTACGTTCATTGTATACGTAAAACCATATTCCGATATCGATATCTTATCATCGACTATCATTACGATAAGTATTTATCATATTTTATAAATCGTATAACCACAATATAGGCTATAAGCCTATATGTACCTCGTAAAGGTAATAAGATTTTTCTAACCGCAATGGAAGATGCAATGGATGCATTTGTATGTGTATAAGGTTTGCTATAGGTAATATATTATTATGTCGTTTTTTAACCGAATTCAAAAAAGGAGGGTGTTCAATTCGGCCGACCTATACATATTATATGTATTTTAATTTAAAAATATTTTTAGTTACATTTTTGTATTTTAAACATAACTACTTAAGTACCTAGTTACTTACTACAAAATATGAAATAAAAAATAACTAACTATAACGATATTATCTTAGTTACTAATTATTATTTTTTTTTATAATTGTGAATTGAAACCGAAGAAAATCAATGTGAATAAGTTAACTACATTGTAATACTTTATTTTTCTCAATGAAAGAACAAAAATTTTTTTATCAAACAGGAACTCCAGGAAAAGATAAGTAAGTAATGACTTACCAAACAACATAATATATTTGTATCGCCTCATTGTAACACTATTTTTTCACATTGCACCAAACACATTATTTAAACATTCGTATTTAAATTAATCACAAAATAAAAAACAACCATTTTTTTTTTTCTATATCCGGGCGGCCGTTCCCGCCAAAGCGTAGGACAGATAATAAATTATCGATCGTTTGGAAATGGACTCAGAGTGGACTTCGTTTATTTGGAAATTTATCAGTACTCCTGCGTTATCTTTGACGCGCTATATGCGTTTAAAGAATCTCATAATCGACATCGTAATGAGTAAATAATGATCGCATTTTATAAGTCTGACCAAGGTCTTATCCAGATATACGGAAAATAGAGCTAAATAATTGACACATGTAGAGTCAAAATTCGATCGCTTTTAATTTTCTGTCATTTATTTATAGGTCGTTTTCATGAGAATCCTATTAGATCTTTTTGCTAAGCTAGTCCATTCATAATACCATGAAATACCATGATACCACGTGATACGTTTTTTGCCAAATATGGACTTACTGACTGAACCGATTTTAGTAAAAATTTTCTACTAATATAAATATACCTACTGTGAGAATGTGAGTAATTTTAAGTGTTAAGTATACGGAACTTTGTGCAAAAATAAAATACAGCCTTATCACTTATATATTTATTTACATTATTAATAATTAAGTAACATTACATTAAATAATAAGATGGTAAGTAAGTACATTCACTTTTGGGAAAGTTAAGAAGTCGAGGATAGGCTCACGAACTATCGATAAATTAATTAATCTTACTTTTATAAGAATCGAAAAATAAACTATGAATTGAAATCTCCATACATTAAAATCTTTGGTAACGCCACAGCGTAACATAGATACAATAAATAAGAAAGCCTTAAAACTATTTGATTTTATATTACTTTGACATGAGTATGAAAAAGGTAATATTTATTTATCATCAGACGGTTGCTTCACCCAGAAGCCCCAGGGCGCGAAGCCATCGTGTTTTGTTGGACCTCTGTACACCTTGATTTGAACACGTGGTACTTCCTCTGAAAATATAATAAATATATATTAAAAGTTACAGTATGGGACGTAGTAACTATTTAATAATTTGTGGTATGGCCTATGGGGGATATGCACTATGCAGTATCATCTCATTCCCATGATGATGGATTTTTAATCACTATGGACTCCGATAGATGGCGTTGTATTAAAAAACGCGAACGAAGCTGCGGCGAACAGCGAGTCCTTCTAATATCCTATCCTTAAAAAACGCGAACGAAGCTGCAGCGAACAGCTAGTCCTACTAATATCCTTTCCTTAAAAAACGCGAACGAAGCTGCGGCGAACAGCGAGTCCTTCTAATATCCTATCCTTAAAAACGCGAACGAAGCTGCGGCGAACAGCTAGTCCTACTAATATCCTATCCTTCCTATATTATAAATGCGAAAGTTTGTGAGGATGTGTATGTGTGTGTTTGTTACTCACGCAAATACTACTGAACAGATTGCAATGAAATTTAGCACACATATAGAGGGTAACTTGGATTAACACAAAGGATAAGTTTTATCCCGGAAATCCCACGGGAACGGGAACTATGCGGGTTTTTCTTTGAAAATGCGGGCGGAGCCGCGGGCGGAAAGCTAGTATGTATTATATAAAAAAGTCACATTAGTTATACCACTTATATGTCAACAACGGCTTAACAGATTTTAATAATTATTGTTGTTTATTAGTTGGTTTTTGGATATAAGGAAAACAAAAAAATTTCATACCTCTGCTGTTATAATCGCGGTCAACATCGTCTTCATCTTCAAATTCCTGCGGCCGAGATGCCGCCAACGCGAGCAAAGACAATAGAAGGAATGCCGTTAAATATTGTCTCTGGAAACAAATAAATGCACATATAAAAAAATTTCTTCCATTAAAAATAATAAATTCATTTAAAAATACTAGAATTAAAATCTATTACCTGTAAAATACACACGAATTGATAGAAATCTTCAGATATATTTAGAGGGAAAGAAAAAATGCAAATTGAAAAAATTGTTTATTATTCATTTTATTCCTTACTTAACATAGGTACATTAGTTAGAAAGTTGTTAAGACAGGTACATAATTTCGTATGGAATTTAAAATTTTATAGTTTTATAAAAACTATTGCATTTACAGTAAGTATACCTAAGAACCTAACAATATGTTCATTGTAATCACTTTTTTTATAATAACAATATTGATAAAGATATATTATAGCATACAGTCATTCCACAAGTACTATGGGAGCTACTTCTTATTTTGTGCCATTTTAGATTAAGTAATTTGAAAAGTATTTTGAAAACTACTTTGTAAAAAGTAAACTGATGAAATTTAATATAAGTAAATACATCTTAATTTTAGCACATATTTAAAATGTTGTCTAAAGTCAATTAAACCAATACAATTAGTTCCCTAATAATCACACTTTACTACTTCCTGCGGTACGATCAGATTCATTTCCGCTATCTGTTGACACTGACTTGGCCTTTGGTTTCTCAATTTCTTCCTCATCTTCGCTCAAAGATGAACAATCAGACAGTTCAGCGTCAATCCACAGCTTAGCTTTCTTCTTCTTTTGTTGTACCTCGTCAGATTTCCGTTTCCGTTCATTCGATGACCCCGCAGCCTCCCAACCGGCTTCTACAGCTGAACTCACACGTTCCGGCAGCTCTTCACGCTCTTTTTCATAGCTAGGGTTCAAATTCACGTCAATTTTCGGTTCTGCGAGTAACTTTTCAAGTTTCTTCTGTTTACGCTCAGCAGCTTCGCGCTCACGATCTTCCTGTCCTTCTAACCACTTCCGTAAACGCTTCTCTTCGTTTATATCACGTAATCGCCTTCCAGACAAGTCACGGCACGCTTCACGGTTGGTCGTCTTTTCGATTTGAGCACCAATTGCTCGTAGCATAGATCCGAAACCACCTTTCCCTCCAACTAATCTTGTGCATACTCGAATAACGCTGTCCGCGTGTAGACAGCCATCAGAAGAAACTATCTTCCCATTAGATGTTACGTACAAATCGTCATACGGTACACCATACTTCTGTGAGACTATTTGTTTCAATTCATTGGTACATTCACAAACCACACCAGTTAACTTCTGGTTCTCAAAGAAAATATTCATTGAAGTCATCTTGATGTATGAAGTTAATATAAAACACTATATATAATATAAAATTTAATCCTTATGTTTGGATATAATTTCACAAGATTAGTCACAATAAAATTATAATTTTACGTGCTTCCTTGCCACAACAATTCAGAATTTCAGAGTTGTGACACTTGACAGACGTCAACAATAAATACAGATACATAATGAAAATCTACACTATTTTTCATTGTCACATTTGCTATGGTATTTAAAAACACCACAAAAACACCAATGATTCATCCGTGATCTTTCCGTGATTCATCCACAGGATTCATCGATCGATCACTTCGATCAAACATTTCAAACAATTTTAATTTAAAACTCAAAATTAAAGGCCATCCATGAATATTGTACCTACTTTTAGCTGTTAATGTTAAATAACTTAGATATATGCAGTAGGTACTTACTTTTAAAAACATTTTGAAAATAATATATAGGTTGCTTCACTTTAGTTAACATAAACACATACTACAAAAACGCGGCTTCGACAGTATTATTTTATAGATTCGGTTACACAATCAACGACTTTGATTCTTTTTTTTAATTTCACGGTCTATTAAAGATAGATATAAGAGAAAGTGAAAGTCGGAAATAAATTTTGGCGTACATAATAAAACAAAATAAATAAGACTCAGTAACTTTTCCATTATTAATAACTATTTAAGATTTACAACGAATATGATCCTAATTTTTTATTAGAAAAATTATGTCATGATTTAAGCGAAAACTAATTTATTGTACAATATAGATAAAAATATTTGGTAATTACCATTAATTACATCGATTTCGTATCTTTTAAACTATTTGCATTTTGTTGTTAATTGTTAAAATATATTATTAGTCTCAACCCGAGTAATGAGCAAAATAAACCCATATAGATTTATATTGTTCCTATAATCGACGGTATACTGGTATAGCTATGATTGTGGCTATGATATAATTTTATTGACGTGAAACTTCTTTATCGGGGTTGGAAAAAAATTTAGTGTAACATTTTTTCGTTACGCGCCATCTTGTTTTTATCCCTTACACGCGTGATTGACGTATTTCTGTAAAGTTGCATATAGTAAATTATTTTATGAAAAATAAGGTCATAAAGAAGTTTCACTTCTTACGTGTGTACTAGTACACGCACACATTTTTTTTATTGAAGTACATATTTTATAGGCTTTGCGAAAAATACGAAATATGTTTAAATTAATTTATAAATTTAAGCTTGAAAGATTTTCGTGAGATTAAACTCGGTATTCCAAGACTTAAAACATTGCAGATTTTGTTATTCATAATTCACAATTTTACTAATTTTATTAACGTTTCATTTCCATAGCCAAAATTTAAATAAAGAATTGATTTTTTATATCTATGGTTCGTTAATTGACCAGTGACCACCATTTCAATACGTCTGTCAAAAGGAGATATCCAATAAAATTGTAGCTTTTTAAAATTTAACAGGAAGTAGTCTCGTTATAACAGACGACGGGTGATAAATAATTTCAATTTTATTAAATACTATGGCGCAGAATATTAATCCACACTATGCATCATCATCAAATCACCCCAAACAAAATGAGGACACGATAAAATTAAAAGACAATCACGCCGTAAGCAAACGGTAAGTTTTCATATAACAACTTCTACTTTGTACAACTCAAAATTATTTCTAACTCGCTTATTTGTTTCGTAGATTGCAAAAAGAGCTCATGGAACTGATGAGGTGCGCAGACAAAGGCATATCAGCGTTTCCAGAAAGTGAGAACTTGTTCAAATGGATAGGAACGATTAACGGCCCCTTAGACACGGTATACGCGGGTCACACGTACAAACTGTCTCTCGAATTCCCCAATTCATATCCGTACGCTCCGCCTTTAGTGAAATTTATCACACCGTGTTTTCACCCAAACGTGGACACCTGTGGCTTAATTTGTTTAGACATTCTGAAGGACAAATGGACAGCATTGTATGACGTACGCACAGTGTTACTGTCGATTCAGAGCTTGCTGGCCGAACCCAACACGCAGAGCCCCCTCAACCAGCAAGCGTCGTACCTTTGGCCCAATCAACCAGCGTTTAAAAAGTATTTAGATGAATTTTACAGTAAACATAAGGACTTATAGTTTGTTTCAATTTAATAATGATTTTTACGAGTGGAATGCGTGCTTGTTTGAGATGGAGGGTTAAAATTTATTTTCATAATTGACTTTGGAGTGTTAGGCAAATAAACTGTTGAGATGATTAAAATGATTTTCTAATTTATTGTAATTACTTGATGCCTTCTGTCTCCGGATTGTAACAAGTGTAACTTTATGTATATTGAGATCACTGGCAAATTATAATTCTCTAGTGCAATTCAAGTTTTTGTTTTATTTTCAACCATAACTGGTAGTAACCTACGTATAGAATTTTTGATAAAAATCAGTCTTATCGAGTATCACAAAAAATAATTTTGTATGTGATATCTCAATATCTCTTAACATAATCTTGTATTCAACCTAACTTTACAAATGAGAAAGGTTTGTTTGTTCATAATAGATTAAAATAACTTATCAAACCTTACCAACTTCATATGAGTCAGTCGGCAACTAAATATTATCATCAACAGAAAGCTGTTCTGATTTACACTTTTTTTTATTTCTTTTTTACTGGACCAAAAGAACCATATACATAATGAATTAAAAAAGTAAATTAAATCAAACAACATTTGTAAATTATATCTGAACGCACCAAAGTAGGCAACTATAACTAGTGGTGTAAATGTTCATATTTTATTAATAATTAATTAATAGAGTTATTTTATTAATAGTTAATTAATATTGTACATGATTGATGAGGATTGAGGATACAATTTCATTAGAATCATAATTTGGTAGATAGGTATTTAAAATGGTCATGATACCTTATATGAACAATTGACTTGAGAGCGGGGGCACACGATGCGTTGCGGCGCCGGAGCGGTGTCGCTGCGTCGTCTTACATATCTGTGGCATGTCACACGATGCGCTCCGGCGCCGCACCGGTCTTGCAACCACCAAGACGAGGCGGGGAGGGGTGAATGCGTTGCGACGTCGGAGCGGCACCGCTCAGTTGTTTTGCGTCACAAGGAAGGACACACGCTCGCTCGTTTCGATTTTTTTCTAAGTATTTTTGTTTATTGTGATTGATTTCTACGTCGATTTCGACGGTGGCGTAATAGTAGGGCCAACAACAGACGTCTTTTACGATCCATTTTCATTAACAGACTGTCCAATTTACTCTTTGCTGTCCAAGTGTCCAACGCTGCTACGACGCCGCTGCGACATAACAACCGACAACGTTACGGCGCCGCACCGCTCGTGTGCCCACTGACACGTCACACGGTGAAATCTTTGCGGTGCGGCGCCGCAACGCATCGTGTGCCCCCGCTCTGACGCTCTGACTATACAATTATTATATACATACACTAGCTGTGCCGCGCGGTTTCACCCGCGTGGCTCCGCTCCTGTTGGTCTTAGCGTGATAATATATAGCCTATATTACTCGTGGATAATGTAGCTTTCGAATGGTGAAAGAATTTTTAAAATCGGTCCAGTAGTTTATGAGCCTATTGATTACAATCAAACAAACAAACAAACATAGTTTTCCTCTTTATAATATTAGTGTAGATTAAGCAACAAGGTATAGCGCCCGGCAAACTTCTTGGCAAAAAAGTAGCGTGGTGGGGGAAGTTTGCGCATCAAGTTTTAGTACATTTTTATATGCGCAAGCTTCCCCCACTACGTTTAAAAGTGGCCAAGTTACGTGCCGACAACTATATGTATGTATGCTTTTAATTCATCAACTCTGATACTGTGGTACGGTACACTAAAAGGTTCTGGGTTCGATTCCCGGACTAACTCTCTCTGCTAAAGCCGAAACGGCCGAACCGAAAGGCATGATAAAACTTTAATGTAAATTAGCGACTGCATCATAACAATGAGACTGAAATAAGTGTTATACCTAGAGTAGGTATAGAAATTACTAACTATGGTGCGTGATTACTGTATTTTATCGCTACACGCGAGAGAAATCGCTAATAAGTAGGTACCTAAGTAATAAGAATAATATAATGCTGTATAGTATTTTATTATCTGTGCTAATACAATGTTTCATCATTTCTTTGTACCTACCGACTGAAAAATACTGATAAATGCATTACAAAATTGTGAAGATAATGCATAATTTTGTTTCCATGCTGTTTTACCTTATGGGTGCGGCTGGTTACAAATACGCACGTAAACCATTGAGATACTATTACTACGTAGTAATACGTGGTAATAATAGCGTAGTAATACGTAGTAATAATAGCTCAATGACGTAAAGTCATTTTTAGATCATATATATCTATATTCTATTCTAAAATGCGGTGTAATCACTGCTCTCTTTGTTAGTAAAATCAACATTAAAAATTAAAATCATGAAATCCTATTGCGTCATTACATTCTTATATGTACGTTGACCCACTTCCTATATTTACCTTAGTTTGCTGAGGTACAGATCTAGATACATATTACCTGATTTAGCAATTATTTTTTGTAAATTGTACATGGCGTGAAATAAAAATCTACAGATTTAAACATTTGAGCGATTGATTGAACCTCGAATTTCTAATAGTAATTTCTTTCTTAAGTATATACAGCACAAAAAGAAAATTACCGCTACCCATCCGCTACCCTAACCGTTGAAAAGTTAAAATAAAATGCTAAAACAATTACAAATACACATTTATTATTCCTAATAATAATTAAATATTAATCCATAGTTAACAACTTTTAACAATGATAAGTAGGTAATTTCATTTTCTTAAATTAACTAAGTGATTAATAAATTGGAATGATCACTTTTCGCATCTTTTCACATTTGTTTATTAATTCTGGTGCTAGTTTAAATTCCAAAGGACTTAGCTATTATTCAAGGAATTAATATAAAACTTCAGCGAAGATTCAAGATATGTTTTTGAAGTGAAACTTAGGCGCGTTGAGAGTAAAATTTAATGGCCGCGTCATGGCAAACCGTCACTTCATGGAGTAAGGCGACGATTTTGGTGTCTTTGAATCTTGCCAAAGAAGTTTCACTTCTGACACGTGTGCTCGGCACACACGCTTTTTTATTGAAATGAAAATTTAAATACAGAAATAGGTACTGCACCAATAAAAATTAATATGAAATGTAATATTGCACATGAAATGGAATAAATTAAGATGACTTTTCATTGGCACAAAATCAAACTTTCAACAACTAGATTATTATAAATAAATATTTTGCTTAATATTTTATTTACAAGGTTTAGGTTATACATTTTTATCTGGCAATACAAAAGAGGAATAGTGTAAACTAGGCACTAGGCAGTTCATTATAGTCTACAATTAAATACGTTGAAATAAAATATATACCCCAAAAAGGACATAATATGTTGATGATCCATGTTTTGCACGGCGAAGGTATCATTCTTCAATTTGTAAAGCAGATACAATACCATATTTGAATTGAAGTTTTTAATATGTAAAAATTCAACATGTGTTGGACGTGTGTTAGTAAAAATTTTGCTTGTGTTCCTTTAAATAAAATAAGCTTTGAATATATTTATTACAACTAACTTACACTACTATAAATAAGGACTAGAATATTATATTTTATAAACGCACCATTTCAGTTATAAATGGATTTGCTATAAGTTAAAAAGACATACCTACCTAATATTAAAAATTCAATATAGTTTTCAACATTTTGTACAAAATCTATTTTCTCACTTTATTTAATGATTATGTTTATATTTGTTTTCAATCAAATTAAATTTTATCTCATTTTTTGTCTAACTACGGAAGCTTAGTAAATCAGGGGCCGTATTATGACCTCTTATTTCCACACAGATTACGTCGTGAATTGAAATGACTGGCAAATTCATATTATGATCGCAATAAGAATAAGTATGAATTTGCCAGTCAGTGCAATTGACGACGTAAACTGTCTGGAAATAAGAGGTCATAATACAGCCCCCGATCCCAATGTATTGCTGATCTGGTTATAAATAATTGTTTATAATGGCTATTGTCGTTTTATAGTTGATAGTATAGGATTCAAATATTTACAATTGGTAATAAAATTCCATTTAAACTGTCACTTTGACTATAACAGAAATCATTTTAGTTAGCAAAGGTATAACATTTGAAAAGGAATAGATTACTGTATCTGTATTATAAGCCTATAGGAAATAATAGATTTCATAGACAACCTATTCCATTCTCATTTTCGATAATTTATGGTATAAACTCAATGCTACACCTTTGCTAGCAAGTACATCGCATATTCTGTGATACTAAAAGCCACCAATCATATCTTTAGTCTCATTTATGGAAGTCATTCAATATTAATTATTAAACTCCACGAATCGCCCCCCAAAGATAACTTTTAATGGCAATCCCATGCGTTCGCTAGCTCTTTAATCAAACCCATTTATGGGTAAGGCGTAAAGCTAACTTTTAACGATAATCAACAATATCGACATAACTATAACTACAACTGCCAATATTAGTATACAATGCATCTTTCGATTCTTCCGTTGGTACCGTTCTGCTTTCTGCAACTGCTTATATCCTTCATGTACTTGCACTTGCGTTTGTTCAATATTATAATCTATTCTATCCAATATTGTTCCTTGTTCGTGCACCATATGAGCTAAATCCTTGAAAATGTCGTTAAGGTCGACTATCGAACGTACAATTTTGTTCACTTCTTTCTCTCTCTCTGCTATCATTTGGGTGTTTTCTTCTTCCATAAGCAAGAGTTGCTTTTGATTCTGATTCCTACCGTCTTCCTCGTAATTTGACGTACTAGGTAACGCAAATAGTAAGTCCGTCTGGTTGTTTGTAAGTCCGGGAAGTAGTTCATTGTCATCGAGGCTTAGTTCTTCGAAATTTGGTAGATCGAAATATACATTTGATCGCTCTTCTCTCGATGTTAGCGATTTGAGATAATTTGACTGTGCGGTTCGGAATGTTAGACTGAGGTCTTGTAATGCTGTCACTAGGGCTAGAACTACGTTGTTTGCTAGTTTCTGTTCCGATTTGTTACCTGTAAGTTAAGAGTGCAATGTAAAAGTAAAGAGAATTAATTTTGACATACAAAATTTTTAATACATGTATTTAGAAAACATTTTTTCTATGAGAAAATTTTATCCATGCTTAAGAAATAAGGCAAATTGCAATTATAAATGTTAACTTTGCATATCTAATCTATAGCTATTAAAACAATTCAAATTGTTTGTTATGGATATGGATAACAACAGGTAAAGTTGCTTTATACAGTTTTAATTAAAATCTATATGCACTGAATCAATTACATACAAAACAAACCACATACCATGTCGAACCTGCGCCCTGATATTACTGATCCTCGCGTGTGCCTGTGTGAAATGTTTCCCGATATCCGCTGCGACTCTCTCAATGTGTTGCTGCTCGCTACTGTCATCTAACGCGGGACGGCGGATCTGACGCTCGTGGCGAGCTTGTAACTCTGATATTTTGCTTTTTAACCTGCAAATTATTATTGGTTTCAGTTAAGAGTCTAATTACTATAGATGATTGAAATAAAATACTATGCACGTCTGTCTATCTACTATATAAAAATAAGTCGGGTTTTCCTTCCTGACGCTATAACTCCAGAACGCACGAAGCGATTTCCACGGTTTTGCATTCGTTGGAAAGGTCTCGGGCTCCGTGAGGTTTATAGCAAAGAAAAGGTGTCTCTGGTAGCGAAACGGAGTTCGCCGGGTTTGCTAGTTCGTAATAAATTAAAAAAATGCTGTACTCATTTTTATACTGATTTAAAGTATGGTTTAAAACTAGTTATTTTGAAGAGTATAGGCGCGAAGCCTGGCTGATAGTTAGTTAGGTCATTTAATCTGTAGGTCATAATACACTTTTTTTTTTAATTTTATAATCACTGACCCAAACATAGTTATAGCATTCGACACAATTGCACTATTCCTTTTTATCGAATTTATAATACGGAAAATATTTAGGTTTGGTCCTACATTTTACAACATTTTTAGATTAAATTATCTTTCAGGAGTACTATATGTAACAAAAGAGATTAGTAAAGCGTGATATAAAGTATTTAGTCTTAATATTCTTAATCAAAATATACCTGGTACAAACCAAAGCCATCTTACCTTGAAATGATGTAATGTGTTTCTTCTAAACAGTCGCTCCAAGGTGGCGGTGCATCTGATTCCGATCTCATTTCCATGCCAGCTTCCATGTCATGAGAGTTAGACCGCATGAGCCTAACTTTTTCATGACCATGATCATTGGCCTTAGAACAAATAAAATAATATAGAAAAACAAACTAAAGAACATTTAAAATAAGATGTATGATGAAATTATTGTATTGTCACCAATCCATGACAAGTGTAGAAAGTTTAAAAAATCTGTTCATTTAAATTGGATCAAAATTGAGTCTAAAGGAGTCGGTTACATATTTAAATGGTTAAAAAGTTGAAAATATAAACTTCATATTTGTAATTATGCAGGCATTAAGCAGAGAACATCTCAAGTAAAGACACATACTTTCACTTTCATTAAAAAATAAAATAGATACTTAGGTCATTTTCAGGACGGTACTTCGCCGATATTTCATAAAGTTTTTAGGTCAATATTGAACAAAAAATAACTAGATACATGTTCTGGATTTTGGACTATTTATTTGTTATTAAAGTATGAAGCCATTCCAAATATTAATCAATATTACAGTAATGTTATCATACCTGTTCTGAAAATATTTGTCGACTGTGTATAGCATTATTTCGCATTAGAACAAATACTTCAGTCAAGCTTCTGGACGCCATGGTAGTAAAATATTTTATATCACTATAAAATTTTTACGTATAAACACTATTTGTATTATTTTCATTCCAGTGATTTTTATCAAACGACAAAGTGACAATCACAGAGTACTTTTGTATATATAGGTATAGAGGCTTTACTCGGCGGGTTCAGGAGGAAAGTGATTGACAGCGCCATCTGTATCTACAAACTTGCAACTTTCCTGCGATGTATATAACTATAGATCTACTATCATTCCTGCTTTGAGCCTTGTTTGTACTAAGTTTTGTTAATTTATTTATTAATCCCGTAATTTACTCATAGTCAATGGAGAATACGTTTACTAAATTGACTGAGTAAATTACCTAACGGATTAATAAATAAATTAACAAAACTCAACTGTATTCAAATTAGGATGCAGAAAATAAAACCATATATTATGATAATCAAAATAGTTTATTTCTCACCACAAACAGTTACATGATTAAAACTAATTAAAAATTTTCTTTCTTTTTAGACTCTCTAAACTGCAACATGGTTAAAAGTTTAGCAGCACTTGGCATATTGTTAATAGTAGCTATAAAGTTGCTATTCTTCATAAAATTTTTGGCTGCTTTTAATTGCAGGGATTGTTTCTGTGCTCTGTTCCGACACTTCGATAACTTAATCCTAATGTTTACCAATTTTTGGTATAAGGATCGCTCATTTTTGGTCATTTTCTTATGAGTCACTACTTTTTTAGCAGTGTTTGGACCTGCAAATAAAATTAAGCTTTTAAAAACATGCTACCTTAGCTATTATTATATTAAAGAAATTATTTAAACAGAAGTACTGTCCAGCAGATCAAATGTATAAACACTGCTGTGCCCCATGGCTTCAACCATTAAGAGTTGTAGAGTGAAAGATAAAGGCAGTGGAAATGAACATAGTACTCTATCTTTAGGTTTCTATTTCTTTTTTCTTTAAAATTTAAGTAAGGGCCACTCACCATATTTATCCTCCAATTTGTATTCTTGTATTTCAAGATTCTCAACAACTGTATCAGGTTCAACAGTAGCTGGAAAACGAAAGTTATAATTAAGTAAGTTTATAGTTTTAAAACTATATAATTATGTACTTTTATAATATTTTTGCATAATGTGTTTTTGCTGCTGAACTGTTATATGTATAGTAAAACCTAAAATTTGCAATTAGCTAAATAGTAAGAAAAATTTGGATTATATTTAGATACCAACCTGGTGCTGGTGCTTCATTTTCTTTTAATGGTTTTTGGGAATCTTGAAGTGATAGTGGTCCTGAAACAAACACAATAGGAAAATTGTTATAAATGAATTTTATGTTGCTGCTTGCTGTTGCATGAAATAAATTTGCATTAAATTAAATATATATCTGCTCTTAAAATAATTCTTAGAGCAGTTTGAAAATTAAAAATGCTTTCCTGTAAACATCAACTTTTCTGTCAGTTTGTGTGTAGGGACCGATATATATATAACAGGCATTTATCCTTTAAATGCCAATTTATAGAAAAACTTATTCAGATAGTTACTTTAAATCAAAATTGAAGTGTATGGCTAAGAAATACATATTTTTTTGCATGTATTGCTTTTGCTTGGCTAACTAGGTAGCCAGGAACTGATAGCATGGGCTTAAACCAAGTTATTACCAGCTGGGTTAAAAGTTGTAGAGGTTATAGTAAAACAAAACATGCAAAAATAATATATGCACTTACGAATACATAGTATTACTTTGGCTGAGCATTATTTCAGTCACTGTAGCAGTTCTGGTCAAATTACAAGTGTAAAATAGACATGCTAAGTAACATTATCTCCTTAAATCTTCTTGAAGTGTTGACACATCAGTTATAATGTTATAAAACATTGTGTAACATGACAATATTTTGTTACAATTTACATACTTTTGAAGATTTTCTCACAAAACAACTTGAAACTTTCAGACAACAAGTGTTATGAAACATTCTATAAGATTATAGAATGTTTCATTTTCATTACACAACTGCTGTGTTAGCACCTTTATGTGAAGTTTAGGTGTAGGTACTGACCTTTTGAAGTAGAAGGTAAATTTTCAACTTCCCTCAATGGTTTTCTATCAGTGCAGATAAATTTTGATAAAGGTCCTGCAAAAATAATATAGACAATTTTAATAAGTTCAAAATCTCGTTTTGTTTCTACCAAAGTGTAGAAACGAAAGAAACAACCTCTCTGTTGTAAAAAATAATGTTGAATAACACATTGAATTAATTCAAGAACAAACTGAATAATATCTCTAAATCCTAAGGGTAATAAATATTATCTTCCATTCCAAATTCTAATTCAAATTTCCTGAAATGAACAGGTTAATTCTGATGAAACTTTCTAAATTATAGTAATGTTTTACTAGATACAATACATGCAACATTTATTTTCAATTTAATGTTATATTATGACAATAACATAAGGTGCCATAATTATTATGACACATTAAAAGCCTATAGCTACTAAAATATATACTTAGCTACTATAGATTTAATAGACAATTATATAGCTACATAGTTTACCAACCTGGCATATGTAATGTTGGAACAGCTATGTTAGAAATTTTGTTGTAACGGCAACAATATTTCTCTTCGAAATGAGCATGACAAACTCGACGAAGTTTATAAATATTTTCATTGCTCAGACTCAAAATTTCTCCTCCAATAGCATGAACCCATGTTCGGAAACGAGCAATGTCCTTATCAGGGTTTGGAAACCAATGAAGAACTCTGTAAGAGCCTGCAAAAAAGGAGTTTAAGCATTACATTTATAGAAAAAAAACTTGTGACAGACCTATGATATAGAATTACTTCAATTATTATTTTTAAGAGCATCTTCTCCATTATATTTATCTTTAAGACAGTTTAAATGCATAGAGACTATTTGTGTACTTTTCATTATATTATGTTGCAGGCATATTTCTATGTACATACCCCACTTTCTTAATAAACCCCCTTTCTTAATAAAAAATAATGACGTCCAGAGAAGTTTCAAGCTCATGTAATGCAAAAATAATAATACATGAGCTTGAAACAAATATTTATAAGAGCCCTTGGTCAGTGGGTTGTTATGCTCGTCAGGGCCACACCTCATGTTCACATTGTGGAATGCAATAAATGTATTGAGTATTGAAATAAGCCTGTCTGTACGCGCATTACTTTCAAAAGGCCATGTTTTACTTTCAAATTGCACCAGTGCAAAGACAGGGCGTATGAACTGGTTTGGTATCAGGTTTGAAACAGTCTGGTTACGTACCTTCGACTTCCACACACTGAGGAACACAACAACGTTTACTAGACATGGTAATGTCACTTAGAAGCACTATAGTCTCAGAGTCTCTATCTCGAAAAATACTAGAACAAACACTCGACGCTAATCGTGAGGAGCAAGGGCTCAACTCAACGAATTCACGGAGAAGCACTAGTTTGATGAAAACACTCGACGTAAACCCAAGGAGCAGTGGCTCAACTTGAAGAATTACGGAGATTCGGAGAAGCACTAGGTTATAAATTGATGAATTTATCAACAAAAACAACCGGCACTAACGACAGACAGACCGCCATTGATTGTTGACAGCTTGTTTCATTACTGCAAGTAAAAAGTACAAAATAACTACTACGACGCGAATTTTGTTAATTATTTAGATCAAGTTTTTACTGTTTTAAATTAAATTAAAATTATGGCAGTTTTTATAATTTATTTGTTTAAACTATATCTCAAAATATATACAATGATGATAACATAAAACTACTAAAATTTTTTTTTTTTTTGAATGGTAACATTTAGCATCCACCATACGGATTATAATGATTCAAGAATAAAATGGTCACTTCGTCACTACAGCTGTAATGAACTAAAACCGTACTTTCAACTTAGTCGGCTAACAGCAACAAGCGCCATCTGTATCTACAAACCGGAAATACATGGTTTTATAATACAACAAAATTAAAAAGGCATTCACTGTAGGACTTGTCACTAGATGACGGTGCTCTTTCAATTTGGTATCATTACTTTCGCCCAGTTGCACGGTAAAATGTTCTAAGATTGCACAGCCTGGTGACAATACACAATATATTGTAAATTGTAATGACATTTTAGACATCAGTTCAAAAATGGTTAAATGTGTTTCAAAGAGAGACCAATGCAAATTTAGCACCCCATCAATGGAATTTTGGGTCGAAAATGACCTTAATCGATAGGTCTCCGTTAGGTCCTTCAAGGTCCCACAATTATTTTGTTAGGTCCCCTTTAGTTTTTTTATAAATAATTTTTTAAATTTTGGGTAAAAAAAAGTACACTTTAGCACCTCATCCATAGAATTTTAGGTCAAAAATGACCTTAATCGATTACGATCATTTTCGACCCAAAATTCCATTGATGGGGTGCTAAATTTGCATTGGTACATAATATGCCATTGATTTTTTTAATAATCTATGCTTTGTGTCAACTGTCAATTTAAACTGAAAATTTGAAGGTTATGTTTATATTATTGATAATTGAATGGATAGTTATTGATTGGAATATAGCATAAATGGTAACTAATAATGTGTGAAATACTTCATTAAAGTACATACAAACCTTGTGAGCGTGTAATACAACGATTGATTATAATCACGATGAGTACCGTACAGGATGCCGGCTCCGAGACGTTTCAACAGTTTCCATCAAATAGAATTATTGTTATCCACCCAGGATCCCTCTATGTGCGTATCGGAAGAGCGTCTGATCTGCTGCCCGTAAAACAATTACATTGCATTGCTAGAAAACGGCGCTCTAATGGAAAAATATATCGCGATCCCTTCGTCCCACCTAGTGTGCCAAAAACAAAAGATCTGATAGAGGAATTGGAAGAATGTCGCTTGCAAATATCGCACACGCTACAGTCTTGCATGCAGTCGAATGGAGCGAGGAGATATGCTACGCCTCCTCAACAGATAGCAGCATTTAATCGTCGATCTCTGCCTGAAATCGTGAATGACGGTGAACCATGGCCTCAAGTGGAATGTGACATTATTATCGGCGATTTAGTACTCGATGTAGACCCAGAACTACCATATAATATACACTTTCCATACAAGAGAGGTGATTTTAACATACATTCTGAAGTAGGTGGTTCAATTTCATCAGTACTAAATGATCTTTATACTATTTGGAGTTCTATTATAGAGTTCAAGCTTGGTATACCTCTAATAGAGTTGGTGAAATACAGATGTGTGCTACTCATACCAGATATTTACTCAAGGACTCATTTAAAATATTTAATGTCTTTATTATTAAGGGATTTAGGGTTTGGAGATTGTTTCTTGGTACAGGAAAGTGTAGGTGCTACATTTGGAGCTGGTATAGGATCAGCCTGTGTTGTTGATATTGGTGACCAAAAAACTGCAATTTCATGTGTTGAAGATGGCATTTCACACAAAACAACTAGATTAAGAATGGACTATGGAGCAGGAGATGTATGTCAAGCATTATCTTGGATGTTCCATAAGAGTGCTTTCCCATACAAAAATTGGAATGAAAATATACCCAGAGATGTGATTCTCATGCGAAATCTGTATCAAGATTTCTGTCATGTAAACTTAGATGTGTGTGGACCACAAGAGAAAACCTTCTTGGTAGACCACCCAGGTGATGTTGTAAATAAGTTCACTCTACAAGTTGGTGATGAATGCATTATATCACCTCTGGCATTATTTTATACAGATCTACTCAAAATAACAGGACCTAAAGTTACCAAGATTCAGAATCGACAAGCAAGTGATCCTGAGGATCCTTTTGATGCAGAATTTCTGAGAGAAACAGGAAGGAAGAAGGAAACTGCTGATGTATCTGCTAATGAGAGCCAAATTGAAACAACTAATGAAGTACAACCATCAGCTAATCCTGATGAAGATATTGTTGTAGATACATTAGAAGGTGGTCCAGCAGACATAGTTTCTCTAGCTCCTGGTCAAGTGTTAAGCTTAGACGCAGCTATACTACAAAGTATAGATCGTTGTCCCAATGAGGAGTTAAAACGAAAAATGTACAGCAGTATTTTGATTGTTGGAGGCGGTGTGAAAGTACATGGGTTAAATATTTGGTTACAAAACAGATTGGCATTGCAAATACCATATGCATACAAGACTGAACAGTTGGAAATTGTTACTTCACCAAAGGATATAGATCCTGCAAGTACAGTGTGGAAAGGTGCTGCAGTTATGTCCTGTTTGGAGTCTGCTATTGAATTGTGGATCAACCAGAGTGAATGGAATAAACATGGTTTGAAGATATTGAGAGAAAGAGCACCTTTTATTTGGTGACCCTAATTTTATTCTTTAAGTTGGACTTTTGAGTATTCGTTAAGACAAAGGTACATAGTGGTTATATTTTGAAGATTAAAGCAAGAAGGACTTAATATATGTTACATATATGGATTGTGACATAATATACCAATTTTTTCAAGGATCAAATACCTAGAAGGATAAAGAGAATCATTTAAAGAGCTTAAAAGAATCTACTTGAATAAAAATCATTTGAATTAAAATTAATAGTGTACATAAGCTTCAAAGTAATTGTTTAAAAATTGTATGTATGAATTATATTACTATGTAATAAATAAGTGTAAAGTAATTAAAATATGTAATAAAACCTCAGATAAAGTAAACAATATTTTTATTTAAAAAACTGGTACAAAACATATAACTGTTAAAAACCCGATAAAAAGTTTGTGACAAAAATCTGTATAAAATGACACTGTTTACAAAACTACAAGAGATTCACATTCCGATTGTTATAATAATATAAAGTATAAAGTATAAAAATGCTTAAAATAATATTGCTAAACGCTAATTACACTTGAGTATATTTCGTTGAGATTACTTAGTTGTTTTTGTATGCCCTATAATATCTATATGACTTGAGAATCCTCTCTTAGTGTAAAATACATGGACATAGTTATTATCATTTAAATACAATAGAATACTTCATGGATAAAGATTGTTGATTTTTTTTTATTTGGAAGATAAAACGCAGACCTGTGTGCAATATCTTCAAAAATTAAGATTCTATTTCGATAGAAAACATCTTTTCCTGATACAAATATTGTGGTTACCCATCACTGGCAGACACCTGATCATGCTAGCGAAAAATACCATCATGAGAGCCACCTCATTGTGCACAAAGCTGCTGTAGGAATGTTAGTATACTCTTTGCATACTATACATAGAGTAGTATTCTAAAAAATCGTCGTTTATTCAATAAGGAATAAAAAAAGTTCTTTTAAAGACCTAAAAAGAAGAATTTTTGTTTACATTAATTTCAAATGCAACTTTGTACTTGATAACTTAACACATACAGCATACTTAAATAACAAATAATAATTTTCTATATATTTGGGTCGTTTTTATCCTAGTACATAATTAATTTGTACGTACCCTTACGTACCCACATAAATTGAAATTAATTTTACCCATACTAAAAAATAAAATTTCATAAAACAAAGGCAAGACGCAGAACTTATAATATTTGTTATTTTTAGTTACCTATGCAGTTATACCTTCCTTGTAAATGCAAATTATAATATTATGTATTGATCATTATGCATTCGGTTCATTTAATTTAAAACCATTTTCGTATGAGAGATGGTGTTCTCACTTACACTATAAAACACTACTTTATTTTTTTTATTCGAGCGAATTTTTTGTTTTAAACTTGACGCTAATGAGGGATAGAGTTGTGATATCACACTTTCTCTTAATCAATAAATTTCCTATTAATTAAATACTACAGGAATATTTGAGCATTCTAATACTTCGTTCATAAAATTTTACATCTTTTCATAGAGCATAATAGTTACCATAAAACTTTGGCATGTTACTAAGAACTAATCTCAGCTTCCTCACCTTTAAACGAAACAGATAAACTTACACTAACTTTCGGATGAAAAAATCTATAATAAATAAGCATAAACACTAAACCGAACACATATGGCACGACGCTTAAAACTAAAATCGGATAGTAAAATATCGATACGTTCAAATCGTTTCCCGCGTGAATAAACCACAGAACACCACAGATAACATTTTGGACAAAGCATAGACTATAGAACATTGTGTATCTGTATCTAGTCCGACCTTCGACGGGTAGAATGTATGTGAATAAATATACTCCGCCTAATGCTAATGAGAAGAAAACTTCGCCGAATTTATTTTGCGCGCAAAATGCTGATTGTTCGAGGAGTTGCAGCCAAGTTGTCATTATGAGGATATGGATCGCGCAAGCTAGTATTGTCCAATAGGGGAAGAGATACGATATAATCGATAGTGATGTTATTCGGCTCACTGAAAAAAACGTAAAAAAATTAAAACTTGTACATATTGTAATATTATTAGACTAAATTCTAGTTGACTCATGGTTAACATGCGGGTAGTAAATATTAGCTCAAAATAAATCTATTCAAAACTTTTTGAGTTTGTAAAGCATACAAATTAAATCATATCTAAACAAGACGGAGCCTACGGCTTCACTCACGAACTATCCGGAAAATTAATAGCTTATATGCTATTCCAAACTATAATCTACCTTTCCTATCAGTTGCTATCAACTGTTTTTTTCATAGAAGACTAAAAACATCCTCAAAACTCTAAATGATTAGTATAAACAAGACTTACGCGTAACCAAAAAGTGCCACAACACTTGCAACACAGTGCCGCTCCACGTGATGTTGCCCTTGTCCTGTTGCGCGAACCGAATCGCTCGCTGGTATGCCGCTAAGCACCAACCCATGCCAATGATGGAGGAGCAGATTGATAGTATTTGATGCACTGGAATAAAAAGTTTTTTTGGTATTTAATGCTTTGGTAATGGTTGTTCCTTCTTCTGTGCTTAATATTTTCAAAATTTTTGCTCTGAAAATCGGTTTTTACTACTACTATGAAATATGACTAAGAATCTTTTCGATACATAAAACTTTATTAAAATTATTTATTATTAAATATTATTTAATTGAAGTATTATTTAATTTAAATATTATTTTATTAAAAAGAACCTAAATTCAAGGACAGGGGTAAAGGCACGTCAAAGTTATAACACCCTCTTTACACTTACAAGATTTCAGAAGCCAAACAGTTTCCGAGTTTCGAAATACAAAAGGAGATTGAGAAAGTTTTCCGGAAAAGTGATTATGGCTAATTGCTGTTAATAAATATTAAGAATGTAAATTGAAAGTAGTAGTAGTAACGCGCAAAAGTGTGAGAACAGATTTATTTTTTTTTCTCACACAAACATCAGCCCCTTCGCAGGTAACAAACGATAGAAAATGTTACAAATTCCAAAACATACAATTTTGTTTTAATTTAATTTGACGCGAACACTGCAATAAATACAATGATAACTAAAAAAAAACTCACCAGCGAACAAATCTCTATCCACATCAGAGAACTGCCTCATCAGCAGGCTCATTTGCAACACCTGCTGCGGCGCTGCCTCCAGGAAACACTCGAAGATCCTCAACAGTGCAGCATCCGAGTCCTCCTTGAGCATCAGGCTGTAGTACATCCGTTGGGAGGCCTTATCGCGCTTGCGTTCCGCTCGACGGGATTTTATTGCGTAACTGAAAAATGAAAATTATTTATTTCAGCAAAAAACACAACATCAATACAAATCTGGATAAATTAAATAAATAAATATGTATATTGAGGGTAGATCTTTTAATTTTTTACTCAAAAAATGCTGTGCAGCTTAGATTCATGCCAATGAACCACTTTTTCCTTAATTAGATGGCTACTTAATCCATATTATTATTAGTTGATTTTTAGAATAGGTACTTTATACTAATATTATTTATTACCAGTATCAGTTTAAAATTGGGAAATGAAAAATAGCCAACATTCCTTGTAAAAGGTACAGGTTAAGTAATTTTCAAAATAATTGAAGTAGATTTTAAGTTAAGTTATAATTTATGTTCATAATAACAATGCCAAATGTAGTTAATAGAAAAATAGTGAATTTGAATACAACTCACATCAGGGCATCAGCAAATCGGAGTATGGGCGCCATTTGAAGAACCAGAATGAATATTCGTAACCACTTCCTCTTTGTGAATTCATTGCTTAATGAGTTCTGCTGTTTATCTTGAGAATACCTGTAATATTATTTAAAGAAAAAATGTTGTTTAAGAGGGTATTTAATTATAAGTCACACATTAATTTTAAATTTTTCAAATACATACGTTTTTATGAATTAATTTAGATATTATGACTTCCTTCTTTTTTCCCTTTTAAGTGACAGATGGGATTGTAGAGTTGCCTAGTAGAAATCACAAACTTACGATATGGCGCTTTTTGCAGGTTTTTATTAAGTTTTGTTAAGACAATAAAGATGTTTCATTTATTTATACATTCTTTAGATTATAGATATGTATATATAATATTAATTTAAGGCAAAGTTTTACAACAGTCTGGTAAAGTTTCGAATAATCTTCCTGTATGGTAAAGCACTTAGTTGCATTATATGTTTAAATTGAGTTCATTGTCCATCCTATGTTCTAATTAATGTAACATTTATCAAGACTAAGCTTATGTGTTCTGTTTACAACATTGTATCACCTCTGAGTCACAATTTATCATTGGATTCGTGTTTCTACATTCTTTGTTTCTGTTATTTTTACATAATATAAATTTCATATCATATTATGAATAACATATAAGAGTTATAACTGAAAAATTGATCTCTGGAGTTGAAAATATATAAATATAGAGAGAAGAAGACGTATAAAAGTCGATGTATCATCAATTGTAATGTTTTAGGAAGTCATAGGTTGTTAATACTACGAAATAAGTGATACAATACTGAACAAAAAGATAATTTCTATACTCTTATAAATAAAAAAAAATGAAATATACTTACATCCTCACTGAAACAGCGGTGTTAACAAATGCTGGTAAAAGTATAAAAATCAGGGTCCAGCCAAACTCTAACATTCTGCTCGCTAAGCAGTATTGAACAGCTACATTTATATCTAAACCCAGATCCACAAAGTGGCCTATTATAGCTACCACGTACATTAATATATCCAAATTAGATATCGTAATATTTTTCGGCATTCGATCGGGCTCGTCGTATGAATGCCCATTTTCAAGCATTTCAGTGAATGCTTTTGGCATTTTGTGTTATAATTTGCTAACATATGTATTATGTTAGTTTATAGTTAGCGCACAAAATAATAATTATTATTACCCAAAATTCACCGATCGCGTCATGTAAACAAAAACAGTGTTGGTGTTAATCACTAACGTCAAATTATGAAATTATCGACTGGTGTAGCACAGGCCACAGAGTAACAAGATCAATCTAATACGATGTGTACCATAGACAACTTTATATATAATCTATATTTCATCAAAAATCATAATAAAATCTACAAGCTAAATAGAATTGTTTTAAATTTATTGTATTTTCCATATTTATTATTATAAATACAAAGCTTTAACGATATCTTGAGATGAAATGTTTGCCGCAAACAATGTCATGTATAATGGCTCTTGAGCGTTATTCTTTTGTGATTTTGCTCTGAAAAATTCATTCATAATTATAAGTAAAAATATTGTTACCGACAAATATATTTTAGATCTAAAATATAATTTTTCATACTTTTCCTTGAAGCTTGCAACTAATTTTCCCCATTTCTTGGGAAATAAGGTTTGATTACTATTACGCCATTTATCCTGTATGAAGTCAACAATCGATGCATTTATTACCCTTAAATATTCGCAGTTAGCTGAAAACACAAGAAGTTTTTGTATGTAGTATTTTTGCATAGTATGGAATAGCATGGCATGAATTTATAAATGGCAATATATAGTTTATTATCTGAAAAACAAAATTAATTGTAAAATCTAGTATATTATAACAGCTCAACCCGAAACCAGATTGATCGTTTTTTATGTTTTACAATATTTTAACTGTTAATACATATACCTACTACAAACCAAGTATCATTAAAATCAGTTCAGCCGTTCACGAGTCATTGTTGGTGCAGCTAACACGACCTTCTTTTACCTATATATAATTATGTAGAATATATATAATATATTATATACAGTAGAACCTCGATAAGTTAAAGTCCAAGGGAAACACAAAATATTTTAAGTTATAGAGGTTTTAAGTTATCGAGGTTCTACTGTATATATATATATATATATATATATATATATCAACTTAGTATACGTAGTGTTACAAAAAATTACATACTATGAGGATCTTACCTGAGTATGAATCCACAAGAAGCTGTTCAAAGAAATTTGGTACAAAATTATTCAAACACTTGTGTACTTCATGAAATGAGGAATTTACATCCTTTGCTGTTTGCTTTGTTTTTATTTCCACTATAGATACAAGACTGTCTTGCATTGTTTCATTAAAACTGGAATCATTATCGAGTATGTACTCGAACATTCTGATGAATTTAGAAAGGTTCACAAGTTTTTATTTGATGAAGGGCTTTTAGTTTTTTTTTTTTATAATTTCGAGAATATAAAAAAAATTTAAGATATTTTTTTGATTTGAAAGCATATAATTGCAACTGATTTTAAAGAATAATTGCAAGAGTACGGTTAGAAATATAGGTATAGACATCATTTTAAAATTAATTAACAAAACTGTATTTCCATTTATCTTTCAACTACTTACAGCACTGCTTGGTGCAGTATACAATGCGCAGCAGCGACCTCATCAGGCAGTTCATTGTGGCACTTGTCCACCGTCTCGAAGTGCCGTACATCCTCGAAGTTATTTATCATACCGTGAAATTGGTTCCGAGTGAAGTTAACTTTTTGTACTGGCCCTATTAGACAGTGGTCTAATATGTCCATTGTCTATGGTATAGAATTGAATTAAAAAAAAGAGAAAAAATCAAGGAAAATATGCTTACGTTACGATTTTTACAAACCTCTTCCATACTAATTATGTAATTAGAAAAGTCGTGCAAATACTTAATTCTATAAAACTTGACAACAGCGCTTCTAAGCTCTTTTGCCATCATTTCATTTAGTATTTCGACAAGATCCAAAAACATGTCCATGGCGGTTAAAGATCTCCTTTTCAGTTGGTCGTAATTATTACGCCCTTGCACGAATAACGATTTAGCAATTTGGTAGGCTTCGGAGACCAGGTGGAATTTTTTATCGAGGTCATGAAAAGTGCTAGATAGCACCTAGAAATATTGTTATAATTAGACAAAAATTATTATAGATATTATTCTAGTATGGTATCGAAAAAACATTAAGTGGCAATACTTAATAATATATTAAAAATACTCTTTACGAATACTAAGTATGTACCTGCCTATCAATAAATTCGAAAAGGGAAACAATCTATTTTTTATCAAGAGAAATTAAAATTGTGAAATCATTTGATACTTGATAAATTTAAGTTATAAAATGTTTTAATGTTATCATTTTTATATTTTATAGGATATCTTTAGCTAACTACAATTATTGTTAATAAACTAAATTGTTTAGTATTTACACTTTTGTCAAAAAATATAGTTACCTGCTGTACAAGAACAGTAAATAATACGACGGAAAAAATTCCAATTACACGCTTGTTCATTTCAATATTTGTTTGAAAAATGTTAATAGGAACAATGAAATTGTTAAAGTCACAAAAAGTAAAATATTTTCGTGATTGTTTTTAATTTTGATTATCTATAAATTGCTTACGGTTTATTTTTTGAAATAATATAGATTTCTTTTTAATTTATTGATTTCGAAAATAAAAATATTTATTAATGAATTTCTAATTTATTATCAAAACCAGGGTTGCCATTTACTCCCGATTGAAATAAAATACAATTTGTAGATACATATTATATAGATATTATAATATTTATTATTATGTAATAACTTAATCTAAATACAAATCACGGATATAACATTAAATTATTCATATAAATTGGGTAAACAACTCCATTAAATTCGTAACTCGTTGTTTTATCTGAAAAAAAGCGAAATTTATTTTATTTGTAAACTGTTGCGATCAGTAGGTTAAAGGAATGTCTTTAATTAAAAAAAAAAGTCTATTTAAGATTCCACACATTACTAATTAATTTATACATCTACGAGCAAGGAACAGCCTTTAACGCAAGCGCTTATACCTATACTAGCTGCGCTTCGCGGTTTCACCCGCGTGGCTCCACTCCTGTTGGTCTTAGCGTAATGATATATAGCCTATATCCTTCCTCGATAAATGGGCTAACACCGAAAGAATTTTTCAAATCGGACCAGTAGTTCCTGAGATTAGTGCGTTTAAACAAACAAACAAACTCTTCAGCTTTATAATTGGTAACGCCAATATAATTAAAATAGTAAATGTAGAAATTAAATGTTTACTATTTTGTGGTGTGTTCCTTCATCCTTCCCTACATACGAGCACAACCAATCACCGCGCGCTATTTAGCGCTCGCCACGTGACGTGCCTATGTCACGAAGGCATTAGTCAGTCGAGTTCGCTCCGTTCCTTCGCGAGGACCGGGACTCGGCCACCGCCGGAGAGCTTCCACGAGGCTCTCTAGATCATCAGGCATTGTGCCCTTGTAACACCACCGGGGCATCCCGTGCCCCCGGCCCTTGGTCGCGCTCACCGCCGCGTGTGTGTTTTGCGTGGAGTGTTTGGACTGGACGCCGTTCGTGCCCGCCGCGAGCTGGAGGACCCTGACCGCGTGGCGGCGCGTGTGTTCTGGACGCTACTCCCTCCGACGAGGTATGTGCCGTATGTTCCTGTCTTTCCCCTCTTTTGCTAACACCACGTTGATCTAAATACAGTCCACTTAATATCGAGAATATATTTACTTATATTTTTTATATTGGCGCGACCAATAATATTAGTATAGATTACTCATAAAGGTGATGGTCCAAAAATGTATGGACCAAAAACCCAGAGTCGATTTAGACAAATTGGGTATCAATGGCTTTATTATATTGCACAATTTACCCCACCGAAAAATTAATGCCCATATCCATGGGGTATGAGAGTTATAGGCTAACAAAGTATTTGTGAAAAAATCATGAGTAACTTGTTATTTTTACCAGTTTTTACAACAGCAGTATACTATTAAACCATCCATCAGCCGAAGGACGTCCACTGCTGGACATTGGCCTCCCCCAAGGTTTTCCACCGCGATCGGTCCTGTGCCACCCGTATCCAGCGGCTTTTTTTTTTTTTTCCGTTGGGGCGGAAAGGTCCTCGAATGGCGGCCGCGAATCGGAGGACGTAGTGTTGGTAGGCCCCCCACAAGGTGGACCGACGATCTGGTGAAGGTCGCGGGTAGCCGCTGGATACGGGTGGCACAGGACCGATCGCGGTGGAAAACCTTGGGGGAGGCCAATGTCCAGCAGTGGACGTCCTTCGGCTGATGGATGGTTTAATAGTATACTGCTGTTGTAAAAACTGGTAAAAATAACAAGTTACTCATGATTTTTTCACAAATACTTTGTTAGCCTATAACTCTCATACCCCATGGATATGGGCATTAATTTTTCGGTGGGGTAAATTGTGTAATATAATAAAGCCATTGATACCCAATTTGTCTAAATCGACTCTGGGTTTTTTTTGGACCATCACCTTTGAATGAAAAATATAACCCTCTAAGTACCTAAGTAAGATTTGTGTACATTACAGCTTAATTAAATACTAAGCTGTTTATTATACATCAATTTATTATTCAAACAAATCACAATAAAAAATAAATAATTCTTACCCAAATGTAATCAATGTAGAACTTTATTGAAAGCTCCGTACGATGTCTCCAAATCGAATATTAACTGACGAGCCTGCGCTTCCGACAGTTCATCAGACGCTGACATTTCTGACAATTTGTCCAACCATTCTTGCACCTTGTGTAGAAAAGACAATTTATTAAAGGAAAGAAGTTTTTTTTTTTAATTTTCACATTTTTTCAAAATCATGTTATTGTTAGTAAATTCTCGGCATAATACAAAATGCCAAGCGCCTGTAAGTTGACGATAGTAGAGATAATTAGACAATGTATGTAAGGTGTTATCGTTAAGCGTGCACAGAGAGTGTTAAATGTAAGGTTTTTGGATATTTCAAGTTTTCTTTTTAAAAAGTTATTTTTTACTCTGTAAGCATGTAACTTTTTTAATATCTATAATAGTTACGGAATAATTGCCAGTGCACACTTAACGATTACACCCTGTATTGAATTATTTAAACAAATTTGAATTTGTATATTATGTGAAATGTGTGAATACAACATTTTAGCTAACAATAAAAACCTACAATATAAAAATAACCAGCATTTTATTTGTTTAGTCATATAATTTTAATACATACAATACCTTAATAATATTAACTTTGGATTTTTAACACAATTCAATGGAATAAAACACAAGATATTACCTTAACTTTGCCCTCAAAATCTTCCGGCAACATAGCCAGGCAATCCATGGTGTCCCTTAGCTCTCTGAGTTCTGGCTGTATCATATCCATGGCCCTGAGCTCTAGACGTAGCTTGTCCATTAGTGTTATGAACAGCTGAAATAAATATAGATGATACATATAGCATTTAACAATATTTGATAATTTGATATTTTTGACTGGCCGGTTGGCTTGGTTGGTAGTGACCCTGCCTTCCAAGCCGGAGGTCGTGGGTTCGATCCCCACCCGGGGCAAATATTTGTGTGATGAACATAGATGTTTGCTCTGTGTCTGGGTGTTAATTATCTATATAAGTATTTATTTTATTTTATTTATTTTTACATACATAGATTCCTAACAGCTATTTGTATTACAATATTTATAATTAACTTTAACAAAACAATACGCCAATAAAAAGGAATACCAATAATGAGACAATTAATGTGACAGTAGTTTTACATTAATTATAACAATGATAAACTGGAAAAAATTAATATTTTTTTTGGACATGATATACAAAAAAGAGGAAAACGTACCCATTATAGAATGTTTGGTATGGATGTGTGAATGTGTGTACTCTGTGTGTAGTGTATATACTGTGTGTGTTGTGTAGTGTGGTAAGAATGTGTAAAGGTAAACTAAGAAATTATTGAATTGGTGATGTCTGTTATTGCTTTTTTAAAACTGTTACGGGAGAGATGAAATATGTCAACACTTGAAAATTTCTTGTTGTAAATATCAGGTAGACGGAAGAGTGTAGAATTTTGCAGGTGTTTGGTTGAAGCGAGGGGAACCTTTAATAGTTGGCAATGCCTTGTTCGTAATGACGGTGTTTGTAGTGATATATTACCGAGAATATTTGGACAGTCCAGTCTATTACGCATTATGTCGTAAAGCAGCATCATGTCGATAATATCTCTCCGTTGTTCGAGTGTATTGATCCTTTGGAGAGAGCATCCTTCAAGGTAATTAGCACAAGAGGTCTTCGATATAAAATTAAGTTTCCTAATAAATATTTTTTGAATATTTTCCAAGCGGTCAATATAACAGCGATAAGAGGGACGCCAGATCGGACTCGCAAATTCTAGTACGCTTCGCACATACGAAAAATACAGCACTTTTAAACATAAGATATCTGTGAATGCATCACAAGTCCGAAGTATGAAACCTAAATTTTTGTACGCTTTTTGTATAATAAATTCAACATGATCGTTATGCGTAAGTTTAATGTCATGAATAACACCTAAGTCTCTAACCTGTGTTGTTCTTTCGAGTGATACATTGTTTAGTTTGTAATTGAAATTAATGACATCCTTTTTTTTCCGGGTAAAAGTAATTAATTGGCATTTGCTAATATTAATAGATATTTTATTAGTTTTGTAATACAGTGTCAGTCGATCGAGATCGCCTTGCAGCTTAATACAGTCTTCTAGACTGTTGATTTTTTTGTAAAGTTTTTTATCGTCTGCAAATACAAGGAACTTGGAATCAAGAAAACAATCAGATAAATCGTAAAGAAATACGTTGTATAATAAGGGGCCGAGATGCGAAACCTGCGGTACACCGGATGTTACTTTAATAAAGTTTGATCGGAATCCACCGATAACTGTAGCTTGATGACGATTCTTTATGTATGATTCAATCCATCTAAGGAGGTTTCCTCTGATACCGATGGCATATAGCATATATTTATTTAAAATTATATATGTATGTTTATCAGCCATCTGGTTTCCATAATACAAGCGAAAGCTTAGTATGGGATCAGATCGTGCCGTGTGTGAAAATTGTCCCGAGATATTTATTTATTTATTTTTATATAAATAAACCGCTATAGTAATGTGAAAGACACTGGGTCGAACACTAATGTAGTAGTAATAGTAGTAGTGTATTTATCATATTACTAGCTTACCGCCCGCGGCTTCGCCCGCTTTGTCTAAAACCTAATAAATTATATACTAAAACCTTCCTCTTGAATCACTCTATCTATTAAAAAAAACCGCATCAAAATCCGTTGCGTAGTTTTATAGATATTTTGACTGTTGCCTGTTGGTCTAATAAAGAAATGACTATACTGATTTTGAGGAAATACTCAAATGCAGAAAGAAGTAAACACAGAATATCTGTTTCAGCAAACTTAATAATAACAAATGACTTTTCAATAAACTTCTCATTCAAAAAGAAAACTTTAACAGAACATTAATATTACTCTTTCAAATGAGTAAACTCACAGATACAATTTCAGCGATATATTTATTAGTGTTCCCTTTGTCATCTTTAATCAAGTTGGGTTTGTTCTCTCTGATCCTCTCCAATGCTGCAGGACAGTCCAACTGTTGAAAATGGAAAATATATAAGTTTAAATTATGATGAATTACTAGTGTAAACACTAAACAACTTAGTATAAGAGCTTTATCTATATTTTTAACTATTTAATGTTTATTAGCAAAATGCTTTCTGAATAGGTTAGCTTTGGCACAAGGCAAACAAATGCATTTTATGTTTATAATTTAAGTCTATAACGTCACCAATTTACATTACAAAACATATTAAATTCTTTACATGAAGATTGTGAGCTGTTGTGAATATTTAATTTAAATAAATAAATAAATAGTACTTTCCTGTAATTGATTTTACACAAGTATAATATATATTAGAAATTAAAGCCTTTAACGGATAACTAATAAATCATGTTTTAAAATCAGTTTCTTTAGTATATATTTTTTTTTTCATTATCACAATCTATAATTTGCAGGTATTCAGCGATATTTTAAGAATTAAAAAAATTCTTTAATATCTAAAAAATGTTACATATTTCAATACTCACTCTAAACTTGCTGACAAAGCTCTCGATCGTGGGAAACTCATCACCCTGCACCTGTTTGAATGCAACTCGGTACTGCACCAGTAACCTACTGCAAGCTGCTGTGTACTCCTGCGCTCGCACACAATCACGCATGTATGCCTTCTCCAAATGCTGTAACGTGCTTACTACTGCGTATAGTTCTGCCATATTGTCGTGCCTGTAAAAAAAGTGTGTGGAAGTATATTTTGTCTGAAATGTTAATGAATGTTTGAAAATTGCTTGTAATATGACTGTGTTTGAACTCTCATTATTTAATATATACATATCTACGTAGGTTAACAATATGAACAAATTAAGTTTACACCCAGATTTAGGCTTAGTGATACTGTTTTTGGTCAATCAAATGTAAATAAACATAAAATAATATTGTACTTACTTTTCACGCTCCCTGGCATTTCTATATAACTTGATTTCTTCGTACAACTCAGGTCTTGATTCTGCAATGATTTAATTAAAGTTTAGATCAGAATATAGGTTTTGAAGATCAAATAAAACACAAGTAGCCGTGTACAAACCTTGCATAGTGTTTTATTTTTATATTTAACGTATAAATGGCACAAACTTCGCTCAATTATAATACTTTTCTATCTTTTTCTTTATCTTTTATAGTATTCTGAATTAGAACAATGTATTTTAATAGCTTCTTTCCATGTAAACAATTAATCACTGTAAATTCGTAAATGTCAATCACGTCAATACTCAATTACTCATTTGACATCCTTGAAATTTACAAATTAGTCACGATGTTGCCTCTTTCTATCTCTCAAACTCCAAGAAAATCGTTGAAAAATCTCAATAATAATTAATAATATAACAATAATATCTAAACTTAAAACCATATAAAATGATAATTTATACCCAATACGAGTTACTACTTGAAAGAAAATTAATTCACATATTCATTTTCATACCATCAAGGTGGTTTCTACAATTCAACAGCATATTTTGTTCTTTTTATAACTTTTTCTCAAGTTATGGAATAAGTTTCAGTTTTGCGATTTAACGGGAAAATTTATGAGTTGGCAACAAAAGCCCATAGACTATAGACATTAGGAATAATATTGTGTCTACACGCGTTTAATGGAAAGGTGAATTGTCACGGGCAAGAGGAGTTTCCGGTTACAGGTAACCCTATTCAAAAGTTGTAGATGACGTAATCAACCAATATGGCGGATGACGCGAGTCAGTGACTTGGACCCTTCATCCCGCACCCCTCAATTCAGTTTCATCGGTTGGGCAACGTAACTACTAACTGCCTCGGCCTCGTCTCGATTGATTTCACTCTGCGATGAATGAAAATAATAACTACGGTGCATAATCCCTAGTGAAATTTACACATAAACTCAACAACGATCGGTATTCGTGAATGTGGTAGTGAGTAAAAAGGTGGATTCGTGGATTTGTGATAAAACCAGTTCCTCCTTTGAAATTGTGACCTACAACTCATGTTTACGTGCTAAAACTTAGTTGAGTGAATAATTTGAGTTCTTCGGCATTTCGTTTCGTCTTAATGGGATCTTGTTGAACCACAGGTATGTTGGAATTTGGAATAAAACCGGCCGCGGTTATTAAATAAACGGTTGAAAATTAATTTGCATACGACGCCGGAAAGGATACCGCTATCCTTGTTACAGAGCCTTAATGCGTAGTAAATGTGTGAAAGCCATTCACGCACGTACTGCTTATGTATTGTTTTTGATTTTTTATCTTATTGGAATGTTCAATGATATAATACGGTGGCGTAGCCCAAGGCTGGGCGCGGCTTTGTCCTAGTTTTGCGATTTGTATGAACTACTTGGCAAGGCAGCGATGTTTTCTTTTTCGAAACTTACTGTTGGTATTAAATAGTCACATGTATTGTAAGTAAACTGTTTGTGTATTTTATAAGAAAAGAAAACTTTCTAATTTTATTATTTTCTTTATTCATATAAAGACAATGTTAGTTTTCAAACCAATTTATTAGTAATGCTAAAGATTTAAAAACTTTCCGTAATTTCGTAATATTAAAAATGCGGCACAATTGTTTTGATTCTTCAACCTCGAAAAATGATGTCATACTTATACTTAAGGTCAAGAGCAAAAATTGTTTATTTTTACAAATAACTTACTATCATAAGTAGTTACTTATATCTTCAAAGTGGAGCAGAGGGTGTTGATAGTTTGACTTTTTAAGTGAGTGCTATTTTCTACACACTAACTTAGACCCCAGAGCAGTTAAGTTGAGCAGTCTACTGACTACTAGGTAAATGTTTTGTAACAAATAAGTGTTTATTTGCACTATTAATTAATTGTACAATGAAGATGAATACACAAAATACATAATTTTTACTTTCATGGTCAAAACTTATCACTACAAAGTAATTGCTGCTGCCCGTCCGTCCCTTTAATGTTAATTAATAATTCAATGCACATATTTTCCTTCTGAGATGTTTCTTTTTGATGTAATGTTTGAAAGTGATCAGACCATTATAGCAAAAACTAATTAAACTTATAAAAAAGCATTTTGGTTTCAATTTTAAAATAAATCTATTGATTCAATAAAAAAAGATATACCTAAAAGGTAAAGGTCAATTCAAGTGACAGGATTGAGGCTAACACCCCCTGATGGGTTCTGTGCACCCTCTGCATGCATTTTTAATGGTATCACCATAGAAATCTAAATAACAAGACACTAGAAGTCGTAAGCGTGCGTGACCTTGTCGCCACTCAGGTGATTTTCACATCACCAGTGCATTCGTCACTGTTCAGTTGCTCTGGAGACGTATGAGTGTATACATGGTGTGTTTCAGCAATTCCCATTGCAGAAATTCTTCCACAAGTTGTAATTATACTTATAAAGGAATAATATTTCATCAGAAAATATTTTTTTTTAGAAATAATGCCGTTTTTCCTTAAAATTATAGAATATTTACAAGTATTACGAGTGTCACCATAGTAATCGAAATAACAATGAATGACACAGTCGACCATTCTTATTATCACGTTTGTTTGTATTGGAGCAAAAAGTCTCATATACTTAGGGATGTTATTCTAAAATAAACCGTAAATTCGTGCGTTAGGATACATATTCAAAAGCTTAATTTAATAGTTAAGTTAGTTTTCACTAAAATCAAGCTGTCCAATAAAAGGCATAGTTTACTTGTGTGTACTGTTTAGCTTTCGGTTTGAATGTGTTGATTTTGGCGACAGCTGTTTTCATACGAATTATGACATTATAGCACTTCTATGTGTCTTGTTATTTAGATTTCTATGGGTATCACCTACTCGCCTAATTTATTGTTAACAATGTAAACACATTTCTTTCTTGTTTCGTATAAATAAACTGTAGCATTCAGTTGATTAAACAACACTACTATTTTTAATTTTTTCATGATCAAAGCAATAATATTTGTTAATTTTCCAGCTATTCATATAATGTATTTTCTCTTGAGAAAACTTTTTCCACATGTACATTTCTTATAAAAAAAATAATTGTGCAAATGCAAACAGATATAGTTTAAACATTTAATTAAACCATGCAAATGACCTCCAAAATATTTATTATTAAAAAAAAATTAAATTAAAAGTGAACTAAACCACAGTATTACCATCCTACAGTATGGCGACGAATGTACTTGTGCAGAGAAACGGAGGGGAACTGGCGGGGGGTCGGGCGACGCGGGCCGCTTAATGCAATCACGCTGAGTTTGCATTAACTATCGCGAAAGGACGACGCAGTCGTATTTTTTGTGTAATAATTTTATAATACATAGGTACTTACATATTCTATTATGACGCGCAAAAACTGTTCCGTTTACGGATGTAAATCTACATTGAAATCCCAGAAGGAAACAATATTTCAGAAAGATTGTATTAATTGTATCTGTTGAATTAAAATCAAAGCTATGTATATGTTGTCCTCATTATTTTCTAATCAGATTGTACATCCCAATGCGAATGCATTACTTAGTTAAATGGTATAATATACAATTAAGAACATCCAAAAATAAAGTGTCCACGTAAATAATATTTAGCAGTGCAATATCTGTAATTATATATTTATGAACAAATAATTACATCAGATTTAATAATCGCAATTATTTTGAATGTACATATGAATAAATGATTTCATCATAATATTAATAATCACAATTGTTTTATTTCCCATTTGTTGCAACCCTAGCGTATTTTCGTGTGGCAGCGTAAGTACCTACGCTGGCGGCGGCATCGCGCGACATCAAAGGCGATTCCTTACTGTAGGAAATAATATTGTAATACTGTGACTAAACTAAATAAACGGTTGGTTCAACCTCAACCTTTACACTGGTGACATCATTGCTAGCCAGATGGTAGTTCAGATTGGGCTGCCTCATGACATCATGGTGCAAGGCCAATATTATAAAATTGCTATTAAATAAGCCATTGCAATTGTTATTTTGTTATAGTCATCGATGTTGGTATTTTTTGTGATGTGTGTATGATACACTAGCTTTTTTATGTTTAGTTCTTGTAAGTATTATATCTACTTTGCTTAATAGTCAAATGCACACCATTGGTGACATTAAAAAACCATTTCATGTATTAGTAATACAATGTATGCCGCTAAATCAGCAAATATTTGTATAAACTAGAAGTACAATAATCATACATTCTCGACAAACTTTCAAAAATCTGTAAGTCGCTTATGAGTTCAAGCAATCAAGCATTTGTAGATTGTTTGCAATTGCTGCCATTTCTTGATCATTAGAAACTACAGTGTTCATACAAATAATTTCCAAAAACATCATGCATTTATTTCCGAATTCCCGCAATCGCGCTGCCCATCAAATGATAAACAGACGTCAACAATATAAACACGGACCACACACCGCGAATTCCCGTTAACATCGTGTATGTTAACATTAATTTGAAAAATCTTTTTCCTTCAATAACTAGAAGATTTCATTTGTGTATTGAATAATTATTTAGCAATAATCCTTTCCATGCAGAGAAAAGCTGTAATCTAATGGGTGCATGGTACATAATTTTTTTTGCAACAATTTTCAATTGATTCATAATTTTACTAGAAGATCAAATAAATCTAAATTCCAATAACCTCTTCGGTTATAATCTGGATGTTTTAGCTTTAAACAACACTTCATCTTTTCAATGTATAGCAATTCGTTGTTTAGCATTTTAAACTAGAAACCAGTGAAATTATCTATTCAACGGTTTAGCGACTACAGATAAGACAATATTTTCGTCATATTTATTATTATGCACCCTTATCTCTGGAATGCAAGCAGATAGCGTTTCTTGAATGGCTCTATACTACAACGTGAGTCACTCGACTTTGTTTACTGAACCGTACGGCATTATGTTGGTTTATGGTTATCTGCAGTAATGCTATCTTGAGTATGTAATGCGAAAATAATTCTCTGTTTTTGTTAGAATATACTCGGTACTCGGTAGCTTGTTAGTTCTGAAACTTTTAAAAATGTTCTTCTTTTTGAAGTGCACCTGATGACCATTTGTGATGTGAAACATCGCTATGCTATTTATAATGTAGTTGAATTGTGAAAAATATTTTATTGGTTTAACAGTTTTCGTATTTATATTTACATAGAAATTAACATTTCCTCTTTATATTAAACTAGCTTACCGCCCGCGGCTTCGCCCGCTTTGTCTAAAACCTAATAAATTATATACTAAAACCTTCCTCTTGAATCACTCTATCTATTAAAAAAAAACCGCATCAAAATCCGTTGCGTAGTTTTAAAGATTTAAGCATACAAAGGGACATAGGGACGGAGAAAGCGACTTTGTTTTATACTATGTAGTGATGTAGTGATTAGCCGTGTCAGGGGCTGCGCGCGGGAGTTTATACTTTGCGTTTTTTTGCTCGCGTCGTCGGTTGAAATATTTTTGATTGATACTCCGATCACTATCGGTTCTACCTACTACTTCTATGTGTAAGTGAACTATTCAAACACTTATAAAAATATTTTACTATCAAAGCCAGCAGTTCTAGTCCAGAGATTAGCGCGTTCAACTAAACAAACAAGCTTTAGCTCTATAATATTAGTGTAGATAGATTTACTGGTGTAATCCTAGCTATAATATTAAACGTTCGTACCTATGTGCATACAAAAATGAAAAAAGTTGTTGTTTTACATCAACTTAACTAACATAATTCAGTCTACTATCGTTTTCTGATTCCTATATCAATATTCTAAGCGTTGTTGTTATTATAAAGATTTTTTAAATATTGTTTAGTCATTGTATTTATTCTTGTGCTCTATCTCATTATTATTCTATTCCACTACATAATATTGTTTTAAGATATTAAGATAACAATTGTCTTCATACAAATTCAACCCCAAATCTTGTAAACAATTACAATTCTCCCGACCGTGCTGCCGTTTGTCTTAATTAATTTATCACAAATAAGTGAGTACTCGTTAGTCGCCAAGGTTACTGTGTTTTTGTTTCGAATACAACACAACGGAATTGTAAAGTTACGTAGGTAGGAATATACAAACAGAAAATATCAAAAGATTTCAACACAAAATTACAAGTACTTGATATTTAATTGGACAGACAGACAACAGATACAACGAATTTATCTAAAATTTAATACAGGTATATGTCTAGAATCTAAAGCTGAAACAGTCGAGTAAACTACAGTCAAAAATCTAAACACAACTATAGTACGTACTATTCTCTGACAGACGCTGTTATCTTCCTAGGTTCAGTTGAAACCGCCTCGCAAAAATAATTTAATGGGACCTGAAGAGCAGGTTAGTCCGTCGTAAAATTTTACTACGAAAAAATTACAAGTGGTTCATTATTATTAAGAGTGCGTTTGGTCCCGTGCCAAGGCATAACGAATGCACCGATATAAAAACCCCTCATTATAATTTATTTATATTGACTCAGTGTTTCTGGAAATGTTATCTTGAATTTATTATTGCTTTCCTTTATAATGATTGCAACGGTTTTTAGAATTAGGTTGATTACACACAAGTGATGGTCGAGTTTCGAGGCCACAAAAAAGCTAATTGGCTTAAGATCAAGTCGATTGGAGTGTCGAAGATTACCTACTTCCTATCAATTTAACTCTTACCTATATCATTATTGATTTGCTATAAAAAAAAAACTCTGAATTTTGTCTGTGTACCCGTAGCTAAATATTTAATGAATTGTAAGTACATTTATTATCATTATTTTAATTCTAAATTAATTAATATTCTAAAACATAAGCTCAATAATTTATTACAATCGCTTTACAGTAGATAAGTCACGAACTATATTTTAAGGTCATTACTCAGAGCAATGAAGTCATCAAAACTGAGATATATAAGCTGAGAATTGGCTAGCCCAATTAGAATCAATAAAAATGTTGGAATGTACAATAAAAACAAATCTATTTCGACTGGTGATTAGAAACTTAAATACCTAATTTAGCGTTTATTTTTAATGATTTACTTGTTCCGTTATCGTGATTTCTTTTACTATATTATTGAGTTGAGTTATCGCTTCCCAAGATTGAGTATCTGTTTCCTGGCTCGGATTTTCAAATAACGGTTCTTTTGCTTGATATTATGTTAATAAAGTATAGAGATTAGTAAGACTTGGTACGTGAGTTAACTTTGTTAGCGCGTAGGATGAAAGTTATGATTATTTGAGTAAGATCTCCTTTATCTAACGGGGTCGTCGGTTTTTGCTATCGCTTATTATTGCGAGAACAAAACCTAACTGATGCTGCAGATGATTATAATATGTAGGTACAAATAGTGGAAAAAAGTAAATTATTTGTTACCTCGGATAAAAAAATATACGCGAACAATAAATTCTGTAAAATATACGACTAGGTAGGTACGAGGAAAACATATAAGAAATTCGTTACAACAATCGTAAAAGATCAGATTGCCAAAAAGTCAACGGGCACAAAAACCTGCTAAGCCAAAAAGTATTAAACAACATAATGCGCAATTTAAAAGTCGACAAAAAGGCGAAACCAGCCCCTTTCATAGCAACCGGTTTCGTTCAGGATGCTGCGGCGATCCTTAACTTTTCGATTCCTGATTTGAGCAAAAAACCTCCGGGTTTCTTGTTAGCTTATTATTTGAGTCCACAAAAGAGAAATTATAATCCCTCTATAAAACAAACTCAATGCTTTTTTTATTCATGTAAACTTTGACGAGTATTTGTGAATGGTAAATTTTGTAACCACCGATTTGGAATGTCGCTGAATAACGCAGAAATAAAATATTTCACATACTGATACATAAGACAGTATGTAAGAGATAAATATTTAAATTATATTATTGCTTATCAACAATTAAGTACCTGAACGTTTAACCCGCAGTCGCTGATTTCGATTCCTAAAATCGGTTCAAGCACCTGTTTCATAACAGGCACAAACTGCAGCCTTCAAGCCTCGATTAGCTCAACCACTAGCCCTTTATCTAGGCTACATAAAGAATACAATGAAGCTATTAATCATGGTGACCCACATATCAGCAAGTAAGAAACCCGTCTCCGCTGGCCAGCTTTCGTGTCCATATTGGTAGATCTGACGCTGGTAATTGAATCAATTGCTTCTGGAAACTGTGGACTTGTATGGATAGTATGAATTGATTGTGCGGAAAAACATTCAGGTTTTTTCAGTGTTAATTTAGTAAATAAATAGTTTTCCGCCCGCGTTTTCTAAAAACAATAAAATTATTATCTAGATAAAAACCTTTCTCGATAAGTCAATAAAGTGAAAATTTATGCAGTAGCTTTAGAGTTAATCGAGACGGACATGACGGACTAGAAATTAAAGACTTTTTAACGGATTTTAAACGCGATTTATTCATTCTATTATTTTCCCGACGTTTCGAACACTTTACAGCGAGCGTGGTCACGGGGAGACTGAAATGTTATACGTCTTGACGGTCATTCAAAAATTGCTGTTTGTAAACTACCTCCACCTATTCCTCCGTAGTTGGTATGTGGAGTATTTTTCCGATTTCATGTTGGCAGTATTGGCTGATCAAATCTGATAAAATCCGTTAAAAAGTCTTTAATTGAATTAATATTTTTGGTTTTATGGCATTCAATTGCTTTATAAATATAAATTTATAAAGAATAGAAAAAAAAAAATTCGATCACGAGGCGGGACTCGAACCCGCATCCTTTCGCGCCATTCCGGGGCGGATGCCTGACCAATTCAGCCACTCGTGACCCGCCAGAGCAATCGAATTTATTCTATTCTTTCAGTTTTATGTGTCTGAAGGGACACACCGCGCGCCATCTATTGATATGATTAACAACCATTTCAACCAATATGAAGCACTTTTCAGTGAATACAATATTGTAACGATGGAACACGACCTTTTTTGTTGAATTAATATTTTTGGTTTTATGGCATTCAATTGCTTTATAAATATAAATTTATAAAGAGTAGAAAAAAAAAAAAAAAAAAAAATTCGATCACGAGGCGGGACTCGAACCCGCATCCTTTCGCGCCATTCCGGGGCGGATGCCTGACCAATTCAGCCACTCGTGACCCGCCAGAGCAATCGAATTTATTCTATTCTTTCAGTTTTATGTGTCTGAAGGGACACACCGCGCGCCATCTATTGATATGATTAACAACCATTTCAACCAATATGAAGCACTTTTCAGTGAATACAATATTGTAACGATGGAACACGACCTTTTTTGTTGAATTAATATTTTTGGTTTTATGGCATTCAATTGCTTTATAAATATAAATTTATAAAGAATAGAAAAAAATTCGATCACGAGGCGGGACTCGAACCCGCATCCTTTCGCGCCATTCCGGGGCGGATGCCTGACCAATTCAGCCACTCGTGACCCGCCAGAGCAATCGAATTTATTCTATTCTTTCAGTTTTATGTGTCTGAAGGGACACACCGCGCGCCATCTATTGATATGATTAACAACCATTTCAACCAATATGAAGCACTTTTCAGTGAATACAATATTGTAACGATGGAACACGACCTTTTTTGTTGAATTAATATTTTTGGTTTTATGGCATTCAATTGCTTTATAAATATAAATTTATAAAGAATAGAAAAAAAAAAAAAATTCGATCACGAGGCGGGACTCGAACCCGCATCCTTTCGCGCCATTCCGGGGCGGATGCCTGACCAATTCAGCCACTCGTGACCCGCCAGAGCAATCGAATTTATTCTATTCTTTCAGTTTTATGTGTCTGAAGGGACACACCGCGCGCCATCTATTGATATGATTAACAACCATTTCAACCAATATGAAGCACTTTTCAGTGAATACAATATTGTAACGATGGAACACGACCTTTTTTGTTGAATTAATATTTTTGGTTTTATGGCATTCAATTGCTTTATAAATATAAATTTATAAAGAATAGAAAAAAATTCGATCACGAGGCGGGACTCGAACCCGCATCCTTTCGCGCCATTCCGGGGCGGATGCCTGACCAATTCAGCCACTCGTGACCCGCCAGAGCAATCGAATTTATTCTATTCTTTCAGTTTTATGTGTCTGAAGGGACACACCGCGCGCCATCTATTGATATGATTAACAACCATTTCAACCAATATGAAGCACTTTTCAGTGAATACAATATTGTAACGATGGAACACGACCTTTTTTGTTGAATTAATATTTTTGGTTTTATGGCATTCAATTGCTTTATAAATATAAATTTATAAAGAATAGAAAAAAATTCGATCACGAGGCGGGACTCGAACCCGCATCCTTTCGCGCCATTCCGGGGCGGATGCCTGACCAATTCAGCCACTCGTGACCCGCCAGAGCAATCGAATTTATTCTATAAGACAGATAAAACACACACACAGACACATAAAACTGAAAGAATAGAATAAATTCGATTGCTCTGGCGGGTCACGAGTGGCTGAATTGGTCAGGCATCCGCCCCGGAATGGCGCGAAAGGATGCGGGTTCGAGTCCCGCCTCGTGATCGAATTTTTTTCTATTCTTTATAAATTTATATTTATAAAGCAATTGAATGCCATAAAACCAAAAATATTAATTCAACAAAAAAGGTCGTGTTCCATCGTTACAATATTGTATTCACTGAAAAGTGCTTCATATTGGTTGAAATGGTTGTTAATCATATCAATAGATGGCGCGCGGTGTGTCCCTTCAGACACATAAAACTGAAAGAATAGAATAAATTCGATTGCTCTGGCGGGTCACGAGTGGCTGAATTGGTCAGGCATCCGCCCCGGAATGGCGCGAAAGGATGCGGGTTCGAGTCCCGCCTCGTGATCGAATTTTTTTTTTTCTATTCTTTATAAATTTATATTTATAAAGCAATTGAATGCCATAAAACCAAAAATATTAATTCAACAAAAAAGGTCGTGTTCCATCGTTACAATATTGTATTCACTGAAAAGTGCTTCATATTGGTTGAAATGGTTGTTAATCATATCAATAGATGGCGCGCGGTGTGTCCCTTCAGACACATAAAACTGAAAGAATAGAATAAATTCGATTGCTCTGGCGGGTCACGAGTGGCTGAATTGGTCAGGCATCCGCCCCGGAATGGCGCGAAAGGATGCGGGTTCGAGTCCCGCCTCGTGATCGAATTTTTTTCTATTCTTTATAAATTTATATTTATAAAGCAATTGAATGCCATAAAACCAAAAATATTAATTCAACAAAAAAGGTCGTGTTCCATCGTTACAATATTGTATTCACTGAAAAGTGCTTCATATTGGTTGAAATGGTTGTTAATCATATCAATAGATGGCGCGCGGTGTGTCCCTTCAGACACATAAAACTGAAAGAATAGAATAAATTCGATTGCTCTGGCGGGTCACGAGTGGCTGAATTGGTCAGGCATCCGCCCCGGAATGGCGCGAAAGGATGCGGGTTCGAGTCCCGCCTCGTGATCGAATTTTTTTCTATTCTTTATAAATTTATATTTATAAAGCAATTGAATGCCATAAAACCAAAAATATTAATTCAACAAAAAAGGTCGTGTTCCATCGTTACAATATTGTATTCACTGAAAAGTGCTTCATATTGGTTGAAATGGTTGTTAATCATATCAATAGATGGCGCGCGGTGTGTCCCTTCAGACACATAAAACTGAAAGAATAGAATAAATTCGATTGCTCTGGCGGGTCACGAGTGGCTGAATTGGTCAGGCATCCGCCCCGGAATGGCGCGAAAGGATGCGGGTTCGAGTCCCGCCTCGTGATCGAATTTTTTTCTATTCTTTATAAATTTATATTTATAAAGCAATTGAATGCCATAAAACCAAAAATATTAATTCAACAAAAAAGGTCGTGTTCCATCGTTACAATATTGTATTCACTGAAAAGTGCTTCATATTGGTTGAAATGGTTGTTAATCATATCAATAGATGGCGCGCGGTGTGTCCCTTCAGACACATAAAACTGAAAGAATAGAATAAATTCGATTGCTCTGGCGGGTCACGAGTGGCTGAATTGGTCAGGCATCCGCCCCGGAATGGCGCGAAAGGATGCGGGTTCGAGTCCCGCCTCGTGATCGAATTTTTTTCTATTCTTTATAAATTTATAAGTCTTTAATTTCTAAATGTATAATACTCGCGTAAAATCAAACATTAGAAAATACCATGACGGACTACTTTGTTTTAGAACGTGTGATTTTTATATATGGATAGTTTAACCATAATAATTTATTGATGAATCGATGGTTGGCAACCCCTAATTTGGAGTCGTTTAAGCAAAAAACAATCTCATAATTTATCTTCAGACCAAGGCGTATGTAAGCTTAAGGTACAATATAACTTTTTATATTTATAATATCTAGGAACGGGTTTCGCAAAGATCACACCGGGCACAGTACACCCACGCTCACTCGAGGCAAGCAAGCGTGGGCGTCCGAAATTATGATTAACTCTAGGACACTTCCTCTGTTGTGAGGAAACATCATTTGCGTTTATTAGAAGATTCATTCGGACGTAGTATATAGTGTCTTTATGGTTTTGAGAGATGATGTTGCTTGAACTTAGATGACCCCAGATTCGCGTTTGATACATTTCTTAATTGCTTCTATTAATTTTCTATTCATTATTTTATTTAAAATATTTTTTATAAAAAATTTTGAAAAAGTATAGATCTTCTTATAATAATATATTTTATGTAGTTTAGAAATTATTTTCGTAATTAATTTTTAATTCAATATCTGTACGTGTTACGTGTAAATGGAGAGTCAAAATTGTTTATACTCGGTGTGTAAATAACCAATTTTTACTTTTATGTGATTAAATCGTATTTTATAATCCTTATATACCTCTTGTATTTTCCAATTATACATTTTTTAATTTATTTATGTTACGAATAATACTCAATTAATGTCGCCTTTCACAATAGTTGAGACTGAAACTAGGTGATATAAGATTTATATGTCCATTCTTTATTATTTCTCACACCTATCACAATACTGTGAATGTCTCGATTCTAGAAACAAATAGAATTATTATTCCAATGTTAACATAATAACGGGTAATTATAAACCGGAGACTGTTGAAATTGTTGCAAATTATAAATTTGTTCACGTATTTTATGTTTACTGAATATTCGATTTAATTATCTGTAGGTGTGGTAGTACAAGTAGGACGATATTTACTTTATAATGCAAGTGAAAAACTAATTAAAAAAGGCATCAGCATTAGAGCAAAAACGAAAGAAATATTTAAATAAAGCTATGTCGAAATGTAAAAAAAATGACCAGAATATGTTACAATTTATAATATAAAATGTTGACATTAATCTTTATCTTAGATCAAAGAAATAAAGATGTGTTGCTATGAGGTCTCTATCAGGTGAATATATCAAAATGTCAGCAGATGGTAATTTAAAAACACCTATCTGAAAGCCGAAATTAATAATACCTATTGAATCACAGCTGTTGTATGCTATTTCTTTCGTATATCTATATTTATCGTGAAAGAGAAAATTCTTTGTCTTTAAACGTAGTTACAGGTAGTATCCTAGGTATCCTTTTTAGTAGAATAATTTGATACTTTTTTATTTGTCACAGTAGGTAAGATAATTTCTAAAGAAAATGTTAAAGACTGCAAAAAGTTACTTAATGTAAGGATTAATTAATAAGTTCAATTACGTGCATCGATAAATTTTAGGAAATTAATTTAACAACAATATACCTACTCACATTTAACATATTTCTCGACTTTTATCGACTTAGTAACAAAGCCGGTAGGATTGCCTACATAGTATTGAGTGGCGCTTACATTCTACAATTATTGTTTTAACCGAATATTGTTTACATTAACAACATTATCCAATATCCGTTATTCATATTTACATCAGTCAGAATCGACATTCGAAATCGAAAATTTAACAATAATTCCAAAAGTTTTCAAACTTCGGTCAATTGAATGGTTCATTGGGACGACAATAAATCTCATTTTGCAACCTTGTCCGCAGTCCGGAACATTGTTAAAATTGCAATTAAATTATTTTTTTGCTGTATGGTCGTGAAAAAAATTCCAAAAGTTCTGCAAACTTGGGGAAGTCTTCGATATATTATTTCATATCACGTATTAAATTTGCAATCAATCTAAGTGTACGGAACATTGTTAAAATTGCAATTAAATTATTTTTTGCTGTATGGTCGTGAAAAAAATTCCAAAAGTTCTGCAAACTTGACACAGATATCGGAAATATATACCGAACGGTTGTATAAATTTGCAACCTTTTTCGTTGACCGGAACATGTTTATTTATAATTATTTTTAATTCGTGGTCATTTTTTCGAGTAAGGTGGTCTCGGAATAATTACAAAAGTTTTGAAACTTGGTTGCAAACTTCGAAAACATCTATTCTGATGCATTTACAAATTTGCAACCTCATTCAGTTTAATAAAAAAAAAAAACATTAATATTCAATATTAAAAGATGTTCCGTACACTGAGATTGGTTGCAAATTTAATACGTGATATGAAATATTATATCGAAAACTTCCCCAAGTTTGCAGAACTTTTGGAATTTTTTTCACGACCATACAGCAAAAAATAATTTAATTGCAGTTCCGGACTGCGGACAAGGTTGCAAAATGAGATTTATTGTCGTCCCAATGTACCATTCACTTGACCCAAGTTTGAAAACTTTTGGAATTATTGTGAATTGAATGTCTAAAATGACTGGAGTAATTATTATGTCACTTGTACGAGTGAGGTCATGCGAGAGTCAGGGTGTATAAATAGATGGTGACAATGAATGTAATCACAAATGTGATAACCTCCGACTCTTACCGATTAGCTGTGACTCAACTGTGATATGAGAAATCGAAGAAAAAGTACTTAATTTATGTGTAAGATTGTTTTCCAAACTCAAACATTTATGTATTCAAATTCAACTACAATTCGTTTAGAAGCGCATTTGAATCATCAAAATACAGAAAAATAATAATTTACCATCGGTTCAGAAAGTTGAATTGGTTAGTATTGCTATGGTAAACTATTTTGTGACAAAAGTGTTCTAGAAGAAGTCTAATAACAAATAAATGTTTGAGTTTCAAAAACTATTTGTGTTATAGAGCTATTACACATAATATATGCAGTAGATATTTCTAAGGCTAAATTTACTATTGTTTGTATGTTTGACCTTGCGGAGATACGTACATAGTATTTATTTTCAGTCAGCTTTTGTTATTTTTTTCATAATCATCAATAGCTCGAGTCGTTAAGATAACAGACATTTCTTTAACTACCTTCTCTCAGCTGTTATTCATATTTAAATGAATAGAATTGTATAATAAACTTTTGAAGTAAAATATAAATCTATCGGATTTTTCACATTGAATCGGTTTCTTGAATATACAATAAAAAAACGGCTGTGAAAGGTGAAAATATTAATGCATATTACAATTCCTCACAGACCATTAATTTGCATATTTAAAACGGTTATTATTCATATTCCTACAATACAAAGAATATAATTGCTTGAATTTGTATAATTCTCACTTCAATAACCAAAGAGATCGGTATAATAGCTATAAAATAACAGAAAAAATTGTCTTAATTGGTATACAGTAGTCCCTGAAGCAGCAGAATATGATTCGTAACAAATGATCATAAAAATCATTTATTCATATTTTTTTGATACAGCGTTCTCAGTCTATACATATGCCTATAAAATATTAGAAATACAAATTTAACTGCCTCATACTCATATTATAAACTAGCTGCGCTTCGCGGTTTCACTCGCGGCCGCGTGGCTCCGCTCCTGTTGGTCTTAGCGTAATGATATATAGCCTATAGCCTCTCTCGGTAAATGGGCTATCTAACACCGAAAAATTTTTTCAAATCGCACCAGTAGTTCCTGAGATTAGCGCGTTCAAACAAAGAAACAAACTCTTCAGCTATATATATAGCAATATTAGGATAGATGTTACGAGAGCGTGATTCGGTTGCTGCCATTACTTCTGTATTACGAACTGAAAATTTCATCGTAAACATTATATGATAGTATGATTTAATATCCTCGGAGTTGGAACCGACAGCTCCTAACGTAAAATGAGTTGAACATCAAAAATAACTATGACAATATGCGGCCTAATTGCGGAGTGAGATAACTTGAGATCTTCGCTGACTCAGGGCAATGCAACATGACCTCATTTGCTTGTTTATTAGGATAATATTCAACAGCTGTGATTGGAAATGACACATAGGAGATGATAAAGTTTTTAAAATATAGCATAAGTGTGTGAACATCCTAAAACTTGGTATACTGGGAGCATCGTTAATGGGATATTTTACGGATAATATTAAAGGGAATAGATTTAGTAAGAAATAGCTTCTTGGATCAGATTAAATATAATCGTTTCAGAAATTTAATTATCCCCGAAGTTATTTTAAGATCTCTTCACTAATAAGATTATATTGAGCTGGAGTATCGTATTTTTATTAAAGCCGAAGCCAAGCAAGATCGGGTATTAATTATTAAGCTTTGTTTTATAATGGACCAGTTTTTGCGATTAAGTTTTGTAGCATGAGGAAAAACTATTTGTACTAGAAATGAACTTGATATTTTTTTCTTCGTATTGACCAGTATAGATCTTAATTAATCTTTAGAAAGGATTAACTGATACACGAGACATGACAATTGCGTGTCGTTGAACTGCTACTCTTGATCGTTAGATCGATGACCATTTAAGACAATTCACTTCCTATAATTCCAGTTGACTTAAACGAAGTATTTGAAGTGTAAGTACGCGTTTGGAATAACTTTTCTAAGGTTTTCGCCTTCTGAAGAATTTAGGAGGCCTGTCGTAGAAGAGAGTGGGTTGTTATATTACTTCGCACACTGTTCAAATTGTTGTGTAGCTAAAAGCGGATGTTTTGCTTTATCGCCCCAGGGTCAAATTACATCTTATGAATACTAACCAAAATTTCGCTAGATTTTTTTTAATTCGTCAAATTGTAATGATTTTCAACAAATATTATTTTATATTCTTAGATTTTTTCCACGAGTCTCCAATTTTATTGCTCGATATTCGGTTACAGAAATTCGCTTCGCTCGCTCCCCGCATTCGGAAGTAAGCAAAAGTTTAGCATTTTTACAACACAATGGTATGCAATTTGAGCCGGAGTTTTCGAAGTTTTTGAATAAAATCCGCCCAACTATTTATAGGCGCCGTATCGTACAAGTTACGGAATGGTCGGGGTGATCCCACCCCGTACGGTCAACAAAAGAAGATAATTTATTGAGCTTTGAATTTGTAGAATGAAATGAATTTGAGCTGTTAATAAAGCGCAATAAAAATTTCAAAGTTATCTAGTTGTGTAATGGTATGGAAAACTTTTCATTTTAAGTTGTATGAATTTAAAACTATGCGGATAAATTTCCTTGCTGCTTTTTTTGTTTGATTATATTTTTATATATTCCCTGAACAGTATTGCTTTACGCTGACTGTACTTTTGCAGATTACTCAATATAGTTTCAGGATACAGTAAATAATCAGTGGAATGTGCAGTTCCCTTACCACTAAGACGACGCCCCTTCACTAGGAGGGTAATAAAAGTATGCAGTAAATAACTGTACATTGCGGATGGTTCCGATTCCGTCATTTCACGTCACTGTTTATGCGTTCGTCTAGACTGAGACACACTCCGGACCAACTTGAGTGGTTTTATGGCCGTTTAACGGCAGGACGGTCGGAATTATCATCTGCCTTGTATTGGTGTGCAGAGGTTGGTTCATTAAGGTATTATGGGTAGGAGAGATGATGTAAGGCTTCCGTGTGTGGTTGGTTGAAAGAGAAATGTGGTCAATTGAGTTTTGGCAGTTATAATAATTTGTGTTCTGTGGTACTTGATAATGATGGTAATTAATTTATGAGACGTTATACGTTTTGATATCAATGTTTAGTAAAATACTCACATGAGTGATGGTGTTTACAAGATGTTGTCACCATTTTCAAGATATTCAAATATGTTGTCGTATGATTTTAAATGAACCTTATTTTTATATTTAGAGCTGTATATTTTTCTAACGTAGGTACAATAAAAACTGAGACTAACTCCATGAGTCATTATTTTAACGAGACCATCATCATAGATTTACAGTAATAACTTTGCGAGTTGAATCTTATACAACCTTGTATTACAATCTTCGCAATCTCTTGGTACAGATGCTTCACCTTTTTACGGCGTTTTTACTACAATGAACGTATAATACGAAAATCCAACCACTATTCGAGACTTATAAAAATTGGTCGATGTTTTTGACCCCGCAGCCGTTGGACGCCTACAGTATTCTCATCGATGATGTCATGAACTTGAATGTGATCTTTAACGGCCGCGGTTTATAGTTGTCCCTAATTGTGGTACAGGTTTTTTGGCGCGAACAACTCTGGACCGGTCGCTGTGCATTAGCATGCGGTGATGTCACTATAACCCTGCTGGATTGAGATGGTACGCTGGGCCGAACGTTCTGTTTGTTGCACGATGTTTGTTATTTAGTTGTTTTACCATTTAGTGGTGTTTTAGAGGGTACTAAACGATACATATTTGGAATTTTATGCGTAAAAGTGGAGTTAGGAGTAATTTGCGGCTTAATGTCGGATAATATACTTACTGCAAATTGCACATGTAACATTCTTATGAGAACCTTTACTATTTGCTTTCAATTTATTATTTTAAAACTGTATCAATATAAATTATAAATATAGAGCAAGTAAGAGGTACTATGTAGTAACTAAAGAGTATTTTACACTTGATTAAACATTTTTTATCCAAAAGGAGGTCATAGTAGCACGTGCTATGTTTTCTATTTGACTAGCACTTAGTCTCTGGGTTGTTGAACTTTAAAAATATCAGTTTTGATCTCTAGGATCTTATACAACGATTACTAATTACCATTCTTGTCTACTAGGGATTAAGACTGAATATTTTACCTAATATATTCTCCAACTGGTTTATGTGGCAGGAAGTATGGAGTCTGTACTTTTCGGTGGCTATTTCTATATTTTACTCCGAACCATTTTGACATAGGTATGAAAGCAAGAAAGAAAGAAAGAAAATACATTTATTTGTACCGTTCATATATAAATACAGTTATTATAACAATAAAATAATTAAAATTAACGGTATGTAGTGGGATGAAAAAGGTAATAATGGTTACACGATTTCTAAAATTAATAAATTAGATATAAGTATCTAGATGTTAAATTCTAGTTTGTTATTTATTCAATGTATGTTTTTACATTGAATAAATAACAAACTAGAATTTAACATCTAGATACTGGGAATTTAAAAGGACGTGTTATTATTGTAAATGATTTTGAAATTAGCCGGGTTAAACGCAGTTTAAATGGCCCCCGACGCCATATTGTACGACATTATTATATTTGCGAGTACAATTGTTTCATTGTTGTTGTGAATTGAAACTTGGATCCCACGTAAGGTGTAATTTGGATAGCATTATGTCCACGATGTGTTTTGTTGTTTGTATATTTTGTTTGATTGTATTATGTTGGGAATTTTATTTTTTAGAAATATGAATAGTGTTAAAGGATATGTATAGTTATGTATGATGAGTTGCTTAGGTTTGTAAAATATTTCATAAGATTAAAGTATAAACAGTCTATCTTGTTCATCTTGTAATGATGAGGACAAAAATTGCAATATATTTTTGAATCTTTAGATTGGAATTTGGAAACAAGATACCTATTATGCTTTTATTTGAAAAATTATAACGTTTTGGTCTCGTGGAAATTAATTACATTTAATTCGAATATTCATTTTAAATTCAATCATCAGTAATTTGAGTAAAAAATCTTCTCGGTAGGTTCTATGACCTCATACAGCAGTGATGACGTCACGGCGTTAATATTAATGACGTCAGAGTTGCAGACAGAAAGGGGATCTTAAAGTCAAATGATGGCTAAATGGGGGATGCACTTCTGCTTCATTATAATGCGCGCATAGAGTGCTTTTGGTTTATTCATATTTTATTTGTACCTGGACGGTATGGTACTTGTAATTTTTAGGGACCTTTCTGGGCGCTCTTTTGAGTTTTGATACTGACAATTTTTAGCAGCTTTTGAAGACTGTTGCACGCCTCATAAGCGAAGCGTTGAGGTGGGTACTACTGTCACTTCGCGCAAAACATCTGATTTTCAAACTTAAAATGTCTTTATGTATCATACATTGCACTTGTAAGATAATACATAGTACATACACACACATATTAAGAAAAAACACTATTTTTAACATTCATGATATTTTTGATGTCATTTTTGTTATTTAAACTAGTTAAAAAACAGTTTAAAAAAGTTCTGTCTTGGACGTCCGTGTGTCTGTATGTGCGGAGGATTTTCTTGTTAACACGATAGCGACCGAAATACTTTACTAATCGAGTCTTTTTTTTTCTCTTACGCTTGAGTATGCTCAGGAATAGAACCCTTTCATTTTTCAGGGTCTGATTCGATGTGGTTTAATTGTTACTAAATAAACAAAAATAATAATTAATAAATAATTATTAAAAAAAAAATTATGAGGCGTGCACTTTTGGATTTTCCAAACTGTTTGAGTCTTATTGTAAGTTGGGTTGCCTTTATTTAGCTTCTACTTACCTACTGAATATAGAAGTTTGTCAGAAAATTCGGTTTCTAATAAGAAAGTATTGTAAGATTGTTTTTGTAGAAGATTTTTATAACATTGTACACCTTATAAATGCTAGGAAAGTTCGATTTTTATCTGCCAAAATTTAAATTTCAGTTATGTTTAGTTGCGAAAGCTCTTAAAAAAATAGAATACTCCTTCTAAAACAACAAACCAATATTTTGTCTGAACAACGAACATAGATAACAATTTAGAAACTGAAATATTATCTTTTATTTTATCGTCGGATAATCTATAAAATAGTTGGACGTTTATTGTATTTGTCTGTTTGTCTGTCTAGACTGTAGACAGACGGGCGACGAAGGTAATTCGTGTCTAGTAACATTGGGGGTCGTTAGATTAATGATATATTATGAAAATTTTTATTTTATCACATTGAGGGTAGATGCATATCAGATGATTGTTTTGACGTATCGATTTTGTTCATGGGCAGGTTGTTGTTCTTCAGTGACTTACCTAACAAATTTATATTTGTTTGATTTCTGGGAGATAGTATTTGCTATTGTTTTAATAGAGTGGTTCGGATATCATTTAATATTTTTATTGCATTGTAGTTAATGATTAAACATACGTTTGTTTAAACGTTGCAATTTTTATAGTTACTGTTTAGTTATAAAACTAAACTAGTTTTATCAGCTTTTAATCTCATTAGCTGCTATCGATTCTGCATAATGAGTGTTCTAATTACTAATGCATTTTTTTCAATAAATCATACTTATTTATAACTACTAATATAAGTACTTCTTTAACTTATTTAAAATAACTAAGTATAAACTGGACTAAAATAACATTTATGTTTTCAAATATCTCTTGTAATAGAAAAGCGTTTAAAACGTTTTCTGTATTACCATCATCCATGATTGCTCGTGACGAATACAACAAAAGATTATTAAAACTGAATTCAATTGTATTACATCATTTATTCTTGTATATTTCGTGGAAGTGACATGACGAAATCGTCGGAGTGCGGCGCGTGTCTGAATGTGAAATGTTACGGGTTGTGACTTGTGATGTCATTAGCTGATGGTTTATGTTTTGATATGTGGTATAATTAGTAAACTATGTTAGTTTTTTATGTATGTGGTCATTGTTAATAGGGAAGATTTGATTTTAATTTGTTTATAAGTGAATTTCGCGTAAAAACTATTCTCGCTTTAGAAAAGATTATAGACAGCTAATAGAGCTATCTAGTTAATAGCTTTACTGATTGTTAAGTATATATTTTTTTTTATTCCGGAACCTTTTATTTATATTTTGTGTAGGTTAAAGTAAAATATTTATGTTTCATCACTATATCATTAGTATCATTAGTAAATGAGAATCATTAGTATTAGGACTTGGAAGTACGTATGACTATGTTGAATGTTGTCTACCTACTAGACTACCTACAAATCTAATTTTACGTAATAAAACAAAATTTAACGTAAACAAATATATTCTTATGTTATCGTACGCGTCTAGTAAAAGAATAGCGAGCAAAAACAAAATTAGAATTTGACTCATATCAATGATATAGTTTGTAAAATAGCGGCCAGATGGTACTGTAATGGCATTCCCGGAGGTAAAGGGATGTTCACAATGTTTTTAAATAGGCTAGGTATTGATATAAAGAAATACCTACTTCTTTACTTTATGTTTAACTAGCGACCCGCCCCGGCTTCGCACGGGTGCAATGCTGATACTAAATACACTACAGAAAAACTGTGAACGTTGTATATAAAAACATAGCGGCCCGCTCCGGCTTCGCACGGGTATAAAATATATAGCCGGGCGGCCGGCCGGTACCGCCGCAAACGCTACGTCCCGCAATTTTTAAATCTGTAATATCTTCGAAAATATTCACTTAAATCATACGGTGTAAAGGGCCGTATAGATCTATATTAAATGAACAATGTATTGAAGGTATTTAATTGGTTAAGGATTAATGCTGTATTGGTTAAAATCGCATCGAAAATTAGCCATTATTTGTCGTAAAAAGTAAATGACAAAAAAAGTTATTGTGGGTTATCCATAAGAGATAGACATATACCATCGCGGACTTTTCTGTAGACCTTTTCAATGTGTACAATTCTTAGTACATTATTTTGATAAAACTCGTAGGGTTCAGCCTGCGTTTGCAATGTAAGCGGAAAAAATGTAATTTTTTACGACATCACATCAGAAACCTCAAAAATAACAGTACTTCTCCACTATTTAATGGATGTTATTATACATATAAACCTTCCTCTTGAATCACTCTATCTATTAAAAAAACCGCATCAAAATCCGTTGCGTAGTTTCAAAGATTTAAGCGTACAAAGGGACATAGGGACATAGGGACAGGGAAAGCGACTTTGTTTTATACTATGTAGTGATGATTAAGATATGTTTAATTAAGAAAGAAAGTTTCGTTGTATATTATTTCTGAGCTTTTAGCTTTTCATTTCGAAGTAGATATTAGTAAGAATATTGACAAAAAAACGTTTCCAAGAATGATTTAATTCCTTCCTTACACACTGGCAAAATACTATTTATGATAAGTATTATAACAAGATAAGTGACAAAAATATATTTACAATAGTTATGTGCTTTCTCAATTACAATACATAAACATTTCCTAGACACCAATCCCTAAGCATTAAACACATAATTGTATAATATAATTAACTAATTAATTATTATGAAACGCGCCCAAGGTTCTGCGTATAAATAACGCGGGTCGCGGTTAGAAGTAGTACTGTTTAGGGCGGTGACGTCATAACCGTAGCGTGATTAAAATAGGCGAATTACTTAATGCTGTTATACGGGTTTTGTGGAATATTTAATGTAAATATGAAGGCTGGGTGGAAATAGAATGATGTGGTATGACAAGCTGGTCCTGATGATTTGTAGGGCGGAATTAGCTAGATGGTTAACAGTAGTAGTTCTAAGATATTCTATACAAAGAGATCATCGTTTTTTTCAATGCAGTTTTTTATTTCGTCTTAACTATAGTGTAATCTTCACGACGCTTTGAGTGTTACCGCGTTACACTTGCAATTAAGAGGTCCTGTAAAAAAATTATATATCTGTTTCCGTTTTAAATCGAATCTAGGCAATTCATTCGCACATAAAAATAAACTTTTTAGTACAACGTTTGAAGCTATTATTTTGAATTGTATCAAGATTAAATCCGCTTAAGCTTTATCAGAAATCATTTATTATTGTTAATGACATTGTTTGACTTATCAATTAAAATAATGGGTTTGTTAAACTTGTACAGAGATAACCTTTTGTACGTTATTTCATGAACTTCTACATTCCTTTGGCTATTTAAGTGTAGATTATGTTTTTTTTATTTTATTATTTATTTGTCATATAAAATATATGTAACTATGATTTCTAATAATGCTATAAACACGAAAGTATATTCATATTTATGTAACTAAATATAAAGAAAGATCAAGAAGGGATAGTAGGTATCGGATATGATTAGCTCAGGCTTCTTATTCCGATACCACGCGAGTAAATTGCGGTTGCTAATAACACATTTAACTTGATATAAATAGCATTACATTAAAGACTAAAAATAGTTATTTGTAAAATAAATAAATAATCCACACCACTATGTCTATTGTCTATTTATTGTTTGAGTAAATAGTGGTGGATATTAATTGCTTAATAATTAATGAATATGAATTTTGTTACAGGTATGTCCATATTAAGGTTGTCTTCACGTTGATTTGATTTCATCAGTATAAACTCGAAAACTTTAAGAGTGAGTACAACGGAGTACCTAACACTTTTTATTTTACACTTCTGCAACAGTTTTTATACGCAATAGCGTACTATAACGTTAAGGTCAACCTTCTATGAAGGTACAGTGACCCCAGTTGTACCCAATATCTTATAACAACGTCCTATCAAATTTTCACGAATGCTTAACCCTACATACATTTCCTATTATATGACCAAGTATTATACCGCATTGCGAAGACAAAATAGCGCTAAAAACGTCACATATACAATATTGTGTAAACATTGATGAAACACATCCCCTTCCCGGGAAAGCCACCCCCTTCCGCTCGGCAGGATATTGTGTTCCAGAGAAACCTACAGACGAATTTGAACTCTATACTATAGGGATAAGGTCCAATATAGCTGTGTTGTATTATATAGATAATTGGTGTTGATAAAAATGCTTACGCTATGTACGGGACGAGGAAAATTTCCTGGTCGATATTAATTTTGTATGTAGTATGTATATAATTTTATTTATATAACAACAAAGAACTGACTTATTTTGCGTTTGATCATTTAATAGGAACATTTTTAAAATAGGTAGGTATAACAATTATTTAGATATCACGCCTCCTTCTGAATATCGGTTATGTTTCAGCCGTATATTGATACATTAATAGAGTACTGTTTGAATTATAAAACATCACCTAACCAGTTTTTAATCATATGTCTATTATAGTAAAAACATACCTAATAATTTTATAGGTACCTTTACTTATAAATATTGCTTTAACCTTTTAATTCATCTTTAAACAAAACAATCATTACAAACAGACGAACATAAAACCTTTTTCTTTTCGCTTTTGGAAGTCGTTTATAAACTGGGTTCATGCGGACAAGTAAGTAGGTCAAAAACTAAATTAAACCCAACACTGGCTTAATTCGACCGTTCATTCTAAAGTTTCCAACATATTTAACTTTGCAAATATCCAACTGAAGTTTTGAAGTAAAGTTTAACCATTAAAATAGGTTTTTACAAAAAGCTTATCTGTAAAAGTAGAATTAGAAGTAGCTGATTATAATTTCATGCTATTTTTATACTTAGTTTTGAACTAGGAATATAATTTAAGTGAGAAAAATCAATCACTGAAAATCGATATTTGACAAAAAATCAGCTCCTCACGGTATTCCTTACACCGTAAGTCTTCAGTGGCACATGGTGACGTCACGGCTGGAAGATTGGCCCGAGTCACGTACCGTCTATTGATCAAGCGGAGGGTGCTCAGGGTGTAAATCTGGTAGTCATGTCTTTTTTTAAGCTTCCTTTTATACCTACTGGTAGTCATGTCTTTGTAACGTCTCCTCTTATGAAGATGCTAAGGAGATGCTCGAGTTGGAAGGTGGTAGAAAATTGTTAAGTTTTTGCTGAGATGGTCATTGGTAAGGGTGGTTGAACTGGAAACTGTTGTTAATTTTATGAGATTGTTGTTTTATGATACAGAAAGAAACCTAGCAAGTAGGTATCTTGATTTTTGATGAAGGTGTTATGGTAATAGGCATTTTATGTTTGTAATATTAATAATAGATATTCATTGGAAGGAATAAATGTCAGTAGACTATTTTTGTCATTTTTCTTTGAAATACAATCGTAATAATAATTTCTGGGCTGTTAAATTTCGTTAAATAAATATAGTCGATGGTTTTACTATCGTTATAAAGGTCTTAATTCCCCTACCTACTTTGTAGAGATTATCTTTTACATTTTTCTCCAAGTGTCCTCAATAAAAGAGCCATATAATACCGGTTTTATAGAACCCCGTTACGCAATAGCTGATGACGCAGTTCAGGAGTTCCATGGCCCTTTAGAGGGTTCTGATTCGTATCAACTATCTACTTATCACGCGCTATTGTTTTATACCCCCTAACCTATATTGGAGAGCGCTTGGAAAATGGTCTAATGAGGTACGGAGGGTCAATGTACTGCTTGAAAAGGGAAGTTTTTAGGTGTTCATTAATTGGGAGGTTATTCGGTTTTTAGTTAAGAATTGAATATAGGGTAATATCCCATCTAAATACTCTTATTGAAGTTATCCAGGATCAATTGTACTTTGCTTTTGACGTTTGTTCAAGTTTATATGAAACATAATACGCACAGTGGATAGACTCGCAATTATGCTAGACCAATAGTAAACAAGCAACTAACAGGCATAAATACTTGCATTACCAGTTTCTTAGTTAATCTATGAGTAAAATTATTAAAAAACGTGACAATAGTATAACATAATGAGTTATAATGATTATAGCGAACGGCTATGTTGCCTTTCAAAGGAAATTGTATGTTATAAGGCAAAAGATGAAAAAAACATTCACAGTTATTTCATTGCACTAAAATTGCTTTTTACCTGCATTGAAACCATTACATGCTGATTTATTTATATGCAAGAAATAAAAATAGCATCACGAAAGTGATGCATTAAGTCCTTAAATGTATGCTCAATTAGTTTAGAAAGCACAAATGTATTTGCTTTATTTAGCTCCTTGCTAATTTATTATGTTTTGATTTGGTTTTGGAGTTGCTTCTGTGAATTTTAGCTAAGCTTAATTAGTTTAGTCCGTAAGCTTTTAACCCAATTGGACTATTATGCCCAACTGTGTTAGAACGCTTATAAATTAATGAAGCAAATTGCTCCGTGGTTGGTCTTTAATTCGTGAATGTTGGCCTATTTAACCTTATTAAATAATACAAATTTGAATGTATCAAGTTTCGTGTTGTTTCTGAAGTGAGGAATAACCGTGCGATGACAGTTTCACTTTAGTTGCTACGTTATACGATTTAATAGCTTTTAAAATTAACTTGAAGGACAGACGGAAAATAGACAGAGAAATATTATTCTCAACGAAATAAGAAGTTACGTGTAGGCTTCTATAAAAGCTGAAGATGTACACAATCACAAAAATAAATCGAAAGATAAGCTCAGTAATGATGTACATAACGAAGTGTCGCCAAGGCAACGTTGGAGTCTTGAATAAGAAAAAGTAATGAATACGATTGGGAGAAATAAACGTAATAAAAGTAATATAACGTTCCACGTGTAGCTGTAGGAAGATCCGTGATATTCCGTACAAATTTTATTTAAAAATCTAGGTTATCAACATTGATCTGACGGTTTGTAAACGCACAATCTGAGCTAGTTCGGCCCGGATGACCTACATACGTGGGATCCGGGATCGATCGAGATGCATCTGGCGCCTGGCTGCTCCCAGGTGACCTGAACGGAACTAACTGTTGACCTGATGGCTCGGAGCTCAATGAGCTGTGATCGATTGATTTATTGGTGCTGACCTATTGGGATTGTGATTGGACATGTCAATTGATATTGTAAAGATTTGATTGTTTTGAAAATTTGATCTACAATTTGATTACTAAAGTTGTGGTTTAATCGAGTTTTACAGACTGTTTTTGCTCATGAGATTCCTTGTGTTGTTTGTAACTGAGTGCTTCTAGTAGAAATTTCGAATTTTCTGCGGGTAATTAACCACCTGTTTCGTAGTGTGTGTATGTTACAGTTACGGTTGCAAAGTTTTTTCAATCCATATTCCATTGTAATATCATCATGCTCCATTTCAAGTACCACTTCATGTTAGGATTACAGTTCAAGTGACTAATATAGCATGGTTTTAATTCAGTATCCCATTTACCTATTTTTTTTTACCTAATTTACATAACAAATGACTGTTCTTTCCTCCCTAATGGAATTCATTTGGCAACCTCTAACGAATATTATTATCGTCTACAATGCTCCATATTTTATTTTCATTATCTTTTCAGGATCAGTTTAATCGCGATAAAATGATTGTTGATAATTTGAAGAAATGTTTAGTAGAATCTAATAATACTCGAAGCTCGAACACGGCAGGTATAATTAGCTACAGCCAGATACAACAGGTAGGCTAGATAAGGTGTCAGTGAACCTGGCTGGCTCGGTGCCAGGGACATTACTATTGATCTTTCGTCTGTTTGTTTGTTATGTGTTTGAATTTCATTCGGTTCTTTTGTATTTTGATTATTGTGTGGTGTGTAGAGCATTTTATGTTAGGTATGCTACAATCTGTAAACAGGGGGGTTTAAATTTTGTAGCTAATGCGGAAATGGCTGTTGGAACACGTAGGTATCTAAATTTGATCCTTGTAATTAAAGAAATGCCTTCGAAAAAGCAGTCTTGAAAAGACATCATGACCACAACATTAAGCAAATAATTCAGACAAATATTTTAAAGTTATCGATCAGAAACTGATATTTGGTAATTCTAAATTTTCTTCCAATAGCTAAGGAGAAACAATAACGGAATTGCCTTGACCCACAATGAAGAAGTTCGATGACATGTGCCACAATTCACATACTTCAATATTACCGTTTACGGCCTTAAACTATGCGGTATGACTATATACGATTGATTCTATAATTGCCTTTAATTAGAGGAGCAATTCATTTGATTGAAATGAATTTATTTGTTCAATAAAAAATGGACTTTATTAAATACTGATGGCTAAGACTGTTGTTTACATTTTACAGTAATCAAATTGTCATATTGTCAAAATGTATATTCAACTCCCATTACATATACGAAATTCCACAATAGCTCCGAACCATTCATGAAGATAGAAAGAATCATCAATCATCAATCATCGTCCAACTAAAAGACGATTGACCATTATTAATGACTTGCACTTGACGAATGATATAAATTTACTCCTATTCCGACATTTCCAAACACATTATTCAACAAAAATGTCCCGTAAGGTAAACTAACCGGAAACTTGCACTCGTTGCCAAATTACCTAAATCATAAACATGTTTTTTCAATAAATCTAGATGGAGAATGAAGTGTTTTCCAGTGAAAACAAAACGTGAGTAATTTGATATAAATCAGTACATTTGGATCAGTTCCAACGTGTTGTTTTCACGAGACTGTCGCCAGTGTCTTCATTGGGTGCTTCTACAGGTCTACAATGCAATATGGTTTTATGGGTTTCCTGTGCACTGGAGTTTTGATAGATGATGGACTAGAGGTCAAGTTTGAATTGTATGAAATCGAGTGTGTGGTTTGGTGTTGGATTATGAGTTATGAAAGTAACGGGAGATGTGAAAACGTGTTTATAGGTGTTTTTGATGAACTTCTTGAGGCACTAGTGCAACGGAGGTTATCTTTATATTATATCAGGCTGTCTTGCTTCTATGAAAACGAATTTAGTAGTTTTATCTGCGAATCAAACGAACTACATCTATTATGATACTCTTTAGCATTGGGTGGGTGCAGTCGGCAAAAGTAGGATAATAAAATATGTAATCTGGTATACAATCATTTCGTCTGGTATACAATTACTTGTGAAAAATTAGGAAGACGGTATGAAATACGAATAAGAAAAGCAGAAGCTTATTAAATAAAGTGTGAGAAATTCGTGTCATTAGCCATGTCGAGTTCACAGTCGAGGGAAGCACTCCGAAAATTGTTTCCGCTGACACGTGTAGAGATGCAATTACGAAATCTTAACGTTTGAGGCTTTGTTGAGGTTTTTTTTGTTACGCAATTTGAGTGAGAGTTGAGTGAAAGTGGTGCGTGCTGCGGTCGCCCGGGTCGTGGATTGGAAGTTTTGGTTTTGTGGTTATGTATTGTATCGATTGGTTAGTCGTGGATCATGTTTAGGGTAATGATATGTGCTGGGTATTGGGCTATTAGATTTCTGTATTGGGAGGTTATTAGAAATATTTATGGTGTATTTTGCAGAGATAAATATCTAGGGTTAAGTTCTTAATTTAATTATTTAACCTCTTAATGTAAGTAGGTACATCTTGTAGTAAATGTAGTTAGGTACTTGGACGACTTTTTTTAAATGGAAGTCAATTTCGTTCGACTTACAGATATTCTCTAGATAACATATCGTTTATTCTTCTGATAACCATGCTTAAATGATAATACATAGCTTGTTTAATGGGCAATATTTAGGAAGGTACGGTCTTAAGTAAAATGGATAATATGTAATATGATGTAATTTCAAAACTAAATTTTAACGTGTTTTACTTTCTGAATTGCTTGAGCACGTAAAAATAAATTCACTGTATGGATGTACCTAACTAAAAATATATTACTTTTATGAGACGGTAACCGTCCGTCCCTTTACTTTAACCCCAAAAGTAAACAGGGCTCCACACAAGTCTCACAAGTACCGTCAATAAATTGTAATAGCACTATTGTATCACTATGTGTGTTGGCAGAGGCGTGGTCCATCACACGAGAAAACGCAAGGTCGCTGTGTTATTGTGTATTATCCTATGGTATTGTCATGGAATTGCTAGAACGGTTAACATTTAACCTCTCCAGGAAAAACTATTTTAAGCGTGCTTTAAAAGACTTTAAATGTTGATGAACGAACACACGAAATGACAAATATACGTATACAATAAATTTATTGTACTTTACGATTTCAGAATGTTTATTTATCTCGGAGTTATAAATATTTAATTTACTTACAGAGATTATTATACATTTATTCATCTAGGTGAGATTACATTGGAGGATGATTTCTTGTTACTGAAATATACCTACTATTCAGAGAAAAACACAATCTTTCTAGCCTATACAGTATTATTTGTGGTTACAATTTTATCGCCTGTGTCGAATCACACCTCTATTTTATTCACACAACTCTGAAATTAAAAAAAAAAACTCGTATTTCTCCCCTTAATTATAAAAATTGAGGCAAGTGCCAACATTGCATGGTACTTATCATGCTCACGCTGCAATTATATACATATAAAAATATGACGAATGATTGAAATCCATGAAAAACTAGTCCAATTAAAAGTCGTGCAGTTTCATGGAAAATGTAATTTAAAAATTCCAAATGTAACATGGTGGAAAGCTATTAGGGCGCGGTGGTTGCGTGCACGGCAAGGTGGCGTCATTTGGTTGCCAGGGTTGGTATGTGTTCGATGGTTGAAGCTCTCGAAAGTTGTGTGTGGAGACAGGTGGGACAGGAGAGGAAGATGAAATGATCTGGAATGATAAGGATCTGTTTAATATGAAAAAGGGACTAAAGCAAATAGGCATCGTACAACGAATGTACGTTTTGACTTTTGATGTTAGGTGTGTTTTACAGGATATTTTTTGCAGACAATCCTGTTTATTAGAATTTAATAAAAGCTTTTATTTAACACAATAGTGAATAAACTAAAAGTGAATCTTATTTCGTTTATATTTACATCGTAAATGTATACTCGTTCGATCTGTAAGGATTCTAAGAAGAATTCCTGAATTTTTAACCATTTCCCAGTTGCATTTTCTGAATTACCATTCCTACAGCAAAAAGTAACAAAACGCAGCCACGTTACAAAGTGGCGACTTGCGGCCTTGCTTCCCGCAGGCTTTTGTGCTCACAAACCGTAGAGCCATGAATATATAACGACGACTGCGAGACGTCGCCCGTCTGATGCTGCGACATCGATCCGTCAGCTGAGATTTGTCTGTAGGCGTATTGGTTGGAGATATTTGTAATGTAGGCTGTAGGTACATTGGTGGTTGAGATTTGGGATGTTCTGTTGGGGGGAGATGTTGACTACAACGGGAGAGTAGCTGAGGTTTGAGATTGGTGCGTGTATAGTATATTAGTTGATGAGATTTGTGTATAAATATAATTGAAGGACTAGGTGGGATTTAGTTTTGGGATTGTTGGTGGTGTTTGCTGGTGAATTGATACAGTGTAGGCGATAAGTGATAAGTGGATGCTCTTATGCGTTATGTGGAGATGTTTATCGATTGTGGGGTTTGTAAGAAGGCAAGTAAGTAATCTAGTTGCTTGTCTGCTTGCATATAGAAGTGTTTCGAGCTTAAGTAGAATACTTTATTTATAATTTGAGACGATGATTCATGTCTTATTACATGTATTACTTTTAAAAATTGCGAAGCGTAAAAATTCAAGCAAATAATGCGTAAAAAATTACATTAATAAGTGCATTGTTTGATATTCACATTCTTCCATTACCTACGGATTCCAATGGAAATGTGCAGCATTAGAATACAAAAAAAAGAAAACATGTATTGTATCCAAGACTGGATTATGCATGTTTACCTATAAGTTCCTACGTATTACAGGTAAGCGTCTGTCTTTTGATTAGGAATGCCTTTTGAATGGTGTGTGATGGTGCAAACATTGGAAAGACTTTAATGAGCAGTTTATGAAGCTGAGCTTGTACAAAATGTACAAAATTTATAATTGGATTTTGTTCGGACACATCAGTCAAAGCTAGTTTTTAAACTATCAATCGTATCTTTAGTTTTTAATAAATTTCAATGAACAACAACAACCACGCGAAATAAATGCTATGAGTGAAAATAATTTAGTTTTAAGTTATTACTGTGATATTCAATTTAATATAGTCTAGTATAAGAAAACAGCTTATTATATTTGTTTTCTTTTAATCAGTCTGTTTTCCAATAAAAGTATTCCCAAGTACCTATACGAAAGCGTAAACAAACTTTCGTATACAATTTATTCTTCATATTATAGGGAGCGATATTTTTCTTACAATATTTATGTTTCGTATTAGATGAGGAAAAACGAAGCACATACTTGGCAGAAAAAGTAGCCTAGGTGTTTATCGTGATGTGATTATTTAAAGTATAAAATGTCTTGAAGACAATGCTAATGTTATTATGTTGTTTGTGTGATGTGATTTGATTATTTTATTTAGAACCTCTCAAGCAATAAAAATTATTAGGTATCGGTTACAGACTACAGTAGTAATTATTGATTCCGCCAGAATTCTTGAAAAAGGAACTTTGTATTCTCATATTATATTGTGCTCGTACTAATCGAGTGTCGCTATACCTAAGTGAAGATCATAGTATCTTATCCTTATCTTACTTATTAGGTTATACTAACAAATAAGGTCTTCATAAAATATTATAAACAAATATTATGAAAGAACTTATATCTTATGATGTTATATTGAAACATAAGCTCAGTAAAAATGTGATTTTCAGATTTAACAACAATATCTAAATTACTTATTAAATGCCAGTAAAACAGTAGACGTTCATTTCGTAATAATTAATAAATCATAAGGCGCGGGACAGACACAAGCGGCGCGGCGCGCATCGGGCGCACTGCCGGCGCGCATCGGGCGCACTGCCGGCGCGCATCGGGTGCGCTATGGCTATTTCCAAAGTTCTTTCATACAAAATGTAGGAAGGACGTGGTGCAAAACAGGTTGAAGAGGTGCGCTTATGGCACGCCCGCTCCCGCGCCGCTTGTATTTGACCCGCGCCTTATAATGCACTATGAATGGAGTGTAGTATGAGTTATGATGTATTGTATATGGACAACGATGCGTTTACGATACTTCGTTGTTTTATTGTTAGTGAACTAAGTAATAACGACCTTGTATAGATTTAGATGGTATGTTTTATTATGTCTAAATGCCTATTCAAATTGAAAAAGCAAATTCAGAAATAAGTGAACGAAAATTATAATTTTATACAAACGGATTTTAAACGCAATTAACATTGCTAACTACATACAATTTTGTCGAATAAGCTTGGTAGAATAATGTAATATCTCGTCTTCCATCTCAGAAATGAATTATTTTTCCAATATTCAAATGCACAGGTAATCAAACATGTAGATAGACGCTCGAAGCATTCAAAATGTTTATACTTATACGCATATTATGAAAAAATAATACAATGGCAACCATAGTATTGATTGCTTGCTATAGAGTCGCGGCTCGAGATCAAAAAGCATTGTGGTAATGTCAATGACTGCAACTACTTCGTGTAAGTACGTCGCGCATAGTTATTGTATCATCTGCATATTTACATTACTTCGATTAAAACATGTATTTATGATCTTTTCTATTGATGTTGTAAATGGTGAAAAGTAATTGATTCAGCACGGTATTTTTTCAACGAGAATTGGGAAGATATGGTTGATTTGGAACGTGGACATGTGGTGGACATATTTTGTAACGTACTTTTTTAAGGCAAATATCTGAAAAACTTCTCCTAGCTAGAAAAGCTTCAATTCCCGGATTCACTCAACTAATTTTTTATAATTCCTTAGTGCTATAAGTTTTTTCAAGGTACCTGATCAAAATAATAATAACTAAACAACACCAGAAGAGATAAATTAAAATTGTAAATTAAAAAGGGAAAAGCAACACTGATAACAACTCGTATCATTTCTTTCAACAGTTAGTTAACTTTATCAAATTTACGCACGAAGCCAGGGCGGAACGCACTAGCGTAATACCATTATCGTAATAGGAGCAATTGACCTGGATGTTTTACCTGTGACGTAGATAACGTGGTCGGTTGTTTATTATTTTTGTGGTTCATGGTATTTACTTTGAGTAATCGTCGCATGTTTGAAACTGTTTGGTAAACTGTAGTCTATATTATTACTGTAAGGATTTTTTTTGCCTTGTGAGGTGGTAATGCCAGTAGAATTTGTAGTGACTGATGAGTGATGTGGTTTATTTTGTTGGAGACGAATCGTGTTTGTATTTCTCTATGGCTCTGGTTCGATATTATAAAGTATGCGTTTAGTTGGCTTACAGTAGGTACAAGGGATTATCGCCAATTTGTCTTTTTGGATGTAAAAAGCGTGTTTGACTTGGCTATAAATAAAGCGTTCAGTGAGATTACGTTATTCCAGTACCTGTACTATTAACTATTCTGTGGTTTGGGCGGAGATGAATACTAAACATAACAAGTCATCTGCATGCCTTTTTTACTATATAGATAATTAAAACCAATTTAACAGCAGTAGGTACCTAGTCCAGCTAGTTAATATTATAGCACAATATACTGTTCAACTGAACGATTACACCTTAACAATAGTGTGACGTCACCACCGTTTTATACACGCTTCACACCTGACTGCGCTCGGAAACGCATTGTGCAGTTCGCCATGTGAACATTTATATAGCGTTTATGTTTGTGGATTGAGATGGGAGAATTTTTTATGTGGCATTTTATTTTAGACTAGATTTTAAATCAGTATATGCGTGTAGATATTTAAAATGTTCAATCTCATCTGATGTAGTAAATGCAGGCTTCAGCTACGTTTTAAAGTGTGTAGATCTCGGGAAATACATTGTAAATGCTGCATTTATTTCCAGGTACCTTGTAGCTTTTGCGTCATGCTTTCATTTTTTAGATTTTTTTCAATTGTTTATCTGTTGCAGATTTTATTACAAATACAGAATGATTACATACTTACATTTTACAGTATTAAAAATATGCTGTGTTAATAAATGATTATCATTTAACTATTTATTTCACACACACATATCTACCTACTAATCTACCATTTTCACGATAAACATTAATTTCTTTAAATCATTGACACGAAAGGAACATTAAATCAAACCCTAGATGCAGTCTGGCAACCGCCCATGTCTGGATTCATTATTTGGATTCATCTTATATTAGTTTCATGGTATCAATAAACCTACATTATTACATATTTTATAAACTATCTGCATTATAGCAGGAAGGAAATCCGATTGATCGATTTCTATATTTGTTTCGATGATTCATCTAATTAATATTTAAACTCTTGCATTGAAAATCTGAGTAGTTTTAGCTCAAACTATGCTAGGAAATAAAGAATACGTTTTTTGTTAGAATACAAAATTGTATTACATTTAAGTGTCGATTTAACTACCTAGTCTCTAGATGTTATATTTTTAATACCTAATATAATATGGAATATCTCTTCATTAACCAAAGATCGGTTAGGTACTGAAATTCCTTTCACGAGATTATCCTGTATTATTTCACACGGTAAAAAGGTGAGAATAGGGACAGTTCGATCCTAATCCTAGTAAAGACAATCACTGTTACATCACATTATAAACAAGTTGAGATGGCAATTTGTCCATCACGCTAAAAGCAGCGGAAGCACGGTCAGTGTTTAAAGCAGGAAACTCAATCGAGCATTCCACATTTCGGCTGGTTATTGTTTGAAATATCTTGTTAATGTAGACAAGGTTGCGTCATGTTGGTCTGGATGTTTGGATGATGTGAAACGTTGTGTGTTCTACGTTGATTGTTATTTACGAATAGTCCAAATTTTTTGAACTTTTCTGCGGGAGAATTTATTTTATAGGCATCTATCCAATGGACCTTTTAAAAATATGAGAAGTAATAAGGACTGGTTGTTTTAAAGAAGGTTAGAATTTTGTCGGTTTATCTTAATATATATAAATCTCGTGTCACAATGTTTGTCCTCAATGGACTCCTAAACCACTTAACCGATTATAATAAAATTCGCACACCATGTGCAGTTCGATCCAACTTGAGAGATAGGATAGTTTAAACATGTAGGTACCACGGGCGAAGCCGGGGCGGACCGCTAGTAATTCTATAGATCTATAAAATATCTTGTTCATCAATTCTCATCAATAATAACATTGAAGGAAGCCTTTAACGGAGGCGATGTGGCTAATAAGTCAATTACTGCACTTTGCTAATAGTCGGTAATTGAATACGCTCTCAAACGGTGCTTCGATGTAAAGGTACTTTACAGAGAAGCTTTTAGGAGTTTACCTTTCAATTAGAATATTAAAAGGAGAAAATTCTTAGATGCTCTTTCATGAAGCAGTATATTTAATTAAAAGACAAGAAATGACGTTATTGCCTGTTTCGATTTTTTTTTGTCAATTTGTTGTGGAGGAAGGAAGGTGGAATTCCTCCATCGAAAAAGGGAGGATACTCGCCGTTAAGGCCCTGATGAATGATGTCGGAAAGTTGTATATGTGTTCTGTAGCGAAAACATTTCGCTTGCGCGATTCAGAGCGAGGTGTCGCTACATTGTTATTATATATTTGAATAGTGTGATACTGATGGCATAGAAGTAAATTAAATCATGTGAGAGGATGACCCTCTAAATAACAAGGTACTTCATATCAATAGGGATATAAATCCGTTTAAATTTAAAGTAGTTTATATGTTGCTGAAATAAAAGATGACGTGGCTGGTGTCGCCGGTCAATTGGTCTATTAAGGCCACGTCTTGCCAATGCCATGAGGTCACATACCATAAGTGACCATAATGCTTGGAACGAGTGGGTTTTAAGGTACGTTGGGAGCATGAGAATTGCCCTTTGTGATTATAGAAGGGATAAGGGGTAGTGTTAGATAAAGAATTATGTTGATGTGACAAAAGTAAGTAGGTACAAATTTAAACTTATTCAAAATTGATAGTGTTTGCAATATTGTTGATGTTTATAAATATAAAAAAAAAAAATATTTCATAAAAACGTTGATCTCTTTTCTGACTATCCTATTCAAAATTATCTTATTCATTCAGTCACTAATTAGCATAAAATTCAATGAAAAGTTTCATGTTTGCAGTAAAAGAAACTAAAAATTTGAAAGGCGGGTTTAAATCGACATTTATTTTACATTTATTTACAGAGACCGTGGTAAAGTTCTGAATGAAAAACGCTTACGTAAAATCAAACACATAAAGCCGCTAGACAACAAATTATGAATTTACTCATTCAAGACGGCTAAAAGCTAAACCACTTGACTACGGCAATGTGAAGATGTTCAATGAATCAAAATGTTGAATGAAAACAATATACATAGATAATACAAGAGGTTTCTATGTAGTGAGTCACGTGGTAACTGATTGCGATAATAAAGTTAACTACTATTAACTACCAGTAATTGATTCGCCAATTTTGCGCAATTTTTCTTAATAAAGGTCTTTATCAATTGCTTTAAAGATCCTAAAATAGATTCAACTGACCACTTGAAATTTTATCAGATGGCTGTGTCCTCAGCTACATTTCTTTTGAATTTATTATCACGTAAAATGAAATTACCTGTACCTATAGCTTATATACTCTATTGATTATATTTTGAATTACTTGGGCAGAAGTGTTATTGGATCCTTTTCGTATAGAATTACTTGTGTTACCCGGGATATTGGTCCTGGATATTATTTACTCAGATCATTCCCTACGGATCACTTTCCCATTCCAACATATTACATTTCGTTTTATTCCTTTGTGTAATATTTATTCCCGAAGTCCTCTACCTACCTACACTATGAATGGCTTAATTCAGCAATTGACAAAAGTAGTAAAATCTTCGTCTCTTCAGTTTAAAAGCATACTAACTGTCCCAGTAAACGTTGTTCTATCCATTCTATCTATACCTTCGGTGCTTGAAAGAAAGATGTTGTCCGATTCTCAAATCTACCAGATATTTGATGAGAATCGGTCAAGCAGTTTCGGAGGAGTTTAGCTGCAAACAGCGTGACCCTAGAATTTTATATATATGTATATACAGCATAAGTTATAATAACTGAAGAGGCATAATTGAACATTAGCATCTAGCATGCTAACAATAGATTAGGCCGTACAGAGCCTATTGTCATTCATATTCTTTCGAGTGATGGTCCCAAATAGGAACACAATGGCTCATGTAATGTGTGTAATCAATTTATTGGTTTATTTATTGTCGGTCACGTACGACACTTTGCTTGGAGACTTGGAGTGTATTAAAGGTACATTAAATTGCAATGTTTATTAGATATGAGCACTGGAATTTTGTTATTCTGAGCTTGAATGTGTAGATTGTTCTGTATTATCTATTTGGTAGTTGATTTGTTGTTCACCTTAAACGTTGGATTTGTTGTTTATTACATTATTTAATGAGGAACGTTAACGGGGAAATTTGGAGTATTTATAATTTTGAAATATAGTATAGGTCAATTATATTTCGGTTCTAGTGGTGTTGTTGATTGTAATTGAAAGATAACGTATCGATACGGTATCACCATTGAAAGTTGCAGATTCTATTGTTCTTCGGAACTTCGATGAAATCAAGGGTGTTTTATGAAAATTTTTTCGTCAAATATTAGCTTTATTTATAATGTAACAATTTTACAAAAGTCATTACGGTGTAGACTTATTAATTAGGTCTATAATAATTATAAACCGTTATTAACTTATATTCAACCACATACGTAATAAATTATACTGTATACGTATTTAATTGAACGTCTCAAATTAAATAATTGCTTGTTAACAAGTTTAGACACAAAATTTGAAACCGTTATTTACAAAGTGGTTATTTACCGTTCATGACATGATAATTTTCTATGCTTGTTTTGATAATTAATTTAATTATGTTTGCGAATAAAGATGTGGGAGTTGATGTGAGGTATTTATTATGGTTGCGGATTTGGATAGCAAATGTACCATTGAAAATTATATATATAATTATACATTATATATATGATAATTTTGTTAAAATTAGTGTAGCCATATAGTCTGTTGCATAAATAAATGGAGGGACAATTTTTGCGCTTTCAGACTTTTCATACTCTTGAAATGCTCATTTCTTCAATCAAATTTTCGAATACATAACACTACATTGTTATTATTTTTATCGTTAATATATGAGGATAAAGAATGATAATATACAGGAAATGCCTGTCTTTATGTCTTTCCTTTGTCAGATTTCCTGTTCAAAACCAAATTGGTTAACTTGTCGTGCGTGTCATCTTTTACATAATACATATTATATTCCTTTATGATGGTTTGACATAACTAAACATTCAGTACAAGTTTTTTTTGTAATATTTGGTCTTGTACTATGCAAAATATTTCTACATCTAGCTTTGTTACGTCGAATTAAAAATACTCGCATCTTATGTGGGGAGGTAAAACGATGTGTTATTTGAATTCGGAAGGATTATTACTTATTCATCGTTATCAAACAATCATATTTAAGTCTGTTTAAAAAAAGCAAGTTAAGCCAAAATTCAAAATGTTGGTTAATTGTAAAATTGTCATCCCTATTTTAACCGTTAACTTTGTATCTTTCCAGGTGTTGAAGGAAGAGCGGCACAATGCCGGAGGGCGTGGCGAAGGATGGCAAAGACGCCAAGGATGGCAAGGATGACAAGAAGCCGAAGGACAAGGAGTCGCCGAAGCGGCGCGGCAACCTCGCGCGGGTCAACGTCGAACTACTGGACGGCTCCGTGATGGCGCTGGATGTGGATGTGAGTATGACTGACTGACAGACTGGTTATTGCAATTTAATTGATGGAAAGTTTTCAATTCCATTTTTTAGGCACGACTTCTAAAATCGTGTCTGTGTACGGATAAATCGGTACTCAGACAAAATATTTCTGTAAACGGTACACACAACATATATCTATAAACTCATTGTATAATTGAAACAATTTTTACTTTACAGAGAAAAATTCGAGGGCACGAGCTCCAGGAAAAAGTTTGCGCCGAACTGAATCTCGAAGAGAAGGACTACTTTGGGCTGCTGTTCGAAGACCGAGGGGACCCCAGGGCGTGGATCGACCCGGAGAAACGCGTCTCTAAGATGATAAAACGTATGTTTATAAATTTAATAGTTTAAGTTGTGCCGCCGCGGCCGGCCGAATCGTGCTCAAGTTAGTGCCGCCGTTCTACTGTTGTGTATTTTGATACTCGAATTGTAGTGCCGCCGTTGTACGCAACGTTGTAGGTTAGTGACGCCCTCGTGTTGTAGTACAAGTTATTATGCTGCAAAACAAATAGATTCAAATCTGTGAGATGCTCATAGAAACATTATAAAGCATTTTTCGTATAATGTCGTAATTTTTGACGACGAATTGATAATTAAACAGGAGTTTTTTCACGGTGTATGCTTTCGATCTCTTTGCTTAAGCAATGTATGATTTCTTAGGGAATAGCTTTATAAATATGATTAACATAATTGAAAAACAAAAATGTTTAATTTAAACAAGTGTTTAATTCAATAATTAATTATTATTTGTGTATTTTATAGGCCATCCACACGTCTGCCGAACAACGTGACAAACAACGAACACATAGGGACGGCGCTATACAGAGAAGCGAGAAGGAAATAAGTACATCTCTTTTCTTCGTATAGTGCTGTCCACCGGAAGGAAGTTGGCGCGGAAAGTTTTTTTTTTTTAATTATTAATATCTCAAAAAATTGCTCCTTAAATGCTCCATCAGAATCTGTAATTGCTCCACTTCTATAATTATTAGTTTATTTATAATTAATTTTTAAAAAAATCCAAATACTGAAAACTTGATTTCCCTATAGAATGAAAAATATTCACTTTTCATAAAAAAATTTTTTACAAAAAAATTGCTCCCGATTTGCTCTATCAATTACAAAAAAAAATTATTTAATTTTGATAATTTTTACAATAATTAACTGAAAAACTATGTTTGCATAGTTAACTACCTACTGCGCTGTGACGTCATCAATTGTCGTTGCGATGCATAAGGGCCATATTTACATGTATCAGCACTGCAGCGATATCTATAGACCTTAATGTTTATGTTTTCTTATTTATATTATTTACTAGATTTCCGCCCGCAGCTTCGCCCGCGTTTTCAAAGGAAAACCCGCATAGTTCCCGCTAACGCAAACGATAGCAACTTGACACCGAAACATGAAACAAGCGACTGAAACACAAATTAATTAAAAATTACTTGAAGTTTTAATAATACGAATAAACGTAGGTAATATGCGAGTTTAGGGATGAGTAGGGAAATGTTTATAAACATACCTATAATAAGAATGATTTTAAATACATAATAATATCTGTTCCTTTCAACATTTGCTAGATGAAACTAAATAATTAAAATATGTCGCATGGATATAGAGTATAAATAGCAACATAAGGTAAATTTTAAATAATAATATTATTCCCAGCATTAAATGATAAAACTTATTAATGTCATTTCATGGTACTTTTATATTAAATTGTAATATGATTGTGTTTTATTTAATTATTTATTTTTATATTAGAAAGATAAGTAAAATAGAATATTAAATAAACAACGGAACCGTATTTTTAAAAGGCTAATAATATCTATGCGACATAATATTTTAATTATTTAGTTTCATCTAGCAAATGTTGAAAGGAACAGATATTATTATGTATGTATTTAAAATCATTCTTATTATAGGTATGTTTATAAACATTTCCCTACCCATCCCTAAACTCGCATATCACGTTTATTCGTAATATTAAAACTTCAAGTAATTTTTTTTAATTACTTTGACTGACCGGTTGGCGTTGGTAGTGGCCCTGCCTTCCAAGCCAGAGGTGGGTTCGATTCCCACCCGGGGCAAATATTTGTGTGATGAACATAGATGTTTGCTCTGTGTCTGGGTGTTAATTATCTAAATAAGTATTTATTTAAAATTATATATGTATGTTTATCAGCCATCTGGTTTCCATAACACAAGCGAAAGCTAAGTATGGGATCAGATTGTGCCGTGTGTGAAAACTGTCCTGAAATATTTATATTTAATTAATTTGTGTTTCAGTCGCTTGTTTCATGTTTCGGTGTCAAGTTGCTATCGTTTGCGTTAGCGGGAACTATGCGGGTTTTCCTTTGAAAACGCGGCCGAAGCCGCGGGCGGAAATCTAGTAAATAATATAAATAAGAAAACATAAACATTAAGGTCTATAGATATCGCTGCAGTGCTGATACATGTAAATATGGCCTTTATGCATCGCAACGACAATTGATGACGTCACAGCGCAGTAGGTAGTTAACTATGCAAACATAGTTTTTCAGTTAATTATTGTAAAAATTATCAAAATTAAATAATTTTTTTTTGTAATTGATAGAGCAAATCGGGAGCAATTTTTTTGTAAAAAAATTTTTTATGAAAAGTGAATATTTTTCATTCTATAGGGAAATCAAGTTTTCAGTATTTGGATTTTTTAAAAAATTAATTATAAATAAACTAATAATTATAGAAGTGGAGCAATTACAGTTTCTGATGGAGCATTTAAGGAGCAATTTTTTGAGATATTAATAATTAAAAAAAAAAACTTTCCGCGCTAACTTCCTTCCGGTGTGCTGTCCCTATGTGTTCGTTGTTTGTCACGTTGTTCGGCAGACGTGTGGATGGCCTATTATATAACTTGGTTTTGTATTTAGAATCTGATGGCGCTATATCCAATCTCTTCTATTAATTCACGATTTACCGTCCGACTATATTAACATTAACAATCTACCCTCAATAATGTATTCCAGACGAGCCGTGGTACGTGCGTTTCGCGGTGAAGTTCTACCCGCCGGAGCCGGCGCAGCTGCAGGAGGAACTCACCAGGTACCAGCTCGTGCTGGCCGTGAGGAAGGATCTGCTGGACGGTGAGTGGGGGGAGACTGGGTTGAGTTGGGTTTATTTGTATCTAATGTTTTAGGAGTAGTTGTACATTGAATGTAATTTCGATTTTAACAACACAGTATTAAATTAGTTCAGGAGCCGAAGGGTTCATAACTTTTACCTGTATTATCATGTCAATAAAGATTTTTTTATTATATTATTTATTTTTAAGAGCGTGTGTCAGTCGTGACAAGAAAAAAAAGTGAATTCCTGTTTTATTTTAGCAGATTATTCAAATATTATAACGGACACGGTTACAGAAACATTAATTCTATTATAATTGTTATTTTTGTAATCTGATTATTGGAAAATTTAAATGTATATGATGATATTATGATGTAATTTTAATATAATATGATTGTATTGCAATACCTGCATAAGGTTGCTAATATGTAAAAATGTATCGGTATGCAATAAATTATTTGAATTTTAATTCTTAATTTACTACAATACTACGTACAAATTTTATTCACTGTTTTTTCCACGGTCAGATTTATGGACAGGTGACAGCTGGTAGTATATAATTATTATTATCTGTTTTTTTTGCTAAGGTATAAAACTCTGTCCATGTGTCAGGTCATTGAGTTACTATGTACTACGTACTAGAGAGGCCATCGCTACTACACTTTTTCTAACACGAGTTAGAGTCAATCGCCTCAACCCATTTTTTTTTTGTTACATTGATTGGTTTTAATTGATAAGTTTATTCATATTTTTTTAATAAGATAAACAATATTTATTTGTTACATTGATTGGTTTTAATTTATAAGTAATAATAGGCAGAATATTTGCAAATTGTATGACTCACTAGCCGCCCCGCCCCGCCGCGCTTGTCGCACAGATTTTGTTCGTGGTGTCCTCTCTATAATAATATCTCAATGTGTCAGGTCGCCTCCCCTGCTCGGCGGTGACGCACGCGCTGCTAGCCAGCTACCTGCTCCAGTCGGAGCTGGGCGACTGGGACGGGTCGAGCGCGGGCGCGGCGCCGTGCGCGCAGCTGCGCCTGGCGCCGCCCGCCAGCTGCACGCCCGACCTCGAGGAGAAGGTGCTCGAGCTGTACAAGACGCACAGGTGGGTCGCCATATAACGCATTTCATTAAAGAAACTAATCTTCAATGGCGGCGCTTATCATTCCCTCTCGCTTACACACGGCCGTACGGCATGCAAAAAAATAGGGAAAAGTAAAATCAATAAAATGTATTTGATTTTCCCTATAATATTTTTTATCATTTTACAATGACAATTATGTATTTGCGATAGTAAATAATTGAAGTGAAAACTTCTTTAGCGGCGTTGGGTATAAAATCTTAAACTCGCGTCAGGACACGTGGCCTGATCGAAAAAGCGTAAGACGGATGTTTTTTTTTTTTTTTTAGCCCTTATATTCCATGCGTAAGACGGATACCATTCCAAAATATCAAACATGCTGAACGTTAATAATCAAGTTTTCACTTCTGCCGGCACTCCCGGAGTGCAACCCGTCTTTTTTTTTTCTTGGAATTTGACATAATATGTTCTTTGGGAAAAGTTGTTTAGTTTTATGGGCTCATTACAAGTATTATGGGGATTTTGTTGCATTCTGTATACGTAAATATGATAATCCATATAAATACACAAATACCAAAACAAAAAAGTTTGTCAACAAATAAATTGAAATAATTAATAAAATAATTATCCATTTACGTTATTCTTATTTTCTTTTTTGCTGACCCTACCATATGTCAGTGTCAGCTTTGGCCGCCATTGAAGATTCGTTTCTTTAATGAAACGCGTTATACCAGGGGGAAGGGAGGGGAGTTAGTTGCTTAACAGCGAGCCTGGAGCGTCAGGTTAACATGTAGGTTATATGTAGGTAGGCTAATATGTAGGTTAGTGCCGACGCTGGGATGGAACGCAAGTTAGTGCCGCCGTTGGAGCGGAGTTGTAGTTATTGCCGCCGTTGCACTATAGGAGCTTTAGTATAAGGTAGTGACGCCGTTGGAGCGACTTATGCCGCCGTTTACTAGTTTTATTTACTGGAAATAGTGTTGTTGTGTTGTACTGATATGAGTAAGACTTACACTTTTATTTTTGTATGATCTTTTAGTATCTGGAAATTGTATCAATTAAAAAAATATGGTAATATAACATAAATGTCATCAGACAAAATCTTTCATTGTTAAAACAACTGCTCTTTTTTATTACTTAAAAATATACAATATGTCTACAAAAAAAAAATAATAATATAGTTACTTATAAAATATACCACACCAGGGGTCAAACGCCAGCAGAAGCAGAGGCAAATTACTTGGAAAACGCGAAGAAACTCGCAATGTACGGGGTCGACCTGCACCCCGCCAAGGACTCGGAGAATGTGGACATTACTCTCGGCGTGTGTTCCTCTGGCCTGCTCGTGCATCGGGATAAGTGAGTACAAGTTGCGTCTTTCCAAACTATACAAGGCCAGTACGCAACGGTGTGAAACTAATCACGTATAGTTTGGAAATAACTTTTTTACAAAGTTCTTCCAATCTATACAACAGCAGTACGCAAATACTCGCGTATACTTTGTAGTGAAGTAAGTAAGAATAGCGCTCCAAAATATACAGCGCCAGTACGCATGCGGACTAATCGTGTATGTTTCGGAGTAAGCGCGGCGTCTTTCCATTGCTCGCGCTTATATTATTGTATTGCTGTTTTGAAATCTATTATTAAAATGCATGTGTATTGTGTATGTAATGTTACGTACTGATCGTATATTTTTTTGTATCGAGGATGCTTGTGTCTTCGTTCCCGACTATACTGCACGACTTACAATTGACAATAGTGCTAAAATGTAAGAATCTAATAAGTCCAGAAGAAGACGGTTGCGAGGCGACGGAGCCCCGCTTCGCGGGGCTCCTATTTTTGTGTAGTTAAAAAAAAAACACGAACCTAACCTAACCCAACCTAACCCTTATATCTGTTACCTATTTATTTTTCTAAGCTCACCTAATAATATTTTTATTCCATATTTTACTGAATCAATCAAGAAGAATAAAAGTAGATAGATATAGCCAGATATAGCTGTACAAGTCTTTGATTGCCTATATATTTATTATTTCGCTCAAGCGTAAGTGGTGTATGTAGTAGGTATATTTAGTTATATTTTGCGTACTGATCGTGTATAGTTTGGAACGAAGAAGCAAGCATCCGCGTTACAAAGTATACACGATCAGTACGCAAAATTCGTGTATATTTTGTAATAACAAACTTAAAAACAGCATTACAAAGTATACACGAGCAGTTTCCTATGGTTGCGTTCTGGCTATGTATAGTTTGGAAATACGCGTACAAGTTTGTTTTTGTAACAAATAGATATGAAAAAAAAAAGTAATCTTTTTTTGGAAACGAAATTTTTATAAGTATTATCGGGATTTAACAATTTCTTAAGAAATTATCAAATTAACAGATTTCATATAAAACGTTATATTCACAGTGTAATTAAATTTTCATTTTCATTTAAAAAAAAAAATAATTACTTTAGTGAATACCGCATTCAATTGGTCAAAAACACCTTTTTTATATTAAATAAGGGAAAATTTATATTGCATTTATCTTCGTCAGTTTTAAAATTGGTTTTATATTCTGCTGTCTTTCGAATTTACAGGTATGAAACCATTACTATACCTTGTATCATCTGTACAACTAAAACAAATGTAACATTATACCATGTTTATCGTAAATAAAGAATTATCTGTCCACAGACTGCGCATAAACCGTTTCGCGTGGCCGAAAATCCTCAAGATCAGCTACAAGCGTCACAACTTCTACGTGAAGCTGCGTCCCGGCGAGTTCGAGCAGTTCGAGTCGACGGTCGGCTTCAAGCTCGCCAACCACCGCGCGGCTAAGAAGCTGTGGAAGGCGTGCGTTGAACATCATACGTTCTTTAGGTGAGTACTGTAAACAATTTTTTTCTATTATAATTTTTTTGTGTGTTTTGCTTTATTTGCATTTTGGTGCCAAATGTATTTGAATTTATCAAGTGTCATTATATTATTATTATTAGTCACAAACGCAGTTGCCTCGCTATTCCGTGCGTTTAGTCTTAAATTTCTATTTCTAATTGTTTTTTTCTTTTTTTTTCTAAATGTATAGTATTTGTGTCAAATCAAACGCAAGAGAGCGCTGTACCGCGAGGTTTGCGCGTGTGCGTGTGTGTGTGTGTGTGCGTGCACGAGTTTGTGTGAGTCTGTGTGAACGGGCGAATTAGTGGGTGAGAGCTTGTGTGTTCGTGCCTGCGTGCGTATGTGCGTGTGTGAATGTGTGTACGGGCGTGTGTGCGTTAGATACACACTGTAGAGTGTGCGCGTTGCAGGCTGACGTCGCCGGTGCCGGCGGCGCGCGGCACGCTGTTCCCGCGGCTGGGCTCGCGGTTCCGCTACAGCGGGCGCACGCACTACGAGTCGCGCTCGGCGCTGCCGTCGCGCCCGCCGCCCGCCTTCCCGCGCGCGCTCTCCTCGCGCCGCCTGTCCTCGCGCAGCGCGCTCGGTGAGTGTAGCTGTAGCTCTGCGTGTGGCTCTGGTTCCGCTACATGTGGCTCTACGTGTAGCTCTACATGCGGCTCTACGTGTGGCTCTACATGTGACTCTACGTGTGGCTCTACATGTGGCTCTACGTGTGGCTCTACATGTGGCTCTACGTGTAGCTCTACATGTGGCTCTACGTGTGGCTCTACATGTGGCTCTACGTGTAGCTCTACATGTGACTCTACATGTGACTCTACATGTGACTCTACATGTGACTCTACATATGACTCTGCCTACGGCTCTAGCTGTACTACAGAGCTGTCTACATGAGACTCTACCTGCCGCTGTACGAGACGCTCTAGTAATGGCTCTACCTACCGCTCTACCTGCCGGTGTACGAGCCGCTCTAGTCTAACTACAGATCTATCTACATGAGACTCTATCTACCGCTCTACCTACTGCTCTACCTGCCGCTGTACGAGCCGCTCTAGCTAAACTACAGATCTATCTACATGAGACTCTATCTACCGCTCTACCTACTGCTCTACCTGCCGCTGTACGAGCCGCTCTAGCTAAACTACAGATCTATCTACATGAGACTCTATCTACCGCTCTACCTACTGCTCTACCTGCCGCTGTACGAGCCGCTCTAGCTAAACTACAGATCTATCTACATGAGACTCTATCTACCGCTCTACCTACCGCTCTACCTGCCGCTGTACGAGCCGCTCTAGCTAAACTACAGATCTATCTACATGAGACTCTATCTACCGCTCTACCTACTGCTCTACCTGCCGCTGTACGAGCCGCTCTAGCTAAACTACAGATCTATCTACATGAGACTCTATCTACCGCTCTACCTGCCGCGGCCGCTGTACGAGCCGCTCTAGTTATGGCTCTACATGAAGCACTACCTGACGCTGTAGATAAAGCGCTATCTGCCTACGGTTCTAAGCTATGCGACTATATTGGTAACGCTATATGCCGCTCCACAGCTGCTCTATCAGCGGCTCTACATGACGCTCTACCTGCCGGTGTACGAGCCGCTCTAGCTAAACTACAGAGCTGTCTACATGAGGCTCTACCTACCGCTCTACCTGCCGGTGCATGAGCCGCGCTAGCTGTAGCTCTACATGCAGCTTTACAGTCTACATGTCAGTAGCTCTATCTTTTGCTCTACATATGACTATATGGCGCTCTACATATCAATAGCTCTACCAACTGCTCTATATGCGTGCCTATGCTGTCTATGTGCCGCTCTACGGGCGCCGCCGCACGTTTTATTGCTCAATCTAATTCAATTATAACGTATGGAACGATACGTAGCACTTTCGCATCACTACATAGTATAAAACAAAGTCGCTTTCCCTGTCCCTATGTCCCTATGTCCCTATGTCCCTTTGTACGCTTAAATCTTTGAAACTACGCAACGGATTTTGATACGGTTTTTTTTAATAGATAGAGTGATTCAAGAGGAAGGTTTATATGTATAATAACATCCATTAAATAGTGGAGAAGTACTGTTATTTTTGAGGTTTCTAATGTGATGACGTAAATAATTACATTTTTTCCGCTTACATTGCAAACGCAGGCTGAACCCTACGAGTTTTATCAAAATAATGTACTAAGTATTGTACACATTGAAAAGGTCTACAGAAAAGTCCGCGATGGTATATGTCTATCTCTTATGGATAACCCACAATAACTTTTTTTTGTCATTTACTTTTTACGACAAATAATGGCTAATTTTCGAAGCGATTTTAACCAATACAGCATTAATCCTTAACGAATTAAATACCTTGAATACATTGTTCATTTAATATAGATCTATATGGCCCTTTACACCGTATGATTTAAGTGAATATTTTCGAAGATATTACAGATTTAAAAATTGCGGGACGTACCGTTTGCGGCGGTACCGGCCGGCCGCCCGGCTATAATATATTTTATACCCGTGCGAAGCCGGAGCGGGCCGCTATGTTATTATATACAACGTTCACAGTTTTTCTGTAGTGTATTTAGTATCAGCATTGCACCCGTGCGAAGCCGGGGCGGGTCGCTAGTAAATGATAATTTTAACAGAATAATCCCTATAAGTGTAAGTTATAAAATGTATACCGTAGCCACTAGCCAGCTGTTTACGACATTGATATATAATATGTTTACAATTAACGAAATTCCAACACTTTAATTTGTATCAATAACAAACACATGACTCACATTCAATCACACTTATTTACTCATAATATTGACCTATATCGTAATATCAACCCACAGTAAACTATTCCAATAAACAAGATGTCTAATTAACCCCTCGGTCACATCACGACCTTGGTCACATTTCGCGACACTTTGTCACGCTGCCAGACTGCATTGGATGCTGTCATAGCATCAGAGATCAATATATATTTATTTTTGAGTTAAAAAGTACTTAAAAGTTGACCTATATTTAACCTATTTCGATAGCTCTAATAATAACAAAATCACTGCTACAAAATAAAAACTTAAACGTATGTATTTGAAATGCGATTTATTCATCATATTATTTTATCACAATGTTTCGAACACTTAACAGTTAGCGTAGTTAAGCGAAAAATTGCGTTGCAAAGCCGTAAAAAAGTTTTTAACTAAATAATTATAATATATGCTTGGGTTAAATCAAACTAGAAAATAAGAATCTTTATTAAAAGACATTAAAACGTGTTTAAATATATAATACTGGCGTCAAATCAAAAAGAAACTACTTAGATATCAACTAATTAACCTCTCGGTCACTTTGTCAATCTGCCAGACTGCATCGGATGCTGTCAGCATGTGAGATCACTTTTTATTTCATCTCGTGATATTAGCTCATAGGTAAGGTGACTCACCTTTTGGGAAATTTGTTTTTGTAAGTGTATTGTGAGAATAATGATTTGAGGTTATATGAAGGGTATTTTTAATTTTAAATGATGATAAGATAATAACAAAAACATCTAATTGGTAATTGTTTAACTTTTAATTTCGGTGGGACTGATAATAATAATTAAGTAGTGTGAGATTTTTCCTGTGTGCCTTCTACAAAAGTTTCTTACTATATTTTTTCATTATGTGTGCTAAATAAATAAATAAATTTCGCAAAACTATAATGATAATTTGGAAATTAGTATAGATTCTTAACCTAATTTTTGCAGTTTCCACTACGACCGCTCAGGAGATGTGCTAAAATAGGAACGCATTACGCACTTTATCAGTTATCATAAACTGACAGAATCGCTATTTTTTACACAGCTGACAAACAATCACCCATTCATACGTATTTAAATATCTATGATACCATTTTATTTTTCCGCCCAGTGTGTCACCAGCCTTATTCCCACGCATACAAATTCGCCTAATCTTGAATGCAGTTCGCAAAAATTAGCCTAGCATTAATACAAAAATAATGAAGTAGTAGTTATTTTAGTTTTATTTACGATTACGTCAGAACTGTGTACTTATTCAGTCGAGAGGCGACAGCCGTGATGAGCGGACGTGTTTTGCGTTCTATATTTAATATTGTTTATATTTATTTGTAAACGTGATAATGGTGTTCGACGATTGTTGGAATCCGGCGTGCACTTGTGAGTTTTGTTTATGTGTTTGTTTTGGTGTTACACCTGAATTGGTGCACGGTTTGATGGTTAGGTATAGTGCACTATGGGGATTGATATAGGCTTTTAGTGGTGAAAATTTATTAATTTTCTTTTAAATTGTTATTACAAAGAGTTAAAATTGGGGGTGGAAATTTGTATGGTGATATCACGCAGTAACGTGAAAAACTAATTACGGAAAAAGGAAAAACACATAAGAATGAGACGAAATAAAAAACAAATAAACAAGTTTTCAGTCACTTTAGGTTCAGTTATAAATAGTGTTGTGTAGTATAGTGCATTTAATTGATTTATTACTCAATCCACGCAGAGTTTTGGCGAAAACGTTCAATAATGTAAACAAGCATTTTGCCGGAAATTCGCGGAATTACATGTAAATAAATAACGTACACCAGATGTACATCACGCTGATATTATAAATTCTCAAGTTTGTTTGGACGTGATGTTGTTTTGAAACAAAAAATTGTAAACGATTTTGGTAGAAAATTCATATACATATAGAGATAGGTGGTGTGGCTCCACATAGAGCTATTTTTTATTTGGGAGAAAAGTCGCGGTCTGAAACTTGTAGTTCGTTAAAGTGATAATTACTGTGACAAGGGTAGAATTTTCATGGTGATTATTTAAAAAACAAGGCTTGTACTCTACTTAACACATATTTGTGCCTAATTTAAGGTCTTCTCTAAGAGAAATTGTTTAAAAGTGATGATACATCATATGATTGCCAATGTATACTTAAATAATATTAAGATTTCTTTGATCATTGGTTATTTATGTAGTTGTGGTAATGCATATTTATTACGAGTACACATGAGTCATCTAAAGGTTCTCTATTCTATTAATGTATCTATCAATTAACACGAATGTAGCTATTTTATAGTCGTTAATATTTAATTTGTATATTATGTTTATTACATAATATGTGTTGACTTGTTAAAATGAATAACAGCTTTTTAACACCTTGAGTATTTATCAATTACTTGAGTATAAAATTATAGAGAACAAATTTTATTTCTCACTAGACTAACGAAAAACTTAATTTTTCGTAATATTTTTTCGGATATAATATTTAAATGCTATGTTTTACCATAAAAATGTACAATTATACACTATGTTCATACATTTTTCGGTAAATTTCAGCGCTATCATCAGGCGACAAAGATGACATGCCCCCAGATGCAGCGAAGAGGCACACGATGCCCCCACAGCCTGCCCCGAGACCGACTATTAAGGATAAGGTAATGGGGCAATATTTTTTACAGATTTTTTTGCGATTTATTTGAATTTTTTATTTATTTATTCAAGTCGATTAATGTTGCGGATATGATTTTTTGTTTGGGGTAGGTTTTAATGACGGGTTACTATTGTTTTTTTTTTATATTTTTGAGTGAAGTTAATTCTATAGTACTCTGATGATATTTTTATTTTTTTATAATTCCATTTTATTTTTTTAATTGATTGGTATACCAATGTGAAAAAGAAAATCTTTTTTTATTTCTTATTGATGTAGTATGTGTTTAGTTTCACATTCGCAATTAATGTAATATTCTTGCTAACTGATAAAAAATGTAGTTACAAAACCAAATATTATTTTGAATATGCTAGTTCTATACAATAGTAAATTTTAATAATTTAATTAACAACTAAAATAGAGTTTGCATGTTTGTCATCTTACTCATATTTAATCAAACCTTTTCATTCTATTGACATTTTTTGGTCATTATACATTAAAAGGGTTCAATTTTTGCAACTAATAAAAGAGTTGGCGTGTTGATACGTCTTTTATTTATTTTAATACAGATTAAATAATATTTGTGATTAATATACCTATAGAAAAGGGAAAAAAGTTTCAGGCATTTAATGAAACTTTTTTTAAGATTAACTGCCAAGTTTTCAAAATAACAATTTTCTGTGAAATCTTCATTGATTTCTTTAATGCAATGCGTCAACTAATGCATATCATCAATAACAACACAATATAAAATGCCCGGGTATTATGGACAATATATTAAAATATAATATTATGTAGCTTTTATTAAAAAAAATAAGGTCCATTATTTGCATTTGAATATTTTTGGAAAATATTTAAACCCAATGATATTATAATTTTATTATAAGGTATAGATAGAGAAGTCGCAAATCGTTTTCTGCCGTCTGTGTGTGTATGCTTAAATCTTTAAAACTACGCGACGGATTTTGATGCGGTTTTTTTTAATAGATAGAGTGATTCTCGAGGAAGGTTTATATAATTTACTAGCTGTGCTCCGTGGTTTCACTCGCGTGGCTTCGCCCCTGTTGGTCTTAGCGTGATGATATAATATAGCTTCTTCCTCGACGAATGGGCTATCTAACACCGAAAGAATTTTTCAAATCGGACCAGTAGTTTCTGAGATTAGCGCGTTCAAACAAACAAACTCTTCAGCTTTATAATATTAGTATAGATAAGGTTTATTCAACGCGGACGGAAAGATAGATTCTTTATTATGGGTCGATTTTTCAATGCTTGGATAAAACTCATCCGTCCAATAAAGTATTACACGATAATATTAAAATGTCACGTAAACTGTCAAATACGTGCAATTAGAATACGTTTTTAAAATGGTAGTTTTATACATTATTCGACGAATAAGTTTTATCCAAGCATTGAAAAATCGGCCCATTACATAAAAAACTGCCTAAGTGACAGTAAATAATACCCGGGCATTGGGCATTGGGCATAACACCATTGAGATAATATTACTACGTATGGAGGAGACACCACGAACAAAATCTGTGCGCCATTTTTGTGCTCTAACTAAGTTTTAAAAATTATTATCTAGTTAGGTATTTACCGATGAAAGTTATTCCTTTGCACTTTTCCGTATTATTTGTATTATTTGTGCACTATCGTAACACACACGAAGGCATATTTGATGCGTTTCACTTTAAAACAAATAAAAAATGAGCGTGCAGTTACGCCATATGGCGTATGTTGAGCGGAACATAAGTGATGTAGGCGGTGTCGTCTCCATATGTATATCTCAATGCATTACACACGTAAAATGACTCGTACTGGACGCAGCTGCGGCGGCGGTCGGGCGGCGCGGCGAGCGCGTCGTCCGCCAGCTCGCTCGAGGGGGAGTACCTCGCCGAGCGCGACAAGGTGCACACGCCGCCCGTGGACTGCCCTGTGCTTTACATTCACTTTTAGTTTACTTCCATTTCTAATAACGATTAGATACACAGTCAGCAACAGTTTATTTATTTATTCAAAATGCACACTACACTTGACAATGTTGACTATTAATACACAACTAAACATTAATTAAAACACATGTTACGATAAAATGCCAACCAAATTGTGTACACACAACATGGCTAGTTGAGAATTTTTTTTTATTAAAAATTATGTGAGTACATTAAATTAGGTTTGAAGTTCGCTCACTTCCAGAAGATCACTGGTTTCCGTTTGTTCACAATGTTTGGGTTGGGTTGGGTACCTACATTATGATGATCTTTTAGCTTTTTAATTTGATTAGTATCGCGAGAAAAATTAGTAATTTGTAACGTATACTCGATCAGCGACAGTAAATTTCCTAACCAAAAGTCGTTCATGAAGTGTTATTGTAAAAAAAATCGTATACGACGAACGAACGACGACGATAAACAACGTACTTTATAACATGGAACCGGAAAAATACGAACTTCTTCAACTACCCTCTTGTTTATTTGAAACTTTCCACCTAGTTATCTGGTTTATTTAGGGAAATAAAGTGTTATTTAATCGGACCTTAAAAAATAAATAACCTCAATTATTGCGTCTGTTGTAATAAACGCTAAGCGCAAACTTAAGCACACGGTCAGAGCATCCACGAGCGGTATCCAGTCCAGTCTATATCTACGGTTTCGATACACATACATTTGTGATCACTGTATTTGGCTTGTTTTAGCGCGTATAGATAATTTTAGTGGTTTTAGTACTTATAGAAAAATTATTGAGTCGAAACTTGAATGAAATTAGGGAATTTTACAGAAGCTTTCGCCTATTAGTATTTTGTAGTATTGCTGTTCCTTTCTATCAATCAAATAAGATGTGCGTTAGAGCGAGAGAAATTGCTTTAAATTCAATGAATTGCTAAAAAATAATTTATAAGAGTTTTAAGGAAAGTTTTGTAGTTTGTAAGAATTATCTATACGCGTAGGTATTTATAAAAAGCACTTTGTAATAACACCTTATTATTTGATTTCGCGAGTGTGTGTAGACTGTAGATCCATTATCATGAACCTTACCATGTGTCTCCTTTCATTTTGCTTTTTAGATTTGTTGTTTTATTTTTCTTTATTATGAGATTCCTGTAATTTGGAAATGGTATACTAATTATTAATCGGGATTTTAATTGAAAGACCGAATTACAATTTTATAATTCTAGTTATAAATTGTACCTCAATAAACATTATTTTGTCAAATTTAATCAATCATGAATAAATAATGATATCTTTTCTATAATTGACAACAGAAGTAAAAAAAGGAAAATTCTCTTGTTCTTGAACACAATTTTCCTAGACCATTTCCATATTACAGGATAAGTAGTAGTTAGGAGAGTGACGTAGTTAGTTATAAACCTTACCTATGAAGAAAACTAAATAATTTTTTTTTATAATTATTTCAGAAACCACCGCCCGGTGCGGTTAAAGTGATGCCCACTGCGCCACCGGAGAAGAAAGAGGAAAAGAAATTGGTAGAACAAAAGAAACCGGCTGAAAACGGTAAATATTTTTGTAGATAGTTATAAAATTAATGAAGAGAAATTTTAATATGTACCATAAAATAACGATATAAACAAAGAAATTTAGGTATACAACTTGGTTATTCATTTATCCCAAAACTGGCAAGAGGATATTGGATATTACAATGACGTTAAACTATAATGCTCTCCGTATCAGTGTTTTAAATTATTTCACGAACGTAAATTTATCTAACTATATCCTAGACTCTAGGACCTAGAGAATCGTGTCGAAAATATTTAGATATCATTTCACTTTTGAAACTAAAACATAGTGTTTTATTGGCCAGGTACCGACACGACAAGCGACCCAGGCGTTGCAAATAACATTGAAACTACACCTAAAAAGTCAAAGGTAAGTAATAAACTGCAATGATGAAACAACACTTGTCCATAAGAAGGAATGGTAGTTTCACTTTGACGAAAATGCATAAAAATTAGATTGAATGTTCAATTCAAATGTTGTAAATATTCTCTATGTTAGATCAAGCAAAGCATGAAGCGCATACAATGTTTAGTTCGCACTATATGTTCGTAGATGTCCACGAACGCATTTTATTTTCTATATATTGAGTTTTGTTTTTAATAATTTTTATTTTTTGTTTTCCTTCCCCACCATCCCGACCAACAGGGAGGTTTCGGCTTATTCAGTAAGAAAGACAAATCTCCGAAGGAAGAAAAGTCGCCCAGAGATAAATCGCCCAAGGGTAAAGATAAATCTCCAAAAGAGAAGTCTCCGAAAGATAAGGATAAGAAACTCAAAGATCCCAAAGCTAAGGTAGCTGTGCTCGATACATCCAACGATAGCTCTAACCTTGATAGTTCAGTGGATAAGAGTCCGACGAAAGAAGAGAAACGTTTTACCAAACCGTACGAATATACAGACACAGAGAAGAGCCCAACAAGGAAACCTTACATTCAAGGTGCATTTAGTTATGAAAAAGAACCGATTAATGATGAAAAACAGAGAGGTATGGATGACAGTCAAAGTCCAGGCACGAGGAAAGCAGGACTCGCTTTCAATTACGCTCCTGGTGAAGATAAAAAGGTGGCTGAAAGTGCAGAAAAACGTAAAACACCTGAAGATCCAAGCAAATTAAAGACGCCAGGAATTGATTACGTTCAATCCGCAGCTCTCAAAGAACAAGCTAAATCTCCAAAGCCTAACGTAATCGACCCAACTTTAGCTTTGCTTGATTCAGAGAGAGCGCATCATGAAACACCAGCCGCAGCTGTAATTCCAGTTATTGCTAAACCAGATAACGAAATTCAAGTTGTTATAATAACAGGTCGCTACAATCCTAAATCGAAAAAACTTGACGATGCAAATGGTACTATTTTAGTCACTAAAGGAACTCTTAATAAAGCAAACGGCAAGATAACGACAGAAAAAGAAACTATTAATACGAAATCGGGTCAAGTGAGCTACACAGACCCGGCAACTGGTAAACAAGAAGTAAAGAATGGCCACGTTGATTCTAAATCAGGACATATTCTCTTCACATCTGGTGTTATTGATCCCAAGACTGGAAAGATGGATCCAACGTTGGCTCAACAATACTGCTTCGTAGAGAAAGCTGATGATAAAGTTGGTGCTAAACCCGGCAGGGAAGTAGACTTGGTAGTTATTACAGGAAAATACGATGGTAAACATAAGAAACTTGATGCAAGTCACGGACACGTTGAAGTTTCAAGAGCTGTTGTTTCACCAGATGGCACTATTCATTCTAACTATGGTGTTATCGATCCACGATCAGGAAAGATTGAATTTGTTGATCCTAAAACAGGAAAACAGGATCCTAAACAGGCATATGTTGATCAAAAGACCGGCAACCTGCTCGTTACTACTGGCGTGTTGGATCCCAAATCGGGCAAGGTCGATTCTTCCTTGGGTCAACAGTTTAGCATTGTTGAAAAAGACGCAACTAAAGCAAATAGAGAAGTGAGATTAGTCGTCATTACCAGCAAGTATGATTTGAAAAATAAGAAACTCGACCCAGCATTTGCTCACGTAGATTCAATTAAAGGTGTGCTCAGTGGTGCTGATGGTAAAATATACTCTGAATATGGAGTCATTGACCCTAGAACCGGTAATATACAAGTTACGGATCCCAAAACCGGCAAACAGGAAGTTAAACAAGCTCAAGTCGATCCTAAGACGGGTAATATTCTTCTTGTGTCTGGTGTTATTGATCCCAGAACTGGACAATTAGACACCTCTTTAGGTCAACAATATAGCATTGTTGATAAACCTACCAGCACATTCGCTGTTGTACCTGGAAGGGAAGTACAAGTTGTTGCTATTACTGGTAAATATGATACGAAGACCAAAAAACTTGACAATCCTAATGGTTTCATCGAAACATCTCAAGCTATTATTAGTGACAAAGATGGTAAAGTACACACTAACTTCGGTATATTGGACCCGAACTCGGGAAAAATCTATTACACAGATCCCAAGACCGGAAAAAGGGATTCGAAGCAAGCCGCTATCGATGCTAAAACGGGCAGCTTCTTACTTACGTCTGGTGTCATTGACCCGAAGACGGGTAAATCAGATTCATCCCTAGGACAGCAATTGACTGTTGTAGATAAAGATGCGCCAAAAGGCATGCCAGAGCGATACATGAACTTAGTTATTGTGACGTCTAAATATGATCCTAAGACCAAGAAACTTGACCTTACCAACGCACACGTTGACACTGTTACTGGTAAACTTGGAGATGACGATAAAGTTTACACTGATGTTGGTGTTATCGATCCGGCGACTGGTCAAATAACGATAACTGATCCAGTGACTGGAAAACAAGAAACAAAGAAGGCGACAGTCGACCCTAAGACAGGAAATATGCTCCTCACATCCGGTGTTATTGATCCGAATACCAAATTAGTCGATTCTACATTAGGACAACAGTACTCAGTTGTAAATAAACCTAAAGACACGTTTGCATCTGTACCTGGTAAAGAAGTTCAATTGGTGGTTATTACTAGCAAATATGACTCGAAGTATAAGAGATTGGATAATCCTAATGGCCACGTAGAAACATCTCGTGGAATCGTTGCCGCTGATGGTAAAGTTCATAGTAACTTCGGTATTATCGACCCTAAGACCGGCAAGATTGAACAAGTAGATTCACTAACAGGCAATAAAGAAGTGAAGAATGCTATAGCCGATCCTAAAACAGGTCACCTTATCGTAAACTCAGGCGTGGTGGATCCCAAGACAGGAAAAGTTGATTCATCTCTTGCACAACAATTTACCATTGTTGATAAAGATGTTAAGCCAGTAGAACGAGAAATTCACCTCGTTATTATTACAACTAAATACGATCCAAGAACTAAGAAGATTGATCCCAGTCAAGGACAAGTCGATACAGTCAGTGGTACTGTTGGATCAGATGGCAAAATACGCACAGAGCTAGGTGTTATTGACCCAGCAACGGGAGAGATTACAATCAAAGATCCGAAGACAGGTAAACAAGAAGTAAGGAAGGCTCAAATTGACCCAGCTACAGGACATATGCTATTAACCAGCAATGTTGTCGACCCGAAAACGGGTAAAGTAGATCCCTTATTGGCACAACAGTATAGCATTGTCAATAAACCAGTCGTGTCACATGCCAAGCCACCATCAAAGGGTGAAATAAGACTTGTGATTATCACAAGCAAATTCGATCCTAAAACTAAATCTGTGGACGCTAGCTCTGGTAATGTAGACGCTGCTAAAGGTTACGTCAGTCTTGAAGATGGAAAGATACATACCGATTTCGGTATTATCGATCCGAAGTCAGGTCAAATCCTGTATAAGGACCCTGTTACTGGTAAGCAAGAGCTTAAACAAGCAGAGATTGATCCCAAGACGGGAGCTATAATCGTAACAACATCAGTAGTTGACCCTAAGACCGGCAAAGTTGATCCGACATTCGCTCAACAGTTGATGATTGTTGATAAGCAGAATGTTCTGCCTAAAGCGGCACCAGTTTCACAAAGAGCTAATGTGTCCCCACCGAGACAAATTCCAACTCCCGTTAAAGCGCCGACTACGCCTGTACAAACCCCGTTGCCATCTCCTGTGCGTACATCATCTCCTATGACAAATCAATATCAAAAAGCAACACCTATTACATCGGTTCAAGGTGTTGCTCCTACTAAACCTACTACCGCTCCGCCTGCACCACCTAAGAAGAAGATCGTTAAGATAATGGTTATATTTACAAGAGTCGATCCGAAAACAAAGAAACCTGATTTCTGCACTGCGGAAGTGGAACATCTTACAGGAGTACTAGATCCTAACGGTTTTATTGAAACTAAATACGGAGTTATCGATTCTAATAAGGGAAATATGGTGATAACAGATACAGCAGGACAGAAACAAACTAAGGATGGCACAATTCTTAGTGAAACTGGTCAAATCTTCATTAATTCTGGTGCTATTGATCCGAAAACTGGAAAAATTGATCCTAATCTCGGCATGATATTGAGTGTAGCTAAACAAGACGATCCTGTAGTTGATATTACTACTATAACAGGTCCTATCGATAGTAGAACAGGCAAGGTGAACATCGAAGAGGCAGTAGTCGAACATACAAAAGGAAAAGTTGATGCGGAAACTGGCAACATCTCTACTAAGTATGGTGTTATCGACCCATCAAACGGAGTGATGTTTGTTTCGGATACAACAGGATCTCAAGATGCTAAACCAATTACCATCGATGAAAACAATGGCCAGATCTTTATTAAGGGTGTTGTAGATCCAAAGACTGGTAAAGTTAATCCAAATCTTGGCCAGTTGCTTGTTGTAGGCAGTCATATTGATCCAGTAGTCGAAGTAACATCTTTCGTTGGAAAAGTTGATGCTAAGAAAGGTGTTATAGAACCTAAGAACTCGGTTATTGAAAGCAGCACAGGTCAACTCAATCCTGATAACAACATCATCAATACTAAATATGGACAAATTGACTTGGTCAAGGGAACAGTTACATACAATGATCCCAAGACAGGCAAATTCGAAAGCAAAGAACTTAAAGTCGATCCTGTTACTGGACAATTCTTATTGCGAACTGGACAAATCAATCCTAAGTCCGGTAAACCAGACAAGGATATCGGCAGGTTAATGTGCCTCAGAATAATCCAAACTAAAATCGATCCCGTTTCTGGAAAACAAATTGTATCAAACGATCCTAAAAACGTCAAAGTCGATCCTAAAACTAATCAAATTTGGATCGCTGGACCGAAAGACCCTAAAACTGGAGAAGTTCTGTACACCGCTGGCCAAATCGATCCTAATACTGGTTACATCATTTCTATCTACGGTCGTTTGGACCCGAAAACTGGAACCATCTCTAGAGCTACAGACGTTGAGAAATCTCTTATTAAAGTTGACCCAGTCAATGGCCAGATTTACACAGCAACAGGTGATGTTGATGAAAATAATGAACCTTTGTACTCTGCTTCGCAAGTCGATCCTGGAACTGGAGAAATTTACACCAAGCTAGGAAAGATCGACTCAAGAACGGGTAAACTGATAATCGTGAAGATATACATTATTACACAGAAAGATGAAAAAGGTAGAGTCAAAGAAGTCGATCCGAAGGAATGCACTATCGATGAAACAACCGGACGAATCATCACAACTAAAACTGTATACGTATATCAAATTATCGACCCGATTACCGGTGAAACGATCGACGTGGATCCTGATGATCCAAGACTAAAGGGAGCAAGGACAACCGTCACACAAACAATGACGTTGTCAGGCAAGATCGACCCTGTAACTGGAAGAATTAAAACGGAATACGGCGACATCGACCCTGATACAGGAGATATCGACCCGAGCACCGCCGTGAGAGATCCCGTCACCGGCCAACTCATTTTGCACTACTCGCAAATAGATCCATCGCACTTCGAAGACAAGAGTGGCAATTACACAATCGAAAAGGAAACGCAAGACTTACCCGCGAATATCGACATACAAACGGTCAACACGCATAAGTTCTCAACATTCGGTAAGGACGAGAGTCCCGCGCGAGGCGACGAACCCAAAACGTTCACCGAGTACACGACCAGCGAGCACATCAAGCACCAAGGCTACGTGGCCTCCTCGACCCCCGTATCCTCCAAGATCCCGATTTCACAGCGATCCAAAAAGACCCCCACACCGCCCGTCGTCGTCAAAACGACGACCAAACAACTCCTCACCAAGAACGACGAGGGCGTCACCCACAACGTGGAGCATGAGGTGGAGAACCTCGGAACTGGAGAGGTGACCTTCTCCACGCACACGAATAAGGTTCGTTTCTTGCATATCTTAGTAACCGGCAAACGAGACGCCACCTTTTTCTTTGTTTCTGTTTTATTTTATCCTAATTTTGTGTTCCATTTTTATTTTAACGCGTGGCATTGACGCTTCTTTAGTAACTTCGATGTTAGCTAGTTCTGTATATAGTGTAAGCATGCTAGTCTAACATTATTAGGCGGAAAACATTGAATCGACGGAGGGGCGGAGTCCGTACGTGACGGCGCGGGCTGTTACTACGAGAATGGCGACCACACACCACGACCTCGACACGAAGGCGAAAACACAACAACTGGAGGAAAAAACAGTGGCCCATACTCTGACTTCGTCCGCCACGAGGCAGGAACAACGCGTGGTCACGCAAGAAGTTAAAACCACGGTTACGACCGGCGATCAGGTAACATTCTTGACTTATAGCAAATGATTCATTGCCATCCGCATGTTTTTTGTTATCATTTTATTTTTTCGTTCGTTTTGGTTGACGCTTTTATATGGCAGCCTTTTTACGACAGCGATGCGATTGATATGCTATCGCTTTGAGCTTTTGATATTTCATAACACATCTAGTTCATTATTGCCTATGAATATAAAAATATTAAATTAAATGATAGTGAAAATGCAGTCATATAATGCACGTATGATTATGTTCTAATTTTGTTTTTTTTTTCTCTTCTTTCCAAATCGTCATGGCCGCCCTTAACACGCATGGTGTGAAAATCCGCATTTGTGAAATAAACCCGTATTTAATGACGGTTTAAAACATGGAAATGTGTTAACTGTCTTGATGTGAACCATCCCATTATAATGCATTTAATATTACATTACAATTTAATTACACTTACATATTTCAATGGATACATTATTCATTTTCTCATTAAATACATTAAAATTAATACTACCCTCTTTTTTGTAATGCAAATTTTTTTTTTTCAAACATTAAATTGTTATTTTCTTTATTATGTACTCTTATCCGCGAATATTTAAACTGTTAATGTTTTCATATCATAATTGTGGCAAATAAACACGATCTGGCAAATATCCAATTCAAATGAATTGCTGTTTATTGTTGTGTTTACTTAATCTATTTATTAATTATTGTTTTTAAACAACCATTTAATGGTTTCTTCATAATTTTCGAACCACATTCTATAATCCAAACTATTTTCCACTACCCCCTATTACATTAATTTAAAACTGTATTTCTCATTTACTATTTCTCCCTATCAATCAAAATTTCCAACTACCCTCCCATAACGTCTCTCCCCTCAATCACACCGCACGTCACGGGCCCATATAAATAACCGCGCACGCGCGTTACGGCGCATTCCGCGCTCGACCGCGCAGCTGACGAGACACGGCTCGCAGTCGTCGCTCAGCAGCGGGGACTCCGGCACGCCGATCGACTTTGAGGGAGAGGGACATTATTATGTTACGGTAAGTTTTAATGCTGGTTTCTTTTACAGGTTATCGACTAATTTGGGATTTTTCATTTCATAACTTTAGTATTAAAGTATTGATTATCATTTTCATTATTGGGATTCAAAATCAAAAACTAATGTATTCATGTAAACTTTTACAAGCATTTATGAATAGTTTTTTTATACTACCTCCATGATTCTTGTAATAAATAATTGTAATAGTAATTTGGCTATTTTGTTGTAGTAACTTTAAATAGGTATACATAAGTACGTTAATTCTGTTCTGTTATATAGTTTTTGAGAAACGATTTTCATGTATAATTTGATGATTCTTTAGCTCACTGTAAATATAATATAGAATTATTTTGTATTAAATGATAATTGTTATAAATAACAATAAATTGTGTAATATTTTAATTAATAAATTAAACAGGATATTCTTCACACAATCAGGTAAAGTTTGGTGTTGTACTTGTGTTAGTATGCATTTTGATAGCATGGAATTCATAAACAAAACGTGATGTGATTTAGAAAAATATGCATGGGACTAGCATGGCATAGAAATGATACTGTGTTTATTTTTAGTTTTACAAAAACAAGTTTGAGAATTTAATAATTTTGTTTTGTTTTGTAGTTAAAAATTAATATTATTTTCTTACGATTGTTTCTTTTAACTTTCAGTTAAGTATTATTATTTTTTTTAATTTGCATAAGACTATTGTAATTTAAAATAATACAATCTTATTGATCTAATTACATAATTTGTTACTTTTGAAATTTTTGGGTAGAGCTGTCTCGTTGATGTCGATGGGGCTTATATTGTGCAAATATTTAGAGCAAAACGTTCGTAACTAAATATTAACTAAACGACTGATGAAATATTGTACATCGGGTTAGCACATATATTTTTTATTCCAATATGACTCTATCGAAACCATGGACTGAGGCTAGGTGTAAGTAAGAGCGAGCAATATGGTAGGTAAACTTAATGTGATCTTTTTGTCTGGATTAGTACGTATTTCTTTATACCACGTGAGTAAAGTCGCGGGCTAAAACTAGTGCACAAATAATATTATTGATTGTCAATACATTTATGATAATGCGCAGGAGCCTGGTTCATACCGCACCACGACTACAAGTACTGTGCTTGGAAACGCACCGTTTGGCAGCATGTTGCAAGGTGCCAACACTAAAGTGAGTATAGACCTATTTTTTAAGTAATAATTTATTTTTAGGTTTATGAAGTGTACAGATACAAAAAAAATCATCTTATGTCGTCTCAAAGTTCTTAGTTTTTTTCTCTGGACAAAAGGAATTGTTTTTTTGTGCGGATTTTAGTACTGATAAATTCGATTCACTTTTGATAGGTATTATACAGAATCAGATTTTGGAATAGTACGTAGATCATTTTTATGTAAACAGTACAAGTGAGAGCGCAGCTTGATTTCAGTAGTTTAAAAGAAGAACTATAATCATTTAATATTTAGTTTTTTTTAGTATTTAATATCTTATAAATGGGAAAATTTTAGACGCAGTTTCGAATCCTGCCGGGTGGTAACTTTTTTTATCTATTCTTTAAAAAATTAAAGTTATAATGACTAGAACGTAGAAGAAAGGTTATAATATCCATAACATGATAAATATACAAGCTATCACAAAGAAATGTTTTATGTTTGCAACACAGAGTAGCACAACAGCGGTCGGCCCTCAAGTGACCTCCCGTACTCCAGAGCCCATAGAGAGTGAGCTGAGCGGTGAAGAAGTTGTCTCCTCGCAGACCATCAGCTCGAAGACACGCACCGTTGAGACTATCACCGTGAGTATCAATCATCATCATCATATTAGAATTATTATAATTATAATTGTTTACATATTAGAATTATAATTGTTATACACATTCTTAGAATTATTATTGTAATAAACATCGATAGCACGATAGTCTATATTGTGATCATCACTAAAGTATTTAAATATTTATAGTTAATGTTTTTGTAAGAACTTATTCATTCTCGTAATTTTTTTTTAATCACTATCACTCAATTTTAGTGCAAAATTAGACCTCTTATGCGGGTTTATGCAATAATCGACTATACTGACCAATTACAATTTGGCAAATATCTTCGACATGCCGGTTTCTTCACAGGACTGTTTCATTGATAAAACTGTGAAAGGGTTGATCAATTGAAAAATCCTATTATAATATAATCTAGTAGATGAACAGTTTTTTAATATTGAGCAAATAAAATTTTAACATAAAAATAATCTAGTCAATGAAAATAACAAGGTTTTTATAATAATGATGTTTATTTCCAGTACAAAACGGAGCGCAACGGCGTGGTGGAAACTCGCGTGGAACAGAAGATCACCATACAGTCGGACGGTGATCCTATCGACCACGATCGAGCTCTCGCTGAGGCCATACAGGTGAAGAACTTGTATTATTTGTAATATTCACTGGTTTTGGATGGTGTTTTACTATTGCAAAGTAAATTTTCGGTTAAAAAGAGGTATCTTGGTACTTGGTTAGGGTAATCTTTAACAATTTCTTTCCCAACTTGTTAATAGAAAAAAATCAGGTACTTAGTATATCGATCGTGAAACTTGTTTATTTTTTGTCATTTGTACCCACAAACTTGTTTCTTCGAACATAAGTATCTACCTATATTTGACATAACAATAAACTTAAGACTCGAAGGACCATAATCCTGTAATCAATAACGCTCTTAGTATATAATCTTTTGAAGTATGAAACTAGATGAGAATGTGTGAAACTAGAAAATAATTAAATATTTTTCCTTATAACAGGAAGCCACAGCGATGAACCCCGACATGACGGTGGAAAAGATCGAGATCCAACAACAGAGCACGCAACCCTAAACACAACCTGTACTATGTACATCCTGCGAATATTATCATAACTTATTTAATTATTACTGTACTCGTTTATTGTACTTTATTATATCGATGTTGTGTCGGAAACGCACTCTATTTATAGTTACGACTTGTAAAAATACATGGTAAGGTACGTTGCAGCATTTTTTTTTAACGATTTTTTAAGCTTAGGCTAAGGAAACGGAACCTGGGCTTAGCGATGCCATAAAATACGTGTTCGTGTATTTAAAAACAATTTCATTTGAACTTTCGATTTTAGCTTTAAAAGTGTCACGAGTTAGACCACCGTTATTTAGTGATAATTTCTCTCAAACCTGGACAACGTAGGACGGGACTAAAAAGAAATATAATGATAATTACGCTCGACTGAAACCTCCATGACAAGTGCGGTCTTTTGGTGGGAAAAGTTTACAGTCGGGAGCTAAAAGTTTTAAGATATTTATAACATGTTGCTATTACTTTTCTATATTACACCATTTAGGTGCTATTTAGGTATTAGAATGTAAAATTCTGTCTTGTGTGTTTATTGAGCGTTGGATATTAAAGGCTTGTGCGGGAGTAACATTACGATGATGGCATAGATTAGCTATATTCGATCTTATTTGCATTGAATTTAGAGTGGATTCGGCGTGAAAACATCTTGAATGATAATTGTGAGCAATACTTTTCGTTAGCGGCAACAAATATGTGCTAATAAGGTCGGATATAGCTTGCTCGAATTTAAGACTGATGCCACAGATATTATTATATCTATAAATTGTTTTACTCCAATTGGCTTATCGTTGTTTAGGGTCTCACATAGCAAGCACAAATACTTTTAAAATACGACCAATGCAAAAATCTAAATGCATCACCGTTGTTATTTTTAATGACAGGACATTCCAATATACCTGGGTTTCACACGTTAGAATCTAGATTTTTTTCAACCTTAGAAAGCGTTTTATTGTTTTAAAATCTGTGGCTATAATATATTGACTATCTTATATTTAATTAAGATGAAAAATATGAATCGTACATTAAGTGACATAAAAACATCAATGACATGTGATTTGCCGCCTTAATTTGACAGGCCACAGATTGTAAAACCATAAACAATATTAGTATTGTACAATTACTACTTCGGTAATCGCTAGATATACGTTTTTTTCATTTAATTAAGTGTATGTTACGCTGATTGTGAATCAGATTTTTACTTTTTATAATTTGACATTTTATTGTTCACGTGTGACGTCACAGGCTGATGTGTTGCCATAATTATTTTTAATGGCGGTTCTGTGGTGGCCACGGGTTGGGCAGTTGAGGAGATTACTTATTAATATACATATAATAACTGTTTTATAGTCCTTTCCACCTAAGATGATTTCTGTGACACATCGATTTTTGACACGTGTAGAGGTGTCCTTTACTGAAATCGTATCAATGTTTCCGATAATCGATAATATTTTATATGGAAATGAAATCGATTTGAATAAAGTACCAAAATTAGTTTTTTCGGCATTTCGCCAACAATTAACTAAGGAAACTTAGCAAACAACAGCAACAAAAAGTCAACAATAACAATTAGTAACAATAACAGAATACCACGTAAAGTATCAATATAAAAATGCAACTTGTATACAAGGCTGACGCACTCGTACAGACGATTGACTCGATTGACAAACGATCACAAGATGGGCGCCGATTATATGATTTTCCAACTCTATGATTTTTCAACGATCCATTTCATGTACACGAATTGCGTAGGTATTATATTTTTGGGTTATTTTATTTTAATTTTCATTATATTAAACTAAACAATACTGTTTTTGTTTTATAAGCTTAAGATGTTTCATTTTTATATTTTTGGTAATAATGCCGCCATAAAATAAAAATATTATGCACTAAAATTATTTTGGCTTTTTAAACATAAAATACGTAATTCGGAACACGATGAAGTGTCACAGGAATCATCATAGATGAAAAGGACTATAGTGTGTGTGTCTATTGGAATTGGAAAATAAACTGCAATGTTCAGTCAACTTCAATGTTAAATTGAAGTTGTTTTCTGTTTGAATAAATGGTACACCTTTAATATGAAATTGAAAAATGGTTAATTGTATAACTGTCTGTTTCTATTAATAACAATAAAACCGATTTAAATCATTTCACAATGATAGAAAGGGCTCAAGTAATGTTCAATTCTCCTCAACTGCTCGAATGTGTAACTTGTGTTGTCTTTATATTTATTAGAGATGTTTATTTTTCTAAGAGTCCCCAACTCCGGATTTTATATTGAGATGAAGTAATATAATGAATACAATAAAATATGCTTTGTTTTAAAATGTGTTTTATTTCAACCTCACTAAGAATAACATTTGCTTGCACTTACACTTTATATCACTCGTAAGTCGTATTTTATTAGTCTAGAAACAAAAATACACACCTGTTTCTTAAAATACCAGTAACATTTTCATTCATGTTTAGTTAAGAAACTGTACATAATATATTAACATACTATATTACTATAACGTCTTGTTATTTTAATGGAACGTTTTTATTTGTACATAAAGAATAGTATTATTTCTACTAGTAATTTTTTCATACCATAAATAAAAACGATCTTAATAACATTATCTTTGAATTAGGCTTAGCCAATAAAAACATAACACAGTTCCAATCATACTACTAAATAAACGATCATCCAAATATATTTCCGATGCTCTGAACAATGCCTTCATTGTTAACATACCGCAGACCATCCTTGCCCAAACTGTATGGGAAGGTATCGCCAGTACGGAGGTAATACTGTCCTCTCGTGCCGGGCTTCGCGGAGTAGCCCATGTAACTGAAATGTAGAAAGATAGATTATTATTACATATGTGGATACTTATATTATTATATGTTGCAAGTAAAATTGTATAGAAGGGTTGTAAAGAAAGAGAACATGTAGTTAAATAATTCAATGCAACTGTTCAAACTTGTAACAGTTCAAACTTGCAAAGATTAAAATTGTAGGACGCTATAGACTGTCCAAGTGGATTCAATGTTTATTTTACACTATTCCCTTGTTAAAAGAAATATTTATTTATTTTATTTTTACATACATAGATTCCTTACAGCTATTTGTATTACAATATTTATAATAACTTTAACAAAACAATACGCCAATAAAAAGGAATACCAATAATAAGACAATTAATGTGACAGTAGTTTTACATTAATTATAACAATGATAAAGTGGAAAAAATTATTATTATTATTTTTTTTTTGGACATGATATGAAAAAAAGAGGAAAACGTACCCATTATAGAATGTTTGGTATGGATGTGTGAATGTGTGTACTGTGTGTGTAGTGTATAATGGTGTAGTACAGTGGCGGTACGTTCATACAAGCCGAAAAGCCCGGCTTGCCTTAGAAATTCGCTACGAGACAGGAAAATACCCATATTCACGTTTGAATATTCGCGCGAAATGAGCAATTCATAATTTGCTCCGAAATTCAATGAAAACTCACCTACAATATAATATATAATACGCTTAGCTTAAAACAATGACGAATTCGAGTAAACTTTTTAATTTCATCCTTCTTCCTATCGGAATAAGGTCGTTCCTTCTATTTTGACGTTACAATCTAAATTGGATGGATTATAAACAGTGCGGTGTCTCGCTTGCACGCGTGGGCTTTTACCGGGCTTTGCGCTCATCTCTTCTAACGTATGAAATTTCGCCCGAGTAGCTACATACCTAGCTATAGAACTCTATAGCAATTTCTATGGCCAAAAAAGCCCGGCTTTAACAGTGTGAAGATAGTTACGATTGCGCGAACGAACGTCGTGAATATTATTGTTATTATAGTTTGTTTGAGCGGGTGATTATACCGGTGTAATTTATGTTAAGTTTTTCGAATTTCGTGGTAAAATGAGTGTCGCGACAGCAGATTGTGTTGTAAATTGTGATGGTTTTGTGCTATTGCTTAGAAGAAGCCTATCCCCAGCTGTTGAAACTTGCACATTTGGTAGTTACGATTCCTGCTAGTAAGTAGGTAGTAGTTCTTCCACGGAGCGTGCTTTCTCATCGTTAAATCGTATTCATAGGTACGTATTAATTATTAAGAAATACACAAGGCCAAGAACGCCTTTCTGAATTAGGTATCAATAATTGCCATAGAAAAGGAGCTGTTAGGTAATTGAATTTTAAAACAAACGCCTACTTTCTATAATTCCGATGTTATAAAATCTTTCCTTCAGAAAGATTAGCGTTTTGAATTAGAATATAAATGATCTGTACAATTTTATTAATAATATTATGTCATAACCTACAGTTTAATATAATTTATCGATTTTAATGATAAACGTTTGACTCAACTGTTTGCGGGCGCGCGTGAAAATTTAAAAGATTTGATTCGGTATGTTCACGTTTTTTTATAAGTTTTATAACGAACATAATTACACAGTATACCTAGGTAGGTATCTTATTCATGAAAAGGGTACCCATCAAACACTTTTAAAAATTTGGGCTTGCCCAGTCCTTACACCCTAGGCACGCCACTGGTGTAGTATATAAAATGATCATCAAATTATATGAATCAATGAGACAGACAACAGACTTTACAAGTTTCTTTCTCTATCACCCACTTTCGTAAAATTCTATTCAATCGAGTCGTTAGATGAAAAGACAAAATAATATCTTGTACAGCTACATTTGCCAAAAATAAAGAATGTACGACCTTAATAGTAACCCGTACACCTAGTTACATTCCGTCGATTCATTAGCAAAATACACACCATTTTATCTACATAGTCAGCTAAAATATATTTTACATTCTAAATTAAAATTAGAACATCATACCTGATCTCATTCTCACACTGTCCCTTTTTAAAAGCGTCCCAATCTTGACACCTGACCGCCGGGAAGGCCTCAGGCGATATAATGCTAACGCCATACAGCAGCCAGGCGCGGGAGTGTGAGCACGTTTGGAGCACGCAGTCCGGTTGCATAGCGCCGCTGTTGGGGTAGTAGTCTACGTGCCCTGGGGATACATGTATAATTGAAGATATAGGCAACTGCGTTTGTTCTTAAAAGGAATATTTTTAAGATTTTTTAAAGAATATTGCAATATTGTTTAACAATAAAGCTCTCTGCTAAGCCATATCTCTGCCAGCCAGAATTAAGCCTTCGATAAATGGATATTCCAATAGGATAATTTTTCAATTCGATACAATTATTTCTAAGATTAGCTTGTAACTTTCGAAGCGGTGATCGTGTGTTTCAGCAGTGAATGTGTAAAATTGTTTATTCATAAGCACTTGTGAAAATTTTGGTACATACAATATACAATAAATAAGATTTGAGTTTTTATTTTATCCCTTGTCCCTTTATGTTATGTTTTTATTCAGGACTGCACTTTCGTACATCATTCAGCAACATGATGTCCCACCGAAAGCTCTATATTCCTTACAGATACAATATATATAACAATCATTTACGTGGATCACATACACCAATATAATTATTATTTTTAAAACTTTATTTTAATTTAATTTAAATAAAATAGACTCACATATCTAGCTCCATAGGTTAAGAGTTTGTGAATAATTAGCGTACAGAGCAAACACCTAAGTAGGCATACTTAGGTACTAAAACATAATTTGTCAACCTCTATACATACCCACAGCATCCTTAATCCCATAAACACCCGCATCTGTATGTATTACATCCACAAAATCCGCATCCGTATGCTTGAGCCGCAGCTCCGGTTCCACATGACTGAAGCAGGGTCCTGCGGGATCCAACCCGGATATCCGACCAATGTTGCGTCGTGTTAGTTCCTGGAATGTCTTGCCGGTGAAGCCAGCGATGTGGGCTCCTAGACTGTGCCCGATTATGTGGATTTGTGAAGGGTCCTGGCCAACTGAAATTAAAAAAAAGTTATGCGTGGTTATAGTTTTAGTGGCAATATATTTTAATTAGATTTAGAGGTTTTGTACAATTTGTTTCGTGCTAATAAATACATTTTACAATCTAATTTTGTCTATCTATTTCGTTATTATTTCTAATGTTACCTAATCATGTTCGAAAACGGCAAAAAATTTCCGACCACATTAACAAAACAAACAAAATTAATCCAATAATGATTGAGCCTTACGATTGAGCTATGTGAAAAACGAGTTTTATAGGTAATAAATTAGCCGTAAACAGTTTCAATAAAATAAAATATTAATATGGTATCAAAGCCTTTTCAAGAACAAGGTAATCAGGATTTCTAAACCTCGATTAATAAGAAAAACATCTAGTTTGAATGACATCTTTCTTGTAAATATCCGGAATTAAACAAACAAGGTACTTATAAAATTTATATAAAGGTATTAATTACAGTAGTTAAAATAGCATCGCCGATTAGTCTCATTTTAATCACTATGTTGTTTGATACCTATAGTGAACATAATTATAGTTCTAGGTCAACGATGTAGTACCTACCTATGTTTATGATGTTTTCCTTAGCCTTTAAAGTAAAGATGGGTTTGTGTTATGTGAATATTTTAATTATGGGCATGAGGATGATAAAATTTATATTCCTGATTTAATTGGATTGAAATCATTCGCATGTCGATTATTTTTATGTTTCATTTTCAATACCGTATTGGCAATGACAACCGTAATTTCATAATGACAGTACTTGCTTACTTAAGTAAAATATAATGTTAAATATAACGTTAAATATAATGAGTAGGTAGTTATAGTTAGTCGTCAATTATGTGCTCTAGCTAGAGTCAATTCATTAACGAGTAAATTACAGTCATACAATCTATCTCTCTGTTTATGAGTATGTTTTTTAATTTCTACAAGACTTTTTGATTACAATCGTTCAGCCATTTTGTGTGATTGTAGTGAAAAGAAAAAAGATTCATAAGAATTAATGCCTGAAAAACTTGTTTTAAATCAACTACTAGTAGATAATATATCTATTCGACTACTGGATACTGTCTACACAAATTCTAGGTTCATTCCTTTATCTAAATTTCAATATATTTATTTTCCTCTGTCTCCTTCAACCATGTCTTCCTTTGCTAAACCTCTCTCCCTATATACCACATACTTATATTATACTCACAACCAACTAAGACGGCGAGGAATTCAGCCAGCGAGCGACCAATGAAGCGGACGTACGTGGTGGAGCGGAGATACAGCCATCGGATTAGGGAACTGCCATCCAGGGCTAGCACACTGTCGTGGTCTGTAAGGGAATGAATAATAACCATCTACTTAAAGTGAAGTCCCATGCCTCCTAGTGGGGTAAGGGGTAGATGCATTATACATCTGTTTCACTGATCGATTTCCTTTAGGGACAAGTAGGTAGGTAATCAGCCTTCTGTGTCCAACCAGACCAAGACATTTTTTTTTCTTCGTCTCCACCGGGAATCTAACCCAGGACCCCTCGCTACTACACTACACTGCTACTACGTGCTACGCTCACTCGTCAACCACCTGCTTAATATATATTAAATCAGCAGTCATATGTAATACCACAGACTAATAATAATATACTACGTATACAAGTAATACCAATACATGAATTATCACTGAATTAGTTTATTTAGTATATGTAGCAGGAAAGCAGAAATAATTACTAAGAGCAATACTGCTCCATGTAGCTTTGCCCCATAGCCTAGCTATAACATTAAATTCTGCATAAAAAAAGAAACATTTTTTCGGTTTGTTGTCGATTATCGTTTGATCCTTGTAGTTAACTATGTTTAGATATTCATGAATGATGCGTAGTTGTGGTTAAGTTTCAATACATTATGCAATACAAAATATTTTTCTTGTTTTTTTTCACGGAACTTCGAGAGTATAATCAATTTCAAGCTAATTGCTCCATTATTTATAATTATGCGGCAGATGCATGTTTGACTGCTAGATTTTCTTTAGAATAATTGTTTTGTATTCTAAAATCTAAAAGACATGTTCTTTCTAAACCATCGGAATTGTACCCAAGAACTCACAGTATCCTATTTTCGATTATGTCTACGCAGGCTCTACTTGCTTTAGGCTCTGGCTAAAGCCTATTTTATTGTGATTTATAACGTAGATAACTTCCTTTTGCAAGGAAAATGAGTTGAAAAAACACCTATCGCACACATTTGCAAAATTACTTTTTCACAGACGATAATTTTACGCCCTAAAAATGAATATATACATACTTACTATTCTTCAAAAAAGACGAGCTAATGTTAGTGAAGCTGTCTTTCATTGGATTATCAGTAAATCCGTGCACAAATATGATCAGTCTATTGTCCCGTTCGAACTGCCGCGCCTGCCGCAGCCACCCCGCTGCTTCTGATATGTTTAAGTTTATAGCTGACTGCCTGAAATTATTCTTAAATATAGTAAAATATTAACATGAAAAAAAAACAGTATGATTTAGATATAAGTAATTTAGCTTTCAAATACTGAGGGCGTTTTAAAAATTGGTTGTCGATACAAATAATAATAAAGGCTTTTCTTTACATTAATTCAATTATATAATAGTAAAAACACATCGAGTACTTAAAAAGTATTCACAGTTTCCAAAAAGTAGGTAGAGCTCAATGAATGAATTAATTTGTGTATTTATTGTGGAAAACCAACGTGGAAAACAGATGAAAAGAACAATACAGTTTCTATTAATCTATATCTACTAAAATTACAATTTACCAACTACTTACCTGTTTTTATAGAATATTCTCAATAGATTCAAATCAGGCTCGTTTTCACCCACAAGCTGTTCATACGATACACCCACTAACTTCTTCACATGCTTACCTTAAAAATTAAACTCATATCAATATTATTTTACTGTTACAAATTTATAAGAAATTTATGAAACGCTGTGATTGAGAAACCTTTAAATAGTGAAATATAGGCTTTATTTGGGTACACACATAAAAGTAGGTAGCAATAATAAAAATAATACTATCTATAAGTATTAGAAAATAGAGTTTAAATGGCAGAGAAACAAGCAAAAACTTTTCTATTAATTGTTATTTTATTCAGGGTTTCATAAAATAAAGTTTAGAAAGAGTAGAACAAAGACGCAAATTATACAAATTCCCGTAAGCTATCACTGTATGATTTTGTGTGATTTTTTTAATAATTTTTTCTAAGGAATAAGTTGTAAGTCCTTAAAGTTCCTCTATAAGACTTACATTGTGAAGAACCAACAGTTGCGATGGTTTCAACCACGGGTAGTTTCGCTGCTACGATCTCACGTTGTAAGCCCTTGCCAATAGAGTCAAATATCTGGTCTTTTTGCTGAGCCGATGACAGTGAGAAGAAAGCCACCAGCAGGGATATTACTTTTTGTGGATTCTGTTGAATTAAATCCTTGGTTTAGTTATTGAACTGACTTCGAAATAATGAGAATGTGTGTGTTTTCAAGAGTATGTGTATATGTAGCCACACTATGCCTCTGCCTACTTTCCTCGTTACTTCCCATACCTACCACTCGTCGAGTGTGTGGCTGGAGTATAAGACACGTCAATATTTTATTTATATACTGTATTTCCAAAAATCTATTTAAAATGCAAACTATAAAAATGTAACGACGACTCGACGCCTGCTCGATATTTTTTCTCCAGCTATACTTAGCTTTTTCTTGAGTCGAAAAGACACTGAGCTCTACTGAGCGAGAATAGAAGGCTATACGCTTCGTTGAGGTAAGTATATCATGAAAAATAATTAATCTGTTTTAAGTATTTGTATTCGAGAATATTTGTGTATCGATTATGTAAAGTTATTTCAATGTTGTATTGATTATATACCTAGTTTTCTTTTATATTTGTTTTATTTACGTACCATGTTTTTCATTCCCTCCTCGACCTGAAAACCAATACAATTTTTATAGAAATAGTTTTTAAAATGGCACAGTGTGCAATAAAAAATCAAAACGTGCAAGTCAAAAACAAACTAGTTACCAAAATACAACGATAAAATTATACCAGATCGAAAAGCCACACACATTAAAACCCCTACACAACACATAGGTACTATAGGTACATAATACACACACACAAAACACACAAATATATGCACACCCACAGACAAACTCAAACACACGCAGACACACACACACACACACACAACTTACTCCATCGTGTACAACTTTGTACCACACATACAACTTATCTTCAAGATCCATGGTGCTACTGAAATTAAAATAAGATAACTGAGTGAAAACCCTTCTGGTTCACAATTATTTTACAGTAGCTTAATAATAAATAAATAAATAAAAAGAAAATAAAAATAAATATTGATGTTGCTTATATCGTAGGTATTGCTAATCGGAAAATATAATTTTTATTTTAGTCCTAATTTAAATCTTCATAATCTTCATTATTTTATTTCATTTCATTTCATTATTGAAAGAGTGAATAAACACATGAAAATAATAGAAATTACAAAAATACACACAAATTGCACAATTATTAACGACCAAAAGCTACGATCCTATATGAAACATTTCTTCTTCTCTTCTATTTCCTATATTCATTCGATTCTTTCGAACGTCAATTTTGCCGCCAAATTAAAAATTCACAAACAATTTAACACCAATAAACACCGCTATAACTGTTTCCTTTGATAATTAAGTGTAATTTCATTTATCTTTATATTGAAACTGTTAACAATTCTCTCTTTAATTTATGCAAAATCAATCGACACAGTAACAATGACATAAACCTACTTATGAAGTGTTAAAAACTCAACGATGTACTACATGACAAAAATATAGGAATAAACTCAATGACACGGTGCGTAATATAAGAAATAAAAATTTAAATAATTTGAATTTAAAACTTACAGCACCTACATCAAATTTATTCATATTTTCATCTATCTTTTAGCGCCGTTTTATTTCAGGCAAGGCTCTACACTTAGAAATCGAATGCATGAACAAAGTTTATAATAATATTATGTTAGTTGAGTTAAGAGGGTTTGTATTATCATTTTCTCAGTTACTTTATCTTATAACACTTACATAAAATGTTTATTTGTACCTATATAAATATCTGTGCTCAAAAATACGTGAAGAGTAAATTATAGATACATAGTATTATGTAACACAGATATGAACTTGAACATTATTAAATAAGAAAGGCTTGTATTGTGTTAACTTTAAGGATATTAAAAAAAGTTTTAATGAAAAATTTCATCGCCCGTTTTTGGGTGAAGGTAAACTCGATATATAGGTTCGGATTAAAACTTCGATAAAATTAAATGTCATGGTGCATTCTTTCATAAGATTCAAAATATAATAAAAATGTTAATTTATAATTTAACTACTTATTGACCGTGTAGTTTTCACCTGTATTCAACGCCTATATTTATTCCTCTATTATTAATAAATATAATAAAGCATTTAGGTAATTACTGTTTTAGTTATTAATATTAAAAGCAAAAAGAGAAAGCTTAATAAAATAATTAGCTTTATTAATAATTTTGTCATTTTAATGTAACATTTATCATAAAATTGAAATAAAAAAAAAATATTTATATAACAATTAAAGTAATTTAAAGCCAAACGAAACTTTTAAACTCATCAGACTGCATTATAAATTATAATATATTATATTCAATACAAATAACTTACATTTGCAAGAAAAAACACAAAATACAACACACCACCGCACTACAACCACATCTACACAAACTACAAAACACAGAGCGTGCAAGTAGTTTTATATAAACCTGTCCTTTGCGAACTTCGTCCATTTTTATGACATATTTAAATTTACTTCCGATTTATTTTTATACCGATTTCTTCTTGGAATTATAATATTTTTAAGTTTTCCTAATCGAAGTGGCGATACATCTAATACAGGCAAAATCAATTAAAATTGTTCTTATTAATATACTTAAGTACTCATTTAACATAAATTCTATAAAAAATAAAATTCTGACTCTTGGCTTCAGTCTCGTGGTACCTGAAAACAAATTAATCCCTTTGGTAATCTATCTATGCGCAAAAGTTAATCCACATTCTGGTCAGCGCTTTTAGTGTCAAAGACTACTAACATTCACGCTTTGGTAATAGGATACGAAATATTTTTAAAGGAAATAATATTATGTCTAATTGCATTTGCAGTAATCTTTTCCATTTTTTCTAATTATATAAATAGTTTTTAAAGAGTCATAACTCCAATAAGGGTGGGTATTTTAAATTCTCATGGTTACAAACCAAAGTTAGATTTATACTTGAAGATTTTTATGTAATATTATTTGACCTACAGGTTTGATTTTCTGAGAAACACGCCACAAACAAGTTAATTTGCAAACAACATTAATAAATGTCATCTTTTCATGGTATCGTGTATAATGTATAGTATAATAATCCATACTAATATTATAAATGCGAAAGTAACTCTGTCTGTCTGTCTGTTACTCAATCACGCCTAAACTACTGAACCAATTTTCATGAAATTTGGTATGGAGATATTTTGATACCCGAGAAAGGACATAGGCTACTTTTTATCCCGGGAAAATGATGTAATCCCGGAAATCCCACGGGAACGGGAACTATGCGGGTTTTTCTTTGATTGCGCGGGCGAAGCCGCGGGCGGAAACCTAGTAAGTAATATATTTTATCGAATCAATATCTCGGAAGTATATTAATTCATTTCTAATTACTGACCTTGCGGTCGTGGGAACTTCTAGGGACAATATAATGTTTTTCCATGTTTTACTATTAATCTATCGCTAAAACCTACTATTTGAGATCAACATGTAAAATATTTTTATGGTCTGAATTTCACAAATTTTAATGGAACCAACAGGAATCATCAAAATGGGTTCACCTAGTCGAAGGTTATGTTGTAGCAAACCCAAAATATATCGGTCGAAATATGAACTTCCTGGTTTTTCAAAGTCGACTGAAAAGACGAACTCCATTTGAAATCGGTCCAATTTTGCACGCCTCATAAGCGAAGCGTTGAGGTGGGTACTACTGTCACTTCGCGCAAAACATATTTTTCAAACTTAAAATGTCTTTATGTATCATACATTGCACTTGTAAGATAATACATACACACACATATTAAGAAAAAACACTATTTTTAACGTTCATGATATTTTTGATGTCATTTTTGTTATTTAAACTAGTTAAAAAACAGTTTAAAAAAGTTCTGTCTTGGACGTCCGTGTGTCTGTATGTGCGGATCCTTTTTCTTGTTAACACGATAGCGACCGAAATACTTTACTAATCGAGTCTTTTTTTTTCTCTTACGCTTGAGTATGCTCAGGAATAGAACCCTTTCATTTTTCAGGGTCTGATTCGATGTGGTTTAATTGTTATTAAATAAACAAAAATAATAATTAATAAATATTTATTAAAAAAAAATTATGAGGCGTGCACTTTTGGATTTTCCAAATTATTTCTTTTACACGAAGATACTTGACATAAGTAGACATTTTTTTTTAAGAATTGTCAGGGTGACTGGCATAATTAATAACATATTATTGGTTTTAAATAAAAAAATAAGTTACTAAGATTGAAGCGCGTGTTAGGACTTAGGAAGTAATCCAAGTCCAATTATTTGCCGGTGGAAAATTTCCGTTGTTGTGATATGATGGGATGAATTTAAATGTAATTTTGTGTGTAATTCTTGTATGTATTTTGTAATTTGACTGCATTTATTGAATGTTTTAATTTACATTAATGATGATTTAATATAAAAAAATTTTGCACGCCATTTTATATGGCAGTATATGTGAGACTTCAGACTAAATATTGTATTTAACCTTTAAATTACCATATACGAGCAAATAAATATATTTGATTTGATTTCATGTACTTATGTAGATTTAAAAAATATGATGTAAATTGTAAATGATGGATGACAAGCTTCCGACAAGTAACATTTTGTTAAAAAAAAATTATCATAAGGCAACATCAGTTAAATATTTTTGCGAAGTAACCTGTTTAAATGGAGTACTTAGAGCAATGGAGTTACTTATAAAAAAGGATACGTGGTAAAGCAAGGTATGACCTCATGTTGTATCCGCTTTGATGGTAGATAGGTCACCCGCCTTAATGTATTCAAAATTCTAAGTAGTGATATGTTTTTATACGCTTTATTTAAAGCTTAGGTTACAATATTTATAACACAGATTATATAATACTTTAAACTCTACGAAAAACATAACTCAAGTTACGATTTTACACGTGTTTTCGTGTTGAATTAGAATGTTTCTCGATCAAGCTTTTTCAAAATTAATTTGTCTTGTGTAGTATTTTCATACAATCATCTTTTAAAATGCTCAATTTTATGCTGGATGCGAAACCTATGTCATCCTCTCGCATTCATAGTTTATCACTGAAAGACTGCATTTTTTGAGAATTTGGCCATAACCACAGACTAAAATAATCCGTATTGACGCTATGTAAGATCGGACTTATAACCAAATTATTTCATTTTTGTGATTTTCTGTAGTGGTTCAGTAGATCACTTTCCAAGTAAAATACTACCTATATATTATCCAAGCTTACAAAATTTTTCTGTAGTCGCTTTGTGATGTCCACGTTGTATATTAAACTTTACATGGTAATAATTCTTTGTATCATACTTGTGTATTCCGATGTCGGAAAATCGAGTCATTTGTCACTAACTTACATTTCAATTAATTTTCTATGCGGTATGTATGACTAAGATGTATTTCCTATATATTATAACCAAGTCGATAGGTATAGTATTATTAGTCTTTTTTAGTTTTATGCAATTTTACAACCATATCAAAACGCGTTTCCAAGCGAAATCTCCAATTAAAATAATGTCTCAATGATGTAAGATGGTACTTCACATGCGTCTAAAATTATTAGTATGTAGTTATTACCTATTCGTATAGATATTAAAATATAGAGTAATAAACTTAAACGCCTGATAAAATATTTATAGTAATTAGTAACTTCCAAATATGAAGTGTTTCAGTCATCGTCATAATTCTATTTTGTTATCTACAAGTTGTTACAACTGCATGTTTCATAGCTACAATGATCAAATAGTCAGAAACTTTCTGTTCAGATTCTGACTGTTTTGACTGCTGCATTTATTTATTTCAAGCTTTTAAATACCTAATCTTCTCCATAAAGCTCCATCTTTTACAACATGAACTACGAGAAATATTATCTTCAGTAAATTCATTATTCAATACAGTGACGAGGTTGTTTCTTTTAAATATGTGCTAATATTGGCAGAATGTCATATGTCGAATTTTTTATGTCCTCACGATATTTTTGATTGGTTTATTGTAAGTAAAAAAAATTATTAATAGCTTTATAGTTAAAGCATTACGTTAAATATAAAAAAATGAAACTAAAGAATGATGAATAACATTTATAAAAAAATATTCCAAAACAGTAAATAACAATAATAAAATTTATAACAAAAATATTTTTGGCACATTACAATCAAAATTAATAAGTTTATACATTTTTGTACGTAAAATTATGTTATTTTGCAAAGTTTTACGGAATTACATTTTTTTTTTACTTTTAAGTGAGGTCTTTATTTAAAGCAAATATTATTTAAGCAATATAAAAAGCTGTCTCTAAATCAATAAAAATCAGTCTAAACTCAATTCAAAGCGCAAATTTATTTATCTTTTTCCATATGTATAAAAGCGTTTTTTTTCTTTTTTCATATGTTTTAACTTTTAAAGCGAATGATGTTTGATAATATCAGCGTAGTAGTGAGCGGAGGCGCGCGGCGTGCGCGAGCGAAGCGGGTCCGAGAAGTCCACGCGTACTATGCCGAATCTAGACCTGGAGAAAATTGTCATAAAGTATTAGCACTTAAGAAAATGAATTTTTAATGAAATAAATATAATTCTGGTAAAGGAAAGTACAATTCGCCTGCAGTAATCATTCATAATTTATAATTGGGGTCAATCCAGGAAAAAAAACGACTACTAATCAAGATATAACTTATTTATATTATACATATTAATACAAAACAAGTGTAAAGGTAAATATAATAAGGAAAAATACAGCTAGTACTTACGTATAACCGCTATTCCATTCAAAGTTGTCAATGAGCGACCACGCGGTGTAGCCGGTCACGTTCACATCATCCTCTGTGATCGCTAGCAGCACCTGCACACATACATTTTACATTCAGTTATACAGTAACATTAATTAATAAATATTTCAGGACAATTATCACACACGGCACGATCTGATCCCATACTAAGCTTTCGCTTGTGTAACGGAAACCAGAAGGCTGAAAAACATACATTATAATTTTAAATAAATACTATAGATAATTAACACCCAGACAAAGAGCAGACATCTATGTTCATCACACAAATATTTGCACCGGTTGGGAATCGAACCCACGACATCTGGCTTGCAGGCCAGGGTCCCGCAGGGTCAGTCAACATACACACAACATTGACGTTAACATTAACATTAGCATTAGCATTAACATACCTGTTCCAAATGGTCCTGTGACGTCATCCAGTTCGTCGCTGGCGGTGGAGAAGCCGTTCTCCGTAATAATGATCTCCCAGTCTCCGAACTGCTCCTTGATCAGGTTTAGTTGCGCTCGAATACCAGGTGGATAGCTCTGGGAATGTTAATTTGTGTTAAAATATATGATAATGTTTCATAGAATAGATAGGAACCCATGTGATAAGATCTGGTACCCGGTACGAAGCACGCTAAAATCAAACTGATGAAAAATTGGGGTGATTACTAATTTTATCTTTAGTTGAAAAACTAAAGATAAAACAACTTCATCGGTGTTGATGAAATAATTGAAATATGAATTTTAACTGATCCATACTTTGTTTTTCAGACTATCTCGTAAATTATTATTGGTAAGTATCCGTATATTTCGATGTTAAAATGAAGTATATATCGTAGTGTGTTGTTTGTAGTATTGTGTGTTGTGTTGTGTTTTGGTGTATAATATATAACTCACCACGAGCCAGTCAAGCCCAGCCTCCCAGCTGTCATCTACAACGAGTTCCACATTCAGCTCCGCGGTCCCATTGTTCGGCCAGAGTAAGAACGAGCTGTTACTCGCTTCGCGCACCAGGCGGGAAGTATAGAAGTTAATATCGTAGTAGTCTGCGGTGCCTGGAAACGTATTTATTGAATAAATTGTTGAAAACATTATATAATTAGGTATGTTAAATTTAAATAAATAAATGTGAATACTGAATAGTGCATACTATAAGCTAAAATTATGTAATTACTAGCTTCCGCCCGCGGCTTTGCCCGCGTGGTGTTTTTTCGCAATAAAAGGTAGCCTATGTTCTTTCTCAGGGTCTAAAGATTGTCTGTGCCAAATTTCATCAAAATCGGTTGAGAGGTTTAAGTGGGATAGCGTAACAGACAGACAGTCAGAGTTACTTTCGCATTTATAATATTAGTAGGGATACATTGAGATATACATATGGAGACGACACAGCCTACATCACTTATGTTCCGCTCAACATGAGCCATATGGCTTAACTGCACGCTCATTATTTATTTGTTTTAAAGTGAAACGCATCAAATATGCCTTCGTGTGTGTTACGATATTGCACAAATAATACAAATAATACGGAAAAGTGACTAACATAACTTTTCATCGGTAGGTAAGTACCTAACTAGATAATAATTTTTAAAACTTAGTTAGAGCAAAAAAATGGCGCACAGATTTTGTTCGTGGTGTCTCCTCCATACGTAGTAATATTATCTCAATGTAGGGATATAAATAAATATTTTTTCTTTCTTTCCTTCTAAAATGTTTAAGTTATACACGTTGTATTCCCTTCTAAAAGACAATACAAAAATCAGGTCATTATTAAATGAAGTACATATTTTTAGCTTAATTTCTCATTCATTCAAACATCTGCAAGTAAGCAACTAGCGGGATACGGCCAGGAAAAAGTTATTATTTTTGACAAAACTACTATACCTAATTTGAAAAAAAATTTAGTGAAATTTCAAAAATTTACACTAAGGGCAAACGGAAATCTTGTAATAATTACGTACCTTTAACAAATTCAATTTCTTCAGCAGTGAAGCCAGGCGCGCAGCGATTAAAGTCTCAATGCTGGGCGGCCACCCGCCCGCGCCGCTGAGTAGATCGGGTGGGCGTATAATAGACCCTGAATGGATATTTCGGTATATTTTAGTATTTTATTCGTTTGTACTAACAATAAATAGTACGTAAACCCTAAAATTTTATTAAATTAAATAACCCCTCATATGTATAATGACATTTTCGCGATTTTCGCAAACTGTGGCAACCGGGAGCCGGTTGGTCAACAGACAGCGAAATTTTGAGATAGACTTTTACTGTAACTCGATTTTCTCCGTATCTAGTACGAATTAAGTTAATTCAAGTTATAAATCTTATTGTAAATTGAATAATCTTTATTCACTTTCAACCATTTCTATATAAATACTCAATCAAAGCTAACATAGAACTTTCAACATAGGGTACTGTGATATTTAGATAAGTTATTCATTTAATGGGGCAGGTTACTGTTGCACATTTACATAATAACAAATTGTGACACGATATTTTCAAATGACTTCATGTTTTTACTATTTTTACATCATTCTGGGGAAAATATCTAAGAGTAAAAAATTTTTCGATTGTAAAAAGTAAATATTGGATTACTGTTTTCAAATTATCTGACTCCAGACAAAAATAAAGATGATGATAATAGAATTAATTACTTAAGATTTTAGAAATATTCAAAAGTAAACCAAAGTGGTTAGAGTTATAACTAAAATGTATTATAGCTTGGTTTACGCTTTACTACCACAGTGTTAATATTCGATATCGATATTGTTCTTCAAAAAAACGTCGAAAAAAAACATTTACTTGGATATTTACGCGAATATATTCTTTAATCAATATTATAAATTATGGCTAACAACTAACAAGTGTTCGAGTTGTGGAAAATTTTATTCAACAACAGATGGCGCCAGCTGTATTAAATGCAACTCATCGATGCACAAACAATGTTGTAATGTAAGTCCTGACTCACGAGCCTCCGGAAAGTGGGTGTGTAATAGATGTTTAAATAAATATATATTCTTCAAATTGCTTTTTCATTCTACAACAACCACCAACAAACTATGATATATAAAAAAGCTAGATACGTTACCCGCTCTCTATTTTGGCAAGAAAAAACTCAGCTAAGTGCCCGAGTAGTCACGCACCATTCAGCGTCGTGGCTGGACGTCGGGGTAGGACAGTTCCATACAATGACAGATTTGGGGTTTTTATTTTCAAAATGCGCCATCTCTTATCGGCATCCAAAACAATTAGTTGCTTTATACGATCACAGATGGCAGAACAATCGATAAGAATTAATTTATTACAATAAAAAAAAGACAAAGAACATTTATTTAAATATCTAATTATTTAATTGAACTTGTATTATAAATATTTTTAAATTTTGTGTAACTTACAAGTTGAGTAATAATAATTACGATAGCAACACAATGAATTGATTCCAATATTGATTGTGAAAATCACGTCACAAATATGGGGACTGCTAGTTGCTACTTGCTTTGCGCTTGTTTTTAGTTTTGTTCCATATTTTGTACTGTTCTTCGTGATTCGTGAAATTAATCCGCCGATCCGCGTTGAGTTGAGTCCTCTCCTCAGTCCTCCGTAGTGAAGTGTACGAATTTCCAAAGAATATAAAAAGAATAAAAAATCATTTTAATATATCCATCAAACAAAATTTAGCGACGGACATTATTTTTGAAGAAAGATGTTCAAAAGGATTGAAACAAAAAATTAAAATGTTTACTGACATATTTGTGTATTATCCCTTTAATTATGATAAACATAAAACTACATTAAAAAGTTATTTTGAAAATACAGTAATTCATGTACTTGTTGTATACAGTTGGTGCCGATCAACAGATTTTGTCTGGCAAAATCACATAACATGTTGAGGACGAAATAAAAACAGCAGCACAAACATATAAAAATAAACATAAACATGTAACAAATAAAAATAATATTGTTATTTAAATATGTAATACTATTCAAAATCAATTATTTTTAAAAATTCCGTACCATTGTCAAAATTTACAATTCTATGTTAATTACTGTAAGTGTAAATAAATAAATTATTGTAAAATAAAATTTGTTTTTATTTGTATGCACTCCCTTTCTGAAACTCATGCTTAGACTTCAGCTTCTTACTATTTTACTGTATTCAAGGTGATAAGATTTTACTTATTATTTGATTTTCTCTCAACTTGAATACAAGTAAAATAGTAAGAAGCTGAAGTCAAAGTAGGTACCATTGCATGTAATATAGTAGATGTCTATAGCTATAGCTATACATTTTACAAGTTTGTGGATGCCGATAATAGATGGCGCTGTTTATCAGATCAATTGACATTAGCGGTCTTCAAAAAATTCTGCGAGCGGGCTCTCTATACCCGTATATATTATATTACTCTATTTTGGACGTTCTTTTTATATTTTAATCGGCAGTTGTTATTACGAAGTACATGAGTGAGACACATAGAGTGAGACATGTATTATGTCTCGTGCGTGAGAGTGAAAGAGAGAACAACTGTATTGGTGACAATGCGTTAGTAAGTAGGTATGTATTAATTATAGTGCCACAAACTTATCTGACCCGGTGACGGTGTCACTGATGTCGATTTCTTTTTATTTATACAAAATATTCCGTATGAAAAGTCTGTGAAAATGTGACATTTCAAAATGGCGTTCGCGTAGTTCCAGTTTTTGCCACCGGGTCAGATAAGTTTGTGGCACTGTACGCTGTTTTTTAGTGCAATGATGTTGGCGTATGCCGCGTCTACTAGTATAATAGAGTCATTGCCAACAAAATAGGCAAAAATCAAATCGTAGGAAAGTCGAAGACATGTATGTACATTGAATATTTTTTTGTTTTTGTATGTTTGGGCGTGATCAACAATCGATATCAATGTTTGTCTGTTTGTTTGTTTTTCTGTACGTATGACCGGGCTAAATTAAAAAAGTACTGCATATAGGTATTTACTTCAAATCTGGTACAGAGATAGCTTGAGACATGAGAGACATGAGTGACATGAGTGCGAACATAGTCATACTACTCCATACTACACAAAATATCCGTGCGGAAAAAAATCGCGCGAAATCTGCACCAAATTACAGATTTGTGACTTATTTATAATTAGCGAATTATTTTCCGCGCGGATTTTATTCCGCCAGTAGACATCATGATAACCCCTGGATCATTATAGAAATTCCGAGATAATGATTGTTTTTTTTTCCTTTATCGATGTTATCATTAATGTAAACTTACTACTCTGTCACATTTGTCTTATTATTGGTATTCCTTTTTATTGCCGTATTGTTTTGTTAAAGTTGATTATAAATATTGGAATACAAATAGCTGTAAGGAATCCATGTATTTAAAAATAAATAAATAATGGGCCTGCAACACAGGCCTCTCGATGACAGGTTTCATTTTTATAATACCTAACTAATCCTTTTTTCATAAAAAACTATTTTCTTAGTAATTAAATAAATAGTCATCATCATAATCATCAATCAATGATGATGATGATGATGATGACTATGAATAGGTATTTAGTCTTTACAGTTGTATTTTTTTATTATTATGAGCAAACAAAAGAGCCGTTTTTCCATTCAAACGTAGTCCCCTGTTTCCTCCCTGGATTGTGCCACTAGAGCAATATATTTTTAGCCATGTTCCTACGTTTTCCTCTTGAGGCATAGCGCGACAGCAGTAGGCTTGAGGCATAGCGCGACAGCAATAGATAATAGGAAAACAATTTTGAATTCTCTCACTCGTTTTGTTGGCTCTTATTAGTGAAAGAATTGTGTTTACAATTTACTTGACGCAGGAAGTAACCTCTTCGAGTTAATCTTAATTCTATAATCTATTCACTTACCTCTCGACGTTATCTATGATTATCTAATATCTTATCCGCCCGTGTCTTGCCAACAGGTGAAGTTATGTATTCTAAACTGCATTGATATCAATAAAAATACGTTTATGATAATTCCCTTTTTAGGTATGTGAAGGCACTTATTTTAGATAGGATAGGTATTGTTTTGGGTATAAAAGACAATAATTCCTTCCCGCCTCGTGATGGCGCGAAAGGATGCGGGTTCGAGTCCCGCCTCGTGATCGAATTTTTTCTATTCTTTATAAATTTATATTTATAAAGCATTTGAATGCCATAAAACCAAAAATATAAATTCAACAATAATTCCTTATTATATGGTCATAATTGGAATAATTATATTATTGTTGATAGGAAAAGTATGTCGATCTCGCATTGGATTGTTTGGACACCAAAAGCATTGCTCAGGCATAGCACCATAAACCGTCTGTAATAGACGTATAGGCCAACGACGATATTATTGTTGACAGACAGACAGACAATTTTTAAGTTAGTCCAATTATTTATTTATTTTTGGTAATCCAATAGATGTCCAATAGCTTTACATGTAATAAGATTTTACTATTTTGTTGATTAATTGAACAAATTGCCAATAAGGATTACAACATATTATTCTTAAGAATAGATCAGATCATAAACTAGGAAGGTATACAATAATAGTAATAAAAAACATATAAATAACTACAATAAAATATCACTTATATAGTTATTATTACATCTGGGGGCACGGTAGTGCCCCCGCCAAGACGAGCCAAGCGAGGCGCACGGGCACTACCTACCTTTTCTCGAAGCGCTTCGACGTTTTTTTGAACCCTCATAACTTGGGTTTGGATTGTGCTAGATCAACAAAATTTTCGGGATATATTGTCAATAGCGGACTTATTGAACATATTAAGTTTTAATTACATTAGCTTTTATACTTCAGATTTTATTTATATCTAAAAAACGCTAATTTCGTCACTGACTCACTGATGATCATGAAAATTCTTAAGGTATTTCCTAATGTCCTAGAAAGCTGAAATTTTGTATGTAAGCTAGTATTAGCACACAAACAACAAAAAAATTATAAAACTTGTAACTTTCATCCCCCAACCCCTTAAACTAGGGGATGGGAGTTTGTATGAGACCTGTAATTTTAAATTAAATTTTGATGACGCTAGAGGTCTAATCTAATAATCTAAAACTTGGTTCCCCTAGATATATATATGTATAGGTACTCCTTGTTAAAAAAAAATTTGTTACAAACAACCTACAAAAAGAAATGAAATCCCACCAAAAACATTTTCATGTAAAATGTTGCCAAGACGAGCCCATATGACTCGCACTGTCAAAAAGTTATCAGATCTCATGTAGAGCCAAGCTTCTAACACTACACGCCCTAACTCTACAAGGCCTAACTTCACAAACTCTACAGTCTACACCTTAGTCAAAATATGTGGCTTGGCCGTTCGTTACTACAAGAACTATTGTATAACACAAAAGTAATGAACAGTGAATTAATTTTTCAACTAACGCCGATGTGAATGTAGCGAAATGGCCAAGCCACATATTTTGACTAAGGTGTAGAGTACACGGGCTTAATACTAAGTACTTAGTGCTTGGCACCGACTTCTAACCTCGTCCTTTTTTTTGAAGTCGGTTAAAAACAAACAGTTTGTGCCAATTCATTGTAGTGTAAAACCGGCCAAGTGCGTGATGTAACACGCGCAAAGAAGGGTTCCGTAGCATAAGTTAAGCAGTCCCGTTTACTCTTTGGGTGTGGAATCCTAAAAAAACAGTTTTTGTTAACTTAGGTGTAAAATTCGATACAAAAATTTTCTTTGTTAAACACAAGACTAACGTAGTAATGTATTGTAAGTAGGATTTAAACAAATAAACGATCAGTTCGCTATAATTAATATCTATTTTAGAGATGAAACGGATAGCAGTTTGGCCGGATACCGGATACCGGATATTCGGCCGACCAAGTGGCCGGATAGCCGAATATCCGGCCGCCGAATATCCGGCGAAACTTAGCCGTTTGCGTAGGCGACGCGCGAACGATAGGATGGAATCGGTTCGATTCGGGTCTTTTCGTTGATGAGTGAAGTTAACAATTGTACAATTTTATTATTGTGTCGATTGCATGCAGGCTTACATGCAGGGCAGACACGTGCGTGATCGTTTTTAGGTTATAATTTTATTTGTACTCTTATTATTTTAAGTACATTATACATAGGTCTAAAAGATTTAGCAACGAGAAATGGCATCGGTGAAGAAAAGATCGTCTTTATGGGAATACTTTGACATAAGCAATGAAAATAAAAAGTTTGTTTATTATGCAATGTTAATATTTATCGTGGCGGCGAAGCGAAAAAAGCAGGTAATTTATCTAATAATAAATAATCTAATTGCAATAATTTTAATACCTATCAAGTAAAATAATATCTTGCAAGTTTCGTAACATATTCAATAATTATTGATTTCGGGGAAATGTGATTCTTGCTAAATAAAGCAAATAATTACTCAAAAAAGTGTTTCTTTTATCCAGCTATTTTTTTTTAATCGGCCGGATGTATATCCGGCCGAATAGTAGCTATCCGGTATTCGGCCGGATAGCATTATGGCGGCCGGATAGGCCGGATACCGGATAGTTACCGGATATCCGTTTCATCTCTAATCTATTTACCTATAACAGCTTAGGTAAATGTACTTTTATTATAAAAAAAAAAAAAAAAAACATGAAATATCTAAATTTTCCATGTGTTATTTAGAATTCTCATTATTTCTCTGATTTCTTCATCAGCACAATTTCAAGTAGATATTTTTTTGTCGATACATCATTAAGTTTTACTATAGAGTTGTAAACCTAGTACTTACGTCTCCGATCAGATAGAAATAAAAAATTATTATCGCCAAATTTTATCACTCTGTCTCGATTGTTTTTCGTTTTCAATAAAAGTACAGATTTCTTATTTATATCAGCACTATTTACTTTCCAACACAGTCTCTTCAGAGAAGTCTCCTAAATTTAAAAAAAACTAGAGTTTAAAAAAATCGACATGCGTGCTCTTATACTAGTATTTGTTATAAGGTAAGTGATTTACTATTTATTTTCTTTTGAACTTCTAGATAGGACTTCTAGGATTCATAAGTGCATTGATTATTTCATAAATTATCTATAAATCTCTGAAGAATTTTATAATTAAGTTATTTGAAGAATGAAAGTTTATTTTAAGTTGTCTTTAAGTTTAAAAAAAAACTAGGTAATCATTTTTCTTCTTATCTAGCACGCAATGGACCAATTCAACTCTATATTGGCATTCAATTTATAAATCAGAATGGTATCAACACTGATTATGATTAATTAATAGATAATATTTTTTCTCAATGAATAGTGGAACTGGTGGTACGGGAGCTATTAACGTTTTAAAAAAAGTCATTTTAGTATAGTTGGGTTTTTGATATATACTGTTTCTCTTGCTATTTCGGGAGTCCGGGCTGTCTGGCTGGCGGTAGTGGTTGCGTTTATTTAGTGCGCACAGGAAATATACTTAACTTTAAAGTCATTTATTAACGCGTAATTTTTAATCTTTTGCCTTTAGATAGATCCATCAGACATAAATTTTTTATTGCAAGACGTTTTTTTCGTTGTTAAATAGGTGCCATACGCAATTTTTTATTTCAAAATAATTAAAATGTCATCGAAATAAGTGAAATTACATCAACGTGAGTCCGCTTAAAAGGTAAGTAATAACTTTATTACTTATATTATATTATCCTTTTTTAATATTATATTGAATAATTAGTAAACTAATATTTTTAATAGATGGTTTCATATTTATTACCCTTTTGGGTATTAATATGAATTTGATGATATTTGGTTTTTATCAAGTTTACATTAACGTCCTATTTGAGGTTCGTTGGGAAAAGGAGGCACCATGGTAGATTATTGCTAAAAAATTGTAAATAGTAAAATGAATATAATATATATATTATAAGTAACATAGTGATTACTTATCCTTCACGGGGACTCATGTTGATGGAATTTCACTTATTTCGATGACATTTTAATGATTTTGAAATAAAAAATTGCGTTTGGCACCTATTTAACAACGAAAAAAACGTCTTGCAATAAAAAATTTATGTCTGATGGATCTATCTAAAGGCAAAAGATTAAAAATTACGCGTTAATAAATGACTTTAAATTACGGATATTTTCCTGTGCAAATAAGATGCGCACTAATAAACGCAACCACTGCGGCCAGCCAGACAGCCCGGAATCTAACCGAAATAGGAAGAGAAACAGTATATCAAAGAACCAACTATACTAAAATTCTCTCTTGTCAACGTTGGTAGCTCCTATACAATAATTTAATAAAATTAGAATTTAGAACAACAAAGAATTTTGGTCCAACACTCATAAGTGACAGATACATTTTTTTTCTATAAAAAAGCGAGCAAACAAACTGTAGGGTTGCCCGGTAATGAGCGATCACCATCGCCCATGAGCTTTCACAAATCACGAGAATCTTTGTGAAGGTGTTGCCGACTTAAAACATATTACTTCACAGGGAACAAATACAGTTTCTTGATGTTTTATTTGGTTTCAGTGCACTGACGCTGACATGTTCAGCGAAGCAGTTCCCGGCGGGCTTCAAATTCGGAGCGGTCACAGCGGCCTACCAGGTCGAGGGTGCTTGGAACGTGAGCGGTGAGTCCATAGCTTTATGTTACGTCATAAAAAAGTTGAGCTACTTATATTTCGCGCCAATTGTGAATCGATGTTCATTTTTTTTTATTTGGGGTATTTTTTTGTTAATAACAATTGTTGCATTTTATTACACTATAACTATTTATTAGTTATTTCATTAACGTAGGTATTGAGTGAACTATTTAATTTATTTATTAAGTACTCGTATAATTAACGGATTCCCGAATGACTACACCTACTACTAAGAACTAAAAATTAAATTAAATTAATTTTTATTGTTATAATAAAGTACTTATCAACATTTTTTTTAAATGAGTCAGACATCTATCTATCGCTTAGATCATTAATGATCTAAGATCTATCGCCTCATAACTATTTGTTTAATCTAAAATGGTTCAATAAAAATATTATTAATTCAATAAAGTTATCTAAACATAGCTTTCATACATTTGATATCTCACATTATTAAAATCGTGTACCGATAACATCCAGAAACTGATTATTTTTAGAATACACAGAAATATTTTAAATAGATAAAATAATTAAGATTCACTACGTATAGGTATATAAATTAAATAGTTTCAAATTAGCACCGAAACCAATTCAGTAGTTTAAAAGATGTTTGGAAAATCCAAAAAAACCGCGAGGCAATTGCTCATTGCTGCGCGAAGCAGCTCGGTCAGTGTGGACGTGCCACGCGTTTTCGCTTATAAAAAAAAATTGCAAGTTAATAAACTAATCTAAATGCCACTCCTGCATGAACTTGTAATACAAATTCGCTTTTTACCGATCAGATAAAGCACATTGCTATATTTAATTTTTGTGATAAAACCACTTCAAAGATCTATTGAGATTACGAAGAAATTTTGCAGTTCTCCTATCATGTAGGTATGTTTATACTATCATTTATGATGCCATGGCACGTGCATTGCACTAAAATATACTAGCTATATTTTTATACGTAAACCGGTCTAATTCGCCTGTAAGAGATTAACGATATCTTTTCATAAATTTCGGTAAAATAAATTATCTCTTGTCATACCTACCGAATAAACGTATTAACTTCATAAAAATTGAGCAGAGTCCAAGATAAGGCAACTAACACAGACATTTTATTTTCAAGATGCATACATGATTTTGCTCTACGGAAAGCTCGATTCGACCACGTTAGCCGTATAGGGAACAAACTGGCTTCTTACCCCTCCGGTAGTAAAGCGTTTTGGTCCCTGGCAAAGTCGGTTGAATCGAATTTCTGCCGCCCCTCACTTCCTCCACTGCTGAAACCTGACGGGACGCTGGCTCACACCGCCGTAGAGAAAGCGAACCTATTTGCTACTCTATTTGCGGAAAATTCGCGTCTGGATCCCGCAAGCGCAAAACCTCCCAGTCTACCTGGATGCGAGGCGAAAATGCCGGAAATTCGCATCCGTCAGACGGAGGTTCTTAAAACGCTGCGGAATCTTGATGTGAATAAAGCCAGTGGCCCTGATGGAATTCCAGCCATAGTTCTTAAAACCTGTGCGCCTGAACTTGCTCCTGTTTTGACACGCCTCTTTCGCCTTTCGTTGACGACTGGAATAGTACCGAAATCATGGAAGCTTGCCAACGTGCAGCCTGTGCCCAAAAAAGGCAGTCGTGCCGACCCTTCCAACTACAGGCCAATTTCAGTCACGTCCATACTCTGTAAGACTATGGAACGTGTACTGAACAGCCGGCTCCTGGCACACCTAGAAGCGAACGACCTCCTCAGTGACCGACAATACGGGTTCCGCCGAAACCGGTCCACTGGGGATCTTCTAGCGTACGCCACCTACATCTGGAGCGAGGCTATCGAGAATCATGGTGAAGCACTTGCTGTCTCCCTTGATATCTCAAAGGCCTTCGATAGGGTCTGGCATGATAGTCTTATTGGCAAGCTTCCATCCTACGGTCTACCTGCTGGTCTCTGCGCCTGGATCTCAGATTTTCTGAGAGACCGGTCGCTTCGGGTAGTCGTCGACGGCTGCTCGTCCGACCAAATGGCTATAAATGCCGGAGTCCCTCAGGGATCAGTTCTCTCCGCAACACTCTTCCTGCTACACATCAACGATCTGCTGAAACCCGGTATCTATGGGTACGCAGACGATAGCACTGTTGTGGAGAGATATGTATCCAGCGCGCGAGCCAGTACGGCACAAATTCAGTCTCTACGGGAGGCGATGGTTGATCGCATGAACTTGTCCTTGCAGGCGGTCTCCGACTGGGGCGATGCCAATCTGGTCAAGTCCAATGCGTCTAAGACCCAGGCGTGTCTATTCTCCGCTAAACGGAGTCCATTCCACCTGACTCCGACTTTCCAGGGTGTGTCCGTGCCGATAACTAACCACCTCGAGCTTCTTGGTATCACCTTAACGCCTACTCTGAACTTTGGTTCCTTCATAGAATCAAAAGCTTTTGATTCTATGAAGGAACGAAAGTAGCCTCAAAAAAGCTTGGAATTCTGGCGAAGGTGAGACAGTATTTCAGCCCGGGACAGTTGCTCAACCTTTATCAAGCACAAGTCCGATCGTGCATGGAATACTGCTCTCACCTCTGGGACGGTTCCGCCAAGTACCAGCTGGAGGCGCTTGAGGCGATAGAGAGGCGTGCCAAGAGGCTCATTAACGACGATGACCTTGTAGGCAAAAAGCTCCAGAGCCTCGGTCACTGCCGCAGAGTGGCCAGCTTATCGGTCTTCTATCGGATACACTTTGGAGAGTGCGCTGCGGAACTGCACGATCTCGTTCCGCCATCCCCGTTCTTCCATCGATCGTCGAGGCGCACAGATTCTAGGCATCGCCATATGGTGGACGTTCCATGTACCCGGACTAAGCGGTTCGGTTCCACATTCTTTATCCGAACCGCGAGGGACTGGAACATGCTTCCTGAGTCTGTGTTCCCCGACGAGTACAATATGGGGGTCTTCAAGCGTAGAGTGAACAGGTACCTTCTAGGGAAGCGCGTTCCATCTTAGACCACATCTCAGCTTAACATCAGGCGAGATTGTGGTCAAGCGCTTCCCTATTACCAATAAAAAAAAAAAAAAAATACATATTTTATTATAACTTCAACCAAGTAATAAACAAAAGAGCACCTTCCAATGGGTAACCTTTGTATTACATTTTGGATTGACCACTACTATAATATCTACACTACGTTTTTATAGCATTAAAATCCCTACTTCCCTACTATCCCTACTAGTGATATTATAAATGGGAAAGTAACTCTGTCTGTCTGTCACGCTTTCCCGCTTAAACCACTCAACCGATTTTGATGAAATTTGGCACAGCATAGACTCTGAGAAAGAACATAGGCTACCTTTTATTGCGAAAGATGTACCACGGGCGAAGCCGGGGCGGACCGCTAGTGCTTTATAAATAATATTCTTTTAAGGAATAGAAATATCTGCGGGATCATGGGTGGCCAAGAAACCAAGAAGCCGTATTAATAACCTTTAGATATAAAGGATATTAATACTATAATAAAAATAGTTTGGAAAATCCAAAAGTGCACGCCTCATAATTTTTTTTTTAATAATTATTTATTAATTATTATTTTTATTTATTTAATAACAATTAAACCACATCGAATCAGACCCTGAAAAATGAAAGGGTTCTATTCCTGAGCATACTCAAGCGTAAGAGAAAAAAAAAGACTCGATTAGTAAAGTATTTCGGTCGCTATCGTGTTAACAAGAAAATCCTCCGCACATACAGACACACGGACGTCCAAGACAGAACTTTTTTAAACTGTTTTTTAACTAGTTTAAATAACAAAAATGACATCAAAAATATCATGAATGTTAAAAATAGTGTTTTTTCTTAATATGTGTGTGTATGTATTATCTTACAAGTGCAATGTATGATACATAAAGACATTTTAAGTTTGAAAAATCAGATGTTTTGCGCGAAGTGACAGTAGTACCCACCTCAACGCTTCGCTTATGAGGCGTGCAATATTAACTTATAAAAATGTCCAGTTTAAAATCATTTTTCACTAATAACTTTCAGATAAAACCCCAAGCATATGGGATACATTCACGCACGATAAGCCACATAAAATTCTGGATGGTTCCAACGGAGACATCGCCTGTGACTCCTATCACCTCTGGGAGACAGACATACAGCTAGCTAAAGATTTGGGACTGCACTTTTATAGGTAAATGTTACATTAATTAGAAAACTATTAACTTATCGATATACGTTTAGTATAGCTTTAAAATTAAATACACATAAGGTAGCTATAGAAACGCAAGATGAATTTAAAATGGCAGATTTTAGGTCGCCAAATAATATGTCGTCATACCTTCAAAATCTATCGAAACATATTATAAAGAAAGAGCGAAGTCCTTTTATAATATAATTTTTATTTTATAGATTTTCCTTATCATGGACACGTCTCCTGCCCAACGGTTTTGCCAACAAAATAAGCGAAGATGGTGCCCGATACTACAACAATCTGATCGACGGTTTGTTAGCGAGCGGCATCGAACCCATGGTCACGCTCTTCCACTGGGACTTACCACAGAACCTGCAGGATCTAGGTGATTTCATTTAGATATAAAATAAATAAATATATAATTTGACTTACCATAGATACTACAGGATCAAAAATCAAAATAGTTAAAATAAGGTATACATAGACAAGAAAATATAATGCAAAACATACAGAACGAAATAGCAACCAGAACAGAAACAATGCAAAATCAAATAAAAATAATATATAAATCAGGATTTATCCTGGAACATATTATTTTTATAAAAAATATCTTCAATGGTAACAGATAAACAGTTAAACAGATATTAAATGCATCTATGTATTCATAAATCATTTTTTACTTAGTTAAAAACCTCCTCACAGGTGGCTTCACCAACCCTCTCATTTTGGAATGGTTTGGCGACTACTCCCGTGTGGCCTATACCCTATTTGGTGATAGAGTCCAAACCTGGACTACCTTCAACGAACCTGTAGTTATTTGCGATGGGGCTTATGAGACTGGTGCCCTGGCTCCAGGGATAGTCAGCCCAGGGATAGGCAATTATATATGCGCTAAAAACCTTATGGTTGCCCATGCGACGGCGTATAGGATTTATGATGAGGAATTCAGGGCGAAGTATAATGGTAAGTAAGAAGATACAGATTTTGTTAATTCAAAAGCCAGAAGGAAAATACATTTACTATCTACGTACAAATTCTTTGTATGACAATTTAAATTTTTTCAAGAAATATAAGCCTTTATGTTATGGCCAACCAAATAATGTTCAGAACTCATCGTGGCTTTTTTTGATTTCCACAACGAGTTGAGTTCGATTTTTATGACTGATAGAACACGAATTCTGCTAATAATGTGGTTTTTCTATGATTGTAGTGTGCATTTTCAATAAAGCCACAACACGAATTTCACCGTGCGTTTCTTTACTGTGACTACAAGGCGTTTTGAACTATTTTTTTGCCCAATACAACATAATATACATAAAACATTTGGCAATTTTGTATTATTTTATACTATCCTTATAAAAACAGTTAAATAATAAATATTCGAATTGCAGGTAAAGTGGGTATAGTAAACCACCACGTGTGGTACGCACCATATTCTTCTGAACACGAAGACCTCACATTCCTCGCGAGACAACTTGTAAGTATTACAATCAGAAAATAAAATATGGCATAAGAGCAGATGTTTCAGTAAGGTCGTGGAAGAATTCCAACCAGAACCCGCGGCCCCATCATTAAAGCGGCTCGACGGAACACAGTGGGGTTTTAGTCGGTAAGAATCCGACATAACCCACGGCTCCTTCCCCGGGGGCCGTGAGTATCTTTGGAAGATTTCCCCACTATAAAAAAAAAGATGTTTCAGTAAGCCATTTCACAAAGTTTTGCTTTGAATATTGTCCGAATTAAATATGAAGTCATAAATCATCTTAATATATATAAATCTCGTGTCACAATGTTTGTCCTCAATGGACTCCTAAACCACTTAACCGATTATAATAAAATTCGCACACCATGTGCAGTTCGATCCAACTTCTCTCAAGTTAGGATATATAGGATAGTTTAAACATGTAGGTACCACGGGCGAAGCCGGGGCGGACCGCTAGTAATCTTATATTTTTATTCACGTTATAAGAACTATGTTTGTTAATTCAGGGCTTGTTATACTCTCACCCCATATACTCTGAATCGGGTGGGTGGCCGCCCAGCATCGAGTCTTTCATCGCTGCGAAGAGTGAGAAGGAAGGATATGCTACGTCCAGGCTGCCTGGCTTCACTGCTGAAGAAATCGAATTTATCAAAGGTAAATAATAGAAGTTAGTTTTTTTATCAGAACTATGTGGCCAACATAGTTAGATCACAAAATCGCTTTTAGTGTTCAAGATTGAAATAATACTTGTTTGACTTGAAAGAGAAATGTCTAGAGAGAAAATATACATCAGGCATTTAAAAAAACTTATCATAATATACCAGGTACCGCAGACTACTACGGCATAAACTACTATACATCCCGCTTAGTGCTTGCCGCTCGTGCGAACAGCACCCTCAAGTGGCCGACCAACGGGCAAGTTGACTTACAAGTGGAACTGACGCGGGACCCGAGCTGGCCAGCCGGTGTGGAGTGGCTGGCGGTGAGTTACATCACACAGACACCAGGCTGCAGGCACAACACACAACTACTGTATACACTCTCACGTGGCCGACCAACGGGCAAGTTGACTTGCAAGTGGAACTGGCGTGGGACGCGAGCTGGCCAGCCGGTGTGGAGTTACATTACACAGAGTATATTATATAAGTATTTATTTAAAATTATATATGTATGTTTATCAGCCATCTGGTTTCCATAACACAAGCGAAAGCTTAGTATGGGATCAGATCGTGCCGTGTGTGAAAATTGTCCTGTAATATTTATAGACACCAGGCACAACACACTACTACAGTATACACTAACTACACATCTCGCTTAGTTAGTTTATAAAGTTAGGCATCCCCGGCATAATATATTCACGCGTGAAGCATAATTCAGGTAAACACAAAATTTACTGTTTTGTCTTCTGCTTTATTTAATCGAAATTTGAGCATGATTTTATCTAGATTTTAGCGTGTTTCGATTAGATTTCCACATTGACTGACATTGACACCAATTAACATTCCCAGAGCAATCCCCCCGGTCTCCGCGCGCAGTTAAACCTGATCAAGGAGCAGTTTGGAGACTGGGAGATCATCATCACGGAGAACGGCTTCTCCACCACCAGCGACGAGCTGGATGACGTCACACGCATACAGTACTACAGGGACCATTTGGAACAGGTATGTTAATGTAAATGTTGTGTGTATGTTGACTGGCCGGTTGGCTTGGTTGGTAGTTGCCCTGCCTTCCAAGCCAGAGGTCGTGGGTTCGATTCCCACCCGGGGATGTACATGTAACTCTGTATGTATAATTGCAGGTGCTGCTAGCGATCACAGAGGATGATGTGAACGTGACCGGCTACACCGCGTGGTCGCTCATTGACAATTATGAATGGAATAGCGGTTATACGTAAGTCCGATTTGTTTTTACCCTCATTTACATGGGTTGATCCAAAAGTAATGATAATCGACATTAAGGAACTTGATTATTGTTAAAATATTTATGCATATCTCTAGATAGTCTTCTTACTAGAAAATATACATCATTATTTTTTTTCTAAAATCGGAATTTCCTTAGAAAAAAAAAACTTTGACAACATCCTTAAAAACCCCTCTACAGTGGTCATCACTTCACTGTCGTCTTTAAATTTCTTGCTTTCGAAGGTGTTTCTTGTGCCGAATAAAGAGATAGAAATCGCTAGGAGTTAGATCTGACAAATCGGGTGGGTATTCAAGCAGTTGCAGTACCGATTTTTGAATGGCAGCCATCGCAACTGACGCCTTGTGATCCGATCTTCTTCTCGTCGGGTAACATTCTCGGCATCCAACGTGCGGAGACCTTTTTCATTTGTAATTAGTTTTTGAGAATGCTTTGAACTCTCAAAAATTAATTTCATGTGTCCTCCACTATATGTCTGATGGTTATACTCTGATCCACCAACACGATATCTTCTACTTTTTTTACATTATCTTCAGTGAGGGACGAGGATGGGCGACCTTCGCGATGTTCATCTTCCATGGATGATCTGACCTATTTAAACTCCTGGACCCAGCGTGCAACTATGGAATATGGAAGAGCATACTCCCCCAATGTATCCACCAAGTGGATGTTTATGTCTTTGATACATATTTTTTTCAAACAGAGGTGCTCAATGATAACTCTAATTTCATTTTTCTCCGCTTTTGAGGAAATCTCTTCAACAGTTCGTATTCAAATTAATGTAACTCCTTGGAAACGTGGCCTGCTGATAAGATTTTGATGTGAAACATCTATAGGCTCACTTGTAAACCGAATTGTTGACGTGGCGACGCTTGCCATGGCGACGGGTCGCCACGCTATACTAAGGTATACATATATATATTTTATGTGTAGTAGTCAGTAGAGTGTACGGTGTGGCTTCTCACTCAGTTCGACGTTGTTGTTTACTACCGACGGTACACATAACCTGCGTTTTATTTAATTTTTTATTTTAATTTTTGACAATAAAATATGTGTGATAGTGATAACTCAGAAGATCAAAGTGATCAACCTTGTGCAAAGAAAGTGAAACTACACTATGGCATACTACCAAGTCATCAGTAAGTAGATCGTATTTTTCAAGTGTCCATAAATGTAATTATTGTAAGTAGATCGTATTTTTCAAGTGTCCATAAATGTAATTATTATATTTTTATATTTAATTAATTATATTCATATTAATCATATTAGTAATTATATAAATTATACTAAGATTAATAATTATATAAATTATATTAATCAGGGGCGTGCACAGAGTTTTTCGACAGGGTAGGCAGAAATATTGTAATGATATTAAGTCATAATAACGAATACCTACTGCAATGTTTATATTTTCACATTGCTGTACTCATAATATATGAGATTACAATACGTAGTATTCCCCAAAATAATGGAAAATATATTACGATTTACACACCTAAGTACTATAAAATAATTTTCGAAGTCCCTAGGTATAATAACTAGTGTTCTATATTATTAATATGAAATTAACGATTAACTTTACCTTTGTGTATTACAAATTCCGGTATAGATCGGCCCTTTTTTCTATCACTAAGTCTCTGTTTGATAATTAATGTTTATTCATAAAACAAAAATAAGAATTTTTCGTTAAATTATACTTACCTAACTAATTATCTTACAAATTAATACACTCACTATAGACATAATCTATTTAGTTACTCCCAAAACACTTCACTTGCAAATTGTCTTATTTAACATTATTAATTTTCTCAAAAAACAAATTTAACCTCAAAGTAAAATATTAAATAACGTTTGTTATTTCCAAAACAAAACAAACGAATAATGATACTATTTGCAGATGATCTTTACCGCTACAAAAATGTATAAATTATCACACTTCATAAATTGGTCGCATATTCAACTTCAGTTTCGATTTTCGATGTGGTTCCGAATTCGGTTCGTACCTAATTCGTATATCTTCGTAAAAAGACACTGCCTACCTTGTGTGTTTGTGTGCGTGGTTTTATAACATCAGTGTGCCGTGTTTATAGGCACGCACACATATAAAATATGCGTAGACACGCAGAGCACACATATAAAAACTTAGACACGGATAGTTTGTGTCTTTGCCGTCCCGTGACGTACTGGGTCCCGTGGCGGCGCTAGTGCAGCGCATGCATAGTGACTTGAGCTGTGTTATAGAAATTAGATAATAATGCCACGAAAATACCAATAGATGGATCTGAAATATATTTGAAATATTTTGATTTTTGTTTCATACTACATGGCGTAATTAATAAAATATAATGACGCTGTGAATTTCATTTATGGATATTAAATATTGATCAGAGTTTGGTAAATGCTAGGGTAGGCAGTGTCTTTATGTCTTTATGGAATGCACGCCACTGATATTAATATTATCTTCAATTAATTATTTTTTTATTATTCATGAAGGAATTAATATGGAAAAATTTATTAATAAAATTTATATTTGCAAATCTTTAGTCATATATTGCAATAATTAACTAAGATTTGAGTTCATGAGTATATTGAAGCCACACTCAAAATTTTTTTTTCTTTTTCTTGTGTATTTTAATATCATATTTTTTTAAATATTTTAGTTCCCAACAATCATCACAGGGATCACAAAATATTATTATTGAAACTGGACGTCACCCTGATCAGTTAAACACAAGGCATACTATCAATGTTGTGTAAGACTTTATTAATCAAATACTTAGTACTAGACTATTTTAATTTTTATCTTAGATTTTATTATTATTAACATATTTATATTTTTTTTCAGAGTAAACAATAGTAAAAGAGAACGTCAAAAACAATACAGGGAGCGGAACAGAGACAAATTGAAACATCGTGAAGCGGAAAGAAGAAAGCGTATACAATTTTCACAAAGCATTAACGGACCGTCTACCTCTTCAAACTCAAATATAATGGAAGTAAATAATGAAGAACCAGTAACTGCTATTTCATCTATTCTTCAAAATAAAAGAGACCGTCAAAAAAGATACAGGGAAAAGAACAGAGAAAAATTGAGTCAGCGTGAAGCGGAAAGAAGGAGACGTCTACAGAATGCAGAAAGTATTATAGAATTACATACTTCTCCAAATATAGGAAATAGAGAATTAATTACAGAACCAATAATCATAATAGATGAAGTAAGTACAAATTCTCGAAATTTAACTGGTTTGGGAGAAATGGAGCATGAAGTGTTTGACATATCTCAGCAAAATTTAAGTAACCTATCAAGCGCAAATATTGCGGAAATTCCGAATAACTACAGTCAATTTAGATACCATAAAACAGCTCATGAATATTTCATCGATAACTTTAAAAATAATGAATTTGGACATGAAAAAGATTTAAAGAAACCATCTACATCTGGAAATATAATTAATACACTAGCTAATGTGCAAAATGTGGATTCCCTTAAAATTTGCTCTACTTGTAAATCAGCATTAGATAAAGAAAAGATTCCTAACTTGTCAGTTTATAATGGATTTCATTACCCAAAAATACCACAGCATTTACCAAAAATCGATTTCATCACTGAAAGGCTTATTTCTCCACGAATTCCTTTTATGCAAATAAGAAGATTAAGACACGTTCAAGGACAATTCGGTATATACGGACAAATTATCAATGTTCCTGTTGTTGTTGATACAATGGTACGATCACTTCCAAGAAATGTCAATGATGAACATTGCATTTATGTACATATTAAAAAAAAAATGATTCATAAAAGTAGTTTTGTGCATGGCTTAATTAACATCGGATCAATTAAAAAATGGCTATACTATTTGATTACTACACCTTTATATCAGCATTACAAAATAACAGTTGATAAATCATTTTTTAATCAAGAAACACCACTAATTACACAACAGAACATAGATGAATTTAGCGAAAATATTGATCTTGAAGAAAGCCTTACTGCTCAACAACAAACTTTGGTATGGAATGAGGAAAAATATTTGCGATTAGCGCCAGGGCAACAGAATATTCCACAGAGTTTATTATTCGACGAGCATGCCGAAGAGCTATCATTTCCTACTATTTACATGGGACACTTTAGAAAATTCAGAGATACAGTCAACGTTACGCCTTTTATGATGGCATCTAGTGAATTGCGGCGTAAGGATCGTCGAGGAGTCGATCCTTATCACTTGTTATATATGGCTGTAAAAATTATGAGACTGCGAGTTCGTGACTGTTTAACGATCGCGTTTAAACATGTTGGTACAGATAGCAATATAACCAAGGAACAAGTTCAATCTGAAGACTATATTCATAACTGCATGGAGTCAAATCTAGCTTTCTTACGTTCAATACCAAATTCAGTTTGGTACTGGTCTTCAAGGAAAAAAGATTTATTTGCAATGATGCGGCAGCTAGGGAAGCCAACTGCATTCATGACACTAAGCGCAAATGAAATAGGGTGGCCGGATTTATTAACATTGCTGTATAAATTAGCTGAAGGAAAAGAAGATGTGCAAAATCTCATCGTACCAGAACTCAATTTTATCCAAAAAAGTTCATTAATTAACAACGATGCTGTAACATGTGCTATTTATTTTAACAAGCTAGTTAATGTTATAATGACGATTTTACAATCAAAGAAGTTCAGTCCTTTTGGTAAATTTAGAGTCATAAACTACTTTCTGAGGATTGAATTTCAACATCGTGGAAGTCCACACGCGCATATCCTTTTATGGCTTGATAATGCTCCCACAGATATTCTTGGAAAAGAGCAAAAAAAAGCAATAGAAATGATTGATAGTTTAGTGTCAGTATCAACTTCAGAAGCATCCGGAAATATAAAATTACTTACCCATAAGCATACTTTCACGTGCTACAAAAAAATAAGATCTACTTCAGTGCAAAAGTGCCGATTTGAAGCACCATTCATGCCTTGTAAATCCACAATGATTTTAATACCGATGGAAAAAACTGATCCACTTTACAAAAAACATTTGATAAGATATAATGAAATAAGAATTAACTTAGAAAGTAATGATTATGACAGTATTGATGATTATTATGAAAGTAATAATATCAGATCAGACGAAGAATACACAGATATTCTAAGATCTGGTATTAGTAGGCCAAAAATATTCTATAAAAGACATCCATCCGAAAAATGGCACAATACTTTCAATCCGTTTGTTTTTAATGTATTAAAATCTAATATGGATTTCCAAATAATTACTGAAGAATATTCTTGTGCGGCATACGTGGTTGAATATGTAAATAAGACCAACAGAGGTATTAGTAATTTGCAACGTAAGATAATAGAAGTCATGAATGAGAATCCCGAATTTGATATTGTTGAAATAACTCGTAAAATGAGTGTTGACATGCTAAATACCATTGAGATGAGTAGTCAAGAAGCTGCTTGGTATCTTCTACGGTTACCAATGTCTAAATCATCAATAGCAATTCAGTATATTAATACTTGTTGGCCTATTGAACGACAGAAGATTAAAAAAACACAAAAACAAATAGATGAACTGGATGACGAATCTACTGATATTTGGAAGGAAGATTGGCATGATAAGTATCAGAAACGGCCAGAAGAACTGGAAGCTATTTCGTTAGCTCAATTTGTTTCCAAATATACCAAAAACAATAAGGGGGAATACGTCAAAAAAAAGCAGCCTCGAATTATTCGTTATAGAAATTATAACATGACTCAGGATTACAACGAGTATAGAAGAGAAATGGTTACCTTACATATACCATTTAGAAATGGAGATACAGAAATATTAGCAGATATGAAATTCACAACTATATATGATGAACACGAGAATGAAATTTTAGAAAAAAGAAAAGAATTTGAGTCAAATATTGATGTTCAGAAGACAATTGATATATGCCGACAGTTATGTCATGAAGATGAGCCAATAGATGACGAATCAGAAATTCGAGACTTGGCTACAAGATTTCCAGAACCAAACCCTTTCGAAGAATTGTACAGAAATCCGGATGCTGCTGTTAATGAAGATTTACGTATAGCTACGCTTAAAAGCTTGGGAGCAATAGCCAAAAGACGAGAAAACATCATGAGTAATGATCGTTTTTGCGAGCTTATGAGAAGTGCTAATGAAAAGCAAAAAGATTTGCTTTTACACGTCAATCGTCATTCATCACAATTTATCGGACACATAAAACTGAAAGAATAGAATAAATTCGATCACTCGGGCGGGTCACGAGTGGCTGAGTTGGTGAGGCATCCGCCCCGGAATGGCGCGAAGGATGCGGGTTCGAGTCCCGCCTCGTGATCGAATTTTTTCTATTCTTTATAAATTTATATTTATAAAGCATTTGAATGCCATAAAACCAAAAATATAAATTCAACAAAAAAGGTCGTGTTCCATCGTTACAATATTGTATTCACTGAAAAGTGCTTCATATTGGTTGAAATGGTTGTTAATCATCTCAATAGATGGCGCGCGGTGTGTCCCTTCAGACACATAAAACTGAAAGAATAGAATAAATTCGATCACTCGGGCGGGTCACGAGTGGCTGAGTTGGTGAGGCATCCGCCCCGGAATGGCGCGAAGGATGCGGGTTCGAGTCCCGCCTCGTGATCGAATTTTTTTTTTTTTTTTTTTTCTATTCTTTATAAATTTATATTACACAAGATGTCAGTGATTGATACAGGAGGGTTGCCATACGAAATTATTTTTGTTATTGGCAAACCTTACATTATTACAACTAACATAGACGTGGTAGACGGATTAGCTAATGGCGCCGTTGGAAACCTTATTCATATCGAACAAAACGAAGAAAATCAAGTTACTCGCATATGGCTAGTTTTTCCAGATAAAAACACTGGTACAGTGGCTAGAAGAAAAGCCGCTGCCTTTGTTGCAGAACATAATATCGATAAACGTGCTGTGCCTATTGTGCGTCGAACTTCAACAATATCACTTAATAATAATAAAACTATTGTGGGAAAAAGAAATCATTTTCCATTGATATCAGGATGTGCTATGACTATTCATAAGTCTCAAGGAGGTACTTATGACGAGGTGGTGTATGAGTATAGTAAAAGTCATAGTATTCCATTACTTTACGTAGCTTTAACACGAGTAACAAGTGCTGAAGGGTTGTTTATATGTAACAGAACGGATGATTTAAGATTTTATCATGGAAGGAGAGTAGATCCATCAGTTTCAAGCTTACAGCACGAATTTGAAAGATTATCTTTAAACAGACTTACTACATTGCAAGGATTGATCACTGATTTTATGAACTCCAGAAATAAATTAACCATATACACTTTAAACTGTCAAAGTCTCAGAAAACATGCTGCTGATTTACAAGATTCTATTTGCAGAAATAGTAACTTTTTGTTACTAACTGAAACATGGTGTCCTGCAGATGAAGCAGTTGACTTATGTAACTTTCATTGTATTGCAAAATTTAAAAGACAAAATGTTAGAGCCGCTGGAGTGGCCATTTACAAAAACAACAACACTTCACATGTTACTACACTCAACATGGATCTAGCCGTTCAAAATGCTACAGAAGTTCATGTTTCCCAAACATCTATTGGTGATATGTGTGCTTCACATGTTAAACTAGAAGACGGAAGTGAATTAATTATGATTGTAGTATACATTTCACCTAATAACAAAATGGATCATATAATTTCATTTTTACATGAAAGGTTATTTCCTTATAGTCAAAGAGGTTCAATAATTTTTAAAACGAATAAACATAAACTACCATTAATTTTAGCTGGAGATTTTAATGTAAATTTTGCAAGAGCTGAATCAATGCCATTAATGACATTTCTTCAAAAAGAATTTCAATTGCAAATCAACAACAATCCAAGAGAATCTACTACCAAATATGGAACAACAATAGATGCTGTATTTGTGAGATATCTTGATAATGTTTCATCCAATACTTTTGTAACGTACTTTAGTTATCATCGACCAATCGTCACAGTAATACCGGCAGAGGAAACATCGAATATAACTATTACTGAAGTCACAGATGAAAATATTTAAATTGTGGCCACTTGATATTAATATCGAATTTTTATATCACATGTAAATAAATGTTTATTAAATAAAGTTACCATTTTCTGTAAGAAATTCGTAATACTTCATTTTTTCATTAGGCTATATTTAATTCCTGTAATAATATTATCTTTTATGCATATTACTTGTACACACACGATGTTTCACATCTGCCAGGCGTCCCATGACGGCTCACATTTTTTTTTATGCTAACTTAGTGAGTAAACGAGCAAACAAAAAACATTTACTTTTTATTTTTATGTACACAGGAAATACCCGATTATCATTACTTTTGGATCAACCTAGTAAGTTATTTACTTACTCTAGTATCTATTTAGTTATTTACATTAATAGTATTTTATCACCGGCATAAAATGTAATTAAAATTAAACCACTATACTTATCTAAGTACATACCAACACATTCTTGGCTCGAATAATCCTTTTCTTATCCCTCTGAAATAACATAGGCATTTTCTTGTTACTTGGAACTAACTTTTGTATCAATATTTGAGCAATATATCAACTTACATAATAACATAAAATTTCTGATTCAAGTTATATTCAACTGTAATACTATATTACATTTCCAGGTCTAGATTCGGCATAGTACGCGTGGACTTCTCGGACCCGCTTCGCTCGCGCACGCCGCGCGCCTCCGCTCACTACTACGCTGATGTTATCAAACATCATTCGCTTTAAAACATATAATATTATGGAAAAAGAAAAATAAACTTACGTCCATTTAAAACATATTGAAAAAGAAACTTACGCTTTGAATTGGCTTCTTGTGGTATTGTGTTGTTTTGTTACTGTTGTTGTTATATTTGTAGAAATTATTAATAAATTTTGTATGCATTATTCTTTAGTTTTAATAAAAATAAGAATAATGTAAATACTAACCATACTAACAAAAATAAATTATGTAATTAGATAGAATAAGAAAAGGAATAAATAAAGGCTTTTATTATATTCTTTAGTTTAATTTTATTAAACATATTTTTATGATTATTCCCCACAGATAATATTATTATAGTACTGATTCTACCTCCATAAATTAATTTTCATGATGGAATTGTACCTATATTAGAAAAAAAAACACGGAGGCTTGAAAGATAGAAACAATCTAATAATACATTATTTTAATATTATCAGTAGATAAAGTACTTACCTAGTAAATTTCAAATGGTAGAAACTTCGGTTACCTTTTTGTAGAAGTTTTATATCAGGATGTACCAAACGTGGAGAATTCATCAAATCCTAAATAGAAATCAATACATACCTAAGCCTAAAACCTATCATCCCATACATTTACTGACCATTGAACCTACAAAAAAGCGAATTTTAACAAAAAAATCGATATTTTCACAAAATACCGATTTTTCAAGAAAAATCGAAAAAGACACTTTTCTACCTTCTAGCTACTTTCCCATATATTTACTGACCATTGAACCTACAAAAAAGCGACTTTTCACAAAATATGTACCGATTTTTCACGAAAAATCGAAAAAGTCACTTTTCTACCTTCTAGCTACTTTCCCATATATTTACTAACCATTGAACCTACAAAAAATCGTATAATATGTAGGAATCAAGCAATAATCAATACATAGTATATTTGTGAAAAAAGCGTGGTGAGCCTTGTAATAATAATCAGCTCATGAAAAGCGCCCCAAGCTTTTTTCACAAAAATACTATGTATTGGCTTGATTCCTAGATTAACAATTATTGTCTACTTTTTAGTTGTAAGTTCTTAGCAGCCTGTTTATTAGTTTTTCAAACTATATTTATTTTTCATATTATATTTTCCTTCATGATGCAATGTTATGTAAACAAAAACAATTTCACTTGCGGATAAGATAATCATAGATAACGTCGAAAAGTGAGGGAATAGATTATAGAATTAAGATAAACTCTATAGGGGGCACTTAGAGATTCAAGTATTTTGTATAATATGTTTAGTTTAACTCATTAGAGTGAAGAGTCTGTTATTGACATTTCTGATAGAAGTTCTATTTATTCTAGTTTTGGATATTCAACACCATCTATCGATTGTCGCTATGAAGTATTTTCTTTTCGTTATTTTAAACTAGGTTTCCGCGCGCGGCTTCGCCCGCGCAGTCAAAGAAAAACCCGCATAGTTCCCGTTCCCGTGGGATTTCCGGGATTGCGTCATTTTCCCGGGATAAAAAGTAGACTATGTCTTTTCTCGGGTATCAAAATACCTCCATACCAAATTTCATGAAAATTGGTTCAGTAGTTTAGGCGTGATTGAGTAACAGACAGACAGACAGAGTTACTTTCGCATTTATAATATTAAGTATGGATTAAGTATTCTAAGATCTGTTGTTTTTAGTTAAATCTCGTAATTATTTAAGTCCAGTAATTTATTTGTATCTATTTTTCTCATTTCTGAATCTTGATAATGTAGGTACATATCTAACATAGATGAAACTGAATATGAAATAATCAGAAGGGTTTATCATTTTAAAATAGTTTGTATGCTATCTTAAAAAAGCATACATACAAGAAATGCATACATCTTCTATATCCACATTAATCTTCAAAATTAACACTTACGTTTCTTAAAACAAATCTTCGAAAGTCTTCGAATTAGTGAAACAGTTCATCCATGTACTTCCACTATTTTGAATCCCTACTAATATTATAAATGCGAAAGCTCTGTCTGTCTGTTACGCTTTCCCACTTAAACCTCTAAACCGATTTTGATGAAATTTGGCACAGACAATCTTTAGACCCTGAGAAAGAACATACTAACTACCTTTTATTGCAAAAAAACACCACGCGGGCGGAGGCTAGTTTTCTATAAGTGCTAAAAATATAACAATCATTACTACTTACCATAATTATTCCAAAATACAAGACAAAACGATTCAAATAATAATAAAGAAAATCGTACCTTGCACTTTTCAGCTAACGTCCCGAACTACCTCGGGTTTCTCACACCCGGATACACTTTACAGGTAACTGCGCTTTCTACGCTTATGCTGATACACTGTTTCTATGTGGTTATGCAAAAATGTACTCAATAACTAAAAGTTATCTTTTGTTTCAATTACAATAATTCAATTTTTAATTAAAAAATGACTTTAGACAGTTTGTGTATGGGTGTTGAAATAAATAAAAGTTTTTGTATATAACACATTTATTTCTACATAATATAAGAATGGCACTGTTTGATACAAATAGTTTATAGTAATATGGTTAGGTATACGTATAAAATAACTATTTATCTATACATTAATTATTATATCACCAATCGGTGAAGGCAAACATTGTAAATTGTAATGAGACCGGCATATCCAAGAAAACAAAAGGACGCGTGTGCCGAGCACACGTGTCAGAAGTGAAACTTCTTTAGCGAGATTTTTATTTTTATTTTTTTATTGGTAATTCGCGAGCGAGATTCAAAGATACCATAATCGTCGCCTTACTCCATGACGTGATGATATTGCCATGACGCGACCTTGAAATTTTACTCTCTCATTTTAGTTTCACTCAAAAAGATCGACATTTTGTGATATCTGCCAACTCTTATTTGACCAGCATGATAGATCTAAATTTAAAATTTATCTAAAGGTCTATGATCCAAACCTTCATAGGAGGCTTTTGTACTGTAATATTTACCTTTATGTGGTACCTATTAGGCTATTAGCTTATGATGAGTGAATGATCTTTGAACACATGTAAGTTTACTAAATAAAAGAGGTCCATAAGCTTTGGCTATCTTGAATATTCAATTTATATGGATTATACATAGATATATTTTGTTTAACTGAAACATAAAATTTGATGCATAGTAATAAAACTAATAATTATAATCAGAAAGTATTTTTCATATCAGGCGACGACAGGAATTTCTATATTTATATTAAATCAATGTTTATATAAATAAAATAAAGTTAGAATATTCTCTCATATATCATAATAAAGATTTATTTTGACAGGATAATCTCTGGAATTGATAAGATTGGAAAAATAATATGTACTGAAATTCTTGACGATACGTAAACACACAATAAATAGTACGTGTTTAACTTGAAAACATATTTTTTAGACAATTTTACTAGAATATTTGTAAGGCACTAATGTGAAACTGGTGATACTGACAATAACAAATTCGATATTAGTTAATAACAATTACCTACTACTGAAATTCATATTGCATTATTTCTAAAACAATAACATAGGTAATAATTTAAGACAGTTGTACACAACTACAATTTCTTACATATTCATCACCATGCTGTAATCCTAAAGTGATTTTTGACGTGACAACGTCTTATAATTCGATAGAGCCAGCTGCACGCACGAAAAAACATGACTCATGCGGCGTTACCTCGCTCTGAGGCGTTCCGTAAGGCTTGAAGTGCAAGCGAGAGCGCGGAACGAGCGACAAAGAAGCACAATCGGCCTTAAGACGTTGTCACGTTCAACTATCGTCAGTAAACCGACTTTACAGACAACCAATTTTTTTACTAATGATAGTTCTTGTCGAAAAAAAAAACATTTTTTATACAGTTTTTATTTTCGAACTTATACCTCGCGTGCGTCGTTGCGTGTTACAGTAGTAACGTAAGTTAGTCAGTATAATCCGTTATATCAAAATAAGAAATTACATCAAATACAACAAAAGAACAGTTTTACAGAGTTCTTTTACAAAAAACAAGTTTTAACAATATTTTTTCAAAAGCTTATACATATAGCTGGAACTGCGTCACGCGTGTCTCGGTAATCTATCGCGTATCTGGCGCAGCGTGTTGCGGCACGAGAGCCGCCGCGAGCCAAGCCGCGGGAACTGAGCTATGCGGGCCACTGCCACGGGGCTTTCGCGTCTAGGGATAATGTCAGTCAGTCAGATATAGTGTCTAAATAAGATTTTGAAGGAAGAAAGAAGAGAAATAGATGGAAAAAGGCCATTTTTTGAACAAAAATAATCCTAAAAAAATATTATACAGGGTGTCCCACTGTTGGTATACTAAGCTCAAAGGAGGTTATAGTTTTGCATACGCTGAGTACGTAAAAAATACTTATAAAATTCTAGATCCAGACGCATTTTTTTCAAATAGATGAATTCTTAAAACTCTATGTGTATACCCATAACAATCAACCCGCCCAACTTTGCCACCAGCACGTGAGCTATAGTTTAAGATTATGTTTTCAGACAAAATGCTCACATTAGAGAAGCGGTATATGCCGGCTGCGCGAAGCTAGAGAAGAAAACATGAATTTTCAGGAAAAATTTAGCAAAACATTTTTGACGTAATTTTGTTGTTTAAGTATTTTTAACGTGATCGGTGTATGCAAAACTACAAGTCCCTTCGCGCTTAGTATACCAATAGTGGGACACCCTGTATAGCTACATCAGAAGAGTTGCAAGAGCCGCGTAATGCGGGCCACCGCCACGGGGCTCTCGTATCTTAAATTATGGAAATGTAAGTGACCCCATTTGTAGTGTTTTTAGAGACGAATATATGGTAAGAAATGAAAAAAAGGGAAGAGACCATTTATTTAAACAAACACAGGCTCGTAATCTTTGTATATAGCACGAGCTAAAGTCAGGAGCGGCGAGCTATGCGGCCTACAGTTTAAATCGTCAAAATAACAGTTAGTGGATGATTTGACCGATTTTGACAGAATTTTTAATGCAGATATTGAAACGAAAAATTTTGAAAAAGGGACCTTGGTTCGGTTCCGTTTGAGGATTAACAAAAAAACACTTTGGCATGATATACTAGGCCCATCACCTACTTATATGTACATAAAATGAATAAATGAAACATACTGCAATTGCACTCAACTCAATCAACTCAAGTTCGGGTCAACTTAAGTTTAATCTACACTCAACTCAAATCTACAAATCAAATCAAATAACCACAAAAACTCACCTAAAAAACATATGATGTTCCACACTACACCGCCACAAGGATTTACTCGCTCTACTCGACAGCAAGCGGAAACTCACGTGCGACTCGAACTCGTCGAACTCGCTCGAACGTAAGCGCAGCGTGTATGTGCGCTTGTTGTAGCTGATCTTGAGGATCTTGGGCCACGGGAATTTGTTCATTATTACACTGGAATAGAGGTTATTAAGAATAACATTGATAAAACAAATGCTTTCAGTGTGTACAATTCTATCGTATTATACATTACTAGCTGTGCTCCGCGGTTTCACCCGCATTGCTCCAATCCCGTTGGTCTTAGCGTGATGATATATAGCCTATAATAGCCTTCCTCAATAAATGGGCTATATATCACCGAAAAAATTTTTCATGTCGGACCAGTAGTTCCTTAGATTAGCGCGTTCAAACAAACAAACTCATCAGCTTTATTATATTAATATTAATAATAATAAGTATAGATTTAAAATCCTTACCCATCCCTCAATATAGTGATTCCAGACGCACTAACAGCTATATTAATATCGATATCTTCAGAATCTTTAGCGTTGTGCACCTCTGCACCATACAGTGGTAACCTTTTGGCATTTTCTAAGTAATTGAGTTCCGCTTCCGCTGGTGTTTGCCCTCTGTAAGTGTAAAGATAAATGTAACTACATACATGCGTATTTAGTTTAGGTTAGGAGTTAGGACAGAAGTTACTCAGTTTGAGTTCATAATATTTTGTTCTAGTAACATAATATTATATTGTTAGACGTAACTTTTGATTAAATATTTTTGTGGATGAATAGTTGTCCATTTTAATTGTCACTATTTCCTGTCAAAACATGCTTAGCTGTCGAATACTATAAAATTCAGCTTTCCTTTGAATCGTGGCGCATTCGTACGAATCGTGCCTAGGGGCTCGGACGTTGCTTATACGACGTTTGACCCAACTACCCTCACTTTGCTAATAGTCGTTGACTTGCTGCGATTTGTTATCATTACCTACATCAATTGGGTAGCTGTGTAAAATCGCAGTACATTCTGATTACATTTCAAACTAATATTTAACCCGGCTTCGCGTGTAATTTCTTATAATATAATAAAACACATTCAAAACACCGGTAAAAAGCAGCAACCACACTATAATACAATTAAAAAAAATATTTATGATACACAATCTTGATGACACTACAAAGAACATTTATTAAATTCACCATTCCAGCACAAGTCCATTTTATAAATAATTTAAAACCATTACTCGAAATCAAAGCCTAATAAAACTATCCCCTTGATCATTCAATGTATGAAAAGGAATAAATTAATTTAAAATACCAATAATGTTTGGGATACAGTTGTTCAATATTATATATATTAGGTATCGCCTGATACTCGCTCAGTGCGGTCAGGTTTACTGCACCCGATTTGTCACCAACTCTACTTGTAATCAAGTAGATCGTAAGTTATGTGGAATTAAGTAAAAGTCTACTCACTTATGTTTAGCATACAGTTGTTCAATATTATCTCTTTGATTATCGTTCAAAGCATGCAGAGGTATCGCTTGATACTCGCTCAGTGCGGTCGGGTTTACTACACCCGATTTGTCACCCAACTCTGCTTGGAGTACATATGAAGCAAGTAGAGCGTAAGTTATTTGTGAACACGTTAGACGACCTGAAAGGAGAAGTGTTATAATATCTTTAATTTCGTAGTAAGTCGGTATTTTGTTTATTTTTAATTTTAAGCTTACATATAATAATGTTATGTATAAATTTAAAAGTAAAATTGATGACTTTTATTTCGCTGTAGACAACTAGGTAGGAATCCTTTGTGATTTTTTTTTTCTTTTTTGTACATTTACAAACTAAAAAAATACATTTTATTTGTAACAAAAAATGCAATTCTATTGATTACGTTTTAATAAATAAATTCAATATGATTATTTAATATTTTTTAACGTTAGATGATGCTGCAAATCACAAACAACCCTTCCACCAGTCGGGTAAAACTCACCCTCAATAAGATCTCGTCTCACAGCCAGACTGAGTTGATACCTCGTGATATCATCTTGTAACTCCGACGGTTCTGGCGGGTAGAATTTGACAGCTAAACGCACGTCCCATGGTTCGTCTGTAAGGACATTTAGCGATATTATAATAATGCGATAAAAATTTGGGTAGAAATAACCCGAATACGTAGTTGTGGTCACGATATTTATATCCTTTATAAGATTTACTCAATTGGCCAGAGCCAATATGCCCGTATGTAGCCTAAACTTGAATAAATATGTGCTTATAATAAAGAAGGAAATAACATAGAAAAAAAAATACCCATGTTTTTTGAACAAGCTATAAGTTCCAACTCGATCGAAGAACTATCTAACGAACTATAAAACGTTCATGTTCTGTGGAGCTACGCAGAAAATAGAATTTTAATTTTTTTTTAATAAATTGAGCTACATTACAAACACACTCGTATAATTTTCATAACTAAAACCTTGCCTTGTTATTTATATTTCTATGGATATACCTAACCTGCATAAATTACTTACTCCTAAAGGTCTTGGACAGGCGTCGTTTCAAGTCCACCCACACCCTCGGGTCTCCTCTCTGTGCGTGTAATAGTCCAAAGAAATCTTTCTCTAGTATATCTAGATTGTCACACACTTTGTCTAGAAGATCAGCTCCGTTGGCTTTACGCTGATATAGAATGTGTCATTTAAAATTATTAAATTATATTAAATATTAATGGAAGATTTGATTTCAAAAGTGTAGTTGTAGCAATATTTCGAACTTTATTTACCTAAATTATTTTGGTATTTTTTTTCGCGTATTTACTAAAAATGGGATAACATTTGCTGTGTTTATATCAATCAATTAAACATGCTATATATCATAAAAGTAGATTTTGGCTTGTTATATTAGCCGTGGATGGAATGTAAGAAAAAGGAAGAAAAACATTTAAAACACACACACAACAAATAATTATTTAAAAGAATAAAACAAAGGATAAGTTGGAGAAAAAAAGTGTGGGTAGTTTTCGAAAATTCTGTCAAGTATCATCAAATGTCAAAATCCGTTCAGTGATATTCTCGTGAATAAATTTACACAAAAAAGATACATTCTTAGAAACCTACGCGTAATATAAAAAGGTCTTAGGAAATTATATAAGTACTTACATCGAAATCAACAGTAATATGCTCTCCATTGAACAGTTCGACCCTCACCCTGCCAGAGTTGGCACGCCTCAGGCCCATGCTGGTGCCGTCATCGGAAGCCAACCTTCGGAGACTTTCTCGCATGGTCTGTTATTGGTAAAATTATAGTTAAAAATTAAAATTGCGCTATAGGAACCTATAAACATACACTTTCAGGGGTAAAACGGTGTGGACAAAAGTTACATAAATAAGAACGTGAGCGTCTGTGCTTAGCACAAGTGTCAGAAGTGAAACTTCTTAGGCAAAATTCAAAGATACCAAAATCGTCGCCTTACTTCAGGATATGACGGTATTGCCATGACGCGATCTTGAAATTTTACTCACAACGCGCCTGAAGAAGTTTCACTTCAAAAATATAATTAACATGTTAGAACTTAGAAGAATTATTTAGGAGATCTTTGAAATAAATTGACGGCGAAAATAAGGCGAAATGTTTTGCATTGCAAACTCAAACCTAAATTCATTATTTTTTATCATAAGATATTATATTTTATTACATACACATTTTCCTATTTACCATACATTAAAACATGTAGGTAAGTAATAAAACCGTAATGAATAGTTGTTTAAATACTAGATCATTCTATTTATTTTTTAAACTAACATACATTCAAACAACGAGTGTGGTGTGGCGTGTGGTTTATAAAAAAATTTAGTTCGTAGGCGTCGCTAAATAACCTAGACTTAAAGCAACTAGCTGCTAGCAAGGTATTGTTTTGAATAGGTACGGAAAACATTAATGACTAGCGGTCCGCCCCGGCGTCGCCCGTGGTACATATTTACGTTTTCTCTACATAAGAACCATCCAAGTACTTCAAGGAATATAATAAAAAAAGAATTATCGAAATCGGTCCACCCGTTCACACGTGATGCCGTGATAACGCGAAACGGGTTTCATTTTTATATATACATATAGATTTTGATCAATTTTTTTTAAAGATTTGTCCTAAACATAGAAGTTGGCTGAAAAATAAACTTTGTTTAAGGAATGTCAATTGATTACAGTTACCCCAATTCATGGGGTGAAAACAGTTATGAAAGTAAATTACATATACCTAACATTCCAGGTGCAATAACTAATCATCATAGTTATTTCACAGTTAGCTTCATATTATGACATCTACAGCTATACCTGCTTGGAAATCTCATTATGTTTTGTACATGTTTCGATTAATCGAGAAAAAAGGGAGGTAGGTACAATAGGTAACCTTACATTTATTAATGTTCAGGAAATAAAGACCAGTTATTTTGACAATAGTACACAGATACGCTGATTTTATTTATTTACTAGTGGTCCGCCCCGGCTTCGCCCGTGGTACATATTTAGTATCCTATGTCCTTCTCCTGGCTCTAAACTACCTCCCTGCCAATTTTCAGCTAAATCGGTTCAGCCGTTCTTGAGTTAAAAGTGGAGTAACTAACACGACTTTCTTTTATATATATAGATAGATATTTTATTCTGAAATAACACATACGATATTTAAAACTAGTGAACAAGGATGAATCTATTAAATTTATGTTTGTACAACTCAACTCTGAAACATTTCCACAAAGTTATTTCTTTACAAAACCAATAAAATTGATAGAGTACTGATAAATAAGATTTCCACCACTGATGGATGGACAGACGAACATTTAAACTGTTTACATTCTCGTCAATGGTTCAAAGAAAATATTTTAATACAAAACAGCTATATATATTATTATATTTGAAACTCCACGTAACTTCGATTGTTCTCAAAATATTTTCCAATTTTTGCAACATTTTTCATTGATGCTCTGCTTCTATTGATCGTAGTATGATTTATGTAACCTTTGAAAAATGGACTATCCATCATAAAAATAATCTCTCAATTAGATCCCGTAGTTCCTGAGAATACCCCATTCATAAAACAAACAAAGTTTTCAGCTTTATATCTCTTAGTAATCCTACTCTACACGAGTTGAACAGCGATAAAACGAAAATAAAATACTTATACATCATGTTAAAATTCATCGAATTATAACCATTTTTAAACAGCTTTCTTCTATTTAATAGTACAAGTTCTATCGACATCGATTCAGCTTAACTCACTCAAAACACCTTTTAACCAAATTACCGCATTCAACCCTTATAAAAGAAACTCTATAGGATTCTACGTGCATTGTATCTATTGTCATGGTTCAGTGTCGTTAAAATAGCTAAATCAATATAGGGTGGAGGTCGATTAAGAGCCAGTAAGTAGATACTTGACCTTTCCAAATCAGTTTTAATCTTAGCCCTTAGGATTTATGTAAGCTTTGCGGATCAACACAAACATTTTTTACTCAACTAGACGAGAATTGAATCATATTAGATAGCAAATAGTTACCATTGGAAAAGCTGTTTCAATAGAATAAATAAGGCATTGTAATGCCGGTTAAAGTCGTTAGATAGGGGTGATTTTTTCCCCTTAGTGAAAATCAAACCCGCATAGTCATAACTACTGCACAAGTTGTCATCTAAAGAAAGAAAAAGAAAAAATACAAGAACTTTCAAAATCTTTTCATATCTACATGACGGAATTCTAAACACGTTCATTGTTTAGAACATTGTTTAGCTTCAAATATCAGCAAAACGGAGAATCTCTTCAGAAGTCGATTAATATTGACGTAAAACAATGAATCAAACGAACAAAGTACATACTCATACTCAACCTTGCGAAACACGATAAATATAAATTTAGACGCATTTGAAAGCTCGCACATAATGTTTTCATATGAAACATAAACTCGTAATGTTAACAGCTAAATAAATAGAACTGGAGTATAATTTAATGTAGGTACTCATTTATATTGTTGTGTATTGGCAGTGCGCCTGAAACAGTAGACCGTACGTTACGCTGCGCCAAAGGTCCCTAGTTAAGATATTATAGAATTTATCGGATTTTCAATGCGATTTATTACTCAACTAGCTGTGCTCCGCGGTTTCACCAGCGTGGCTCCGCTTCTGTTGGTCTTAGCATACAAAGACTTAAGCATACAAAGGGCTATAGGGACAGGGAAAGCGACTTTGTATTATACTTTGTAGTAATGTATCAGTTTTTAAATCATAAACAACCATACTCAACCAACATACAGTCTTATTATATACAAGCTGTGCCCCGCGGTTTTACCCGCAGTGCTCTGCTCCTGTTGATCTTAGCGAGATGATATGATATAGCCTATAGCCTTCCTCGATAAATGGGCTATCCAGCACCGAAAGAATTTTTCAAATCGGACCAGTAGTTCCCGAGATTAGCGCGTTCAAACAAACAAACAAACAAACTCTTCAGCTATAAGTAAATAGTAGATGTAAAGTTAATAGTCGTGATAGACAAGAATTACTATTATTATGAAAACAAAAACCCAACTGCGTATGTAGCCTACATAATATTCAGACCAAAATCCGTCCAGCGGTTTGAGCTGTAGTGCGTGCCAAATACATACCTACATACATCGAACACATGAAAAACATAACCCTCCTTCTTTCGCAGTCGGGTAATAATACATAATATATTTTAAATCCGTAAATGTCTGTTAATTAGTTTAACGAGAGTGTCTCGAAAATTGGTCCAGGCTAGCTTTAGTTAAAAAATATGAATTTACCTATATTCAGTATTTACCTAAGAGTATTGAATGAATAGCGATTAATTCATTTGATGAATAATAAAAGCTTGAGCTGAGGAAATATCACATTGACTGATAATATAATTGGTATAATATAATTGCGAAATTTCCCGAAAAAGATGTTTGTTATTGCTCTTTCACGAAAAAATAAACAAAATTTGATTATTGGAGCTTCGAATACATAATAAATTAGAATTGAAATATATTTATTTCCATAAACATTTGCGTATATTTTATGCACAATAGGAAGACTCACATGTCTCCTGATTCCCTGATATTTTATAGGGAAACCGTATAAGCTTAATTATTATATTACATTGTGGCCCCTTCTATGGGGTTAATGTAATCCTTGGTATAAACACTACTTTAACCGACTTCGGAAAAGGATGATAAAAATAAATAAATAAATGACTTCGGCAAGTTATTGACTTGATGATAAAAAAATCAACGACTACAAACATATTTTTAAAAGTTTATCCGAATGATTTATTTTTTTTGCTTCGAGTTTAGTAATAAACTAATATTACCTAGTTACTAAACCTACATATATTACTAAAATATTAATTACTATGTATTATTAAAATATTCATAGATACTTAGATATTATTATAGTTTCGTCATAAAGCTTTGCTTGCTATGCCATTAAAAAGCCATTGAAGATTATCCTAAATTCCTTATAAGCTATTAGAATCATGAGTCATTGACCGAATTGACCATTTGACTTAGTAATGACCTATAGAGTCAAAAGGTGCCGGTAATTTATTAACGCTTGAAGGAAATTATAAGCACGAATACAAAACTTATAAATATTTGATTTTTAAATAATTTACAAAATATTATTATGCAAAGCTAGGGTTAATGTTATGTTTCATTCATAAACGAAATATAATTTAACATTACTACTTAACTACGTAGTGTAGGTCCTTTGGTCTACTGTAATATGTAGGAAAAAAATACTTTTAATTTTACGTTCCGTATCTTTATAATATTATTTATACTCTGATATAATTTAACATTAACATATAAAGTGTAAAACAAGAATCAAACCCAAGCCCTCTCTACGCTACTTTAACCACTGCACCAAAGGAGTAAGAGAAGAGCTTTTACCAAGTGGGTCAGTAACGCGCATGTGTGACGTCATCAGGCCGGTTTGCGGACGATTTGAAGATGCGAGGGGACTCTATAGATTTATACTGGTTTTATAATAAAAACAGGAAAAAATATAAATTGTTTTTTACTTTTTAGATACAACTAATCATGATTTCTTCTTCTCATATTATTTTACGGACAATCTACAGCATACTTAGTTGTTGTACATCTTATTCCTTATAGTTATCATCTTTCCACCTTATATATTGTCCCGGGATGGCGCAACAAATTTAGAAATGTGTTTGATAAAATAGATAATAAGATAACCCATTGTGTACGTAGCAACATTTCACAATTTACTGTAAACATGAAAGTTCGTTCAAAGTAGATTAGGGATATAATTTTCAATGACCATATATCTAGGTACAGCCGTTTATACTATGTTTTCCAATCGTCTTCATCCAGTTATATCTCAAATATCATTAATTTCGTATATAGTACCTACTCGTAGTATAAATTATGTTTTAACTAGTATTGTATAATTTGTAAAAGTAGCACCGTATAAAACAATTCTTTCTATTATTGTTTCTCGGTACAACTCCAATACCAAGATCAAACCGTTGTTCGTTACCCTTCAATAGTTTCACGTACTTAAATTGTTTTGTGTTTACTCTGATTAAAGTAACCGGAACTGCCGAACCGAAGAATTGAGGAAGGATGTTTTAAATCTAACATTGTAAGATAATTTGATACGATTCTATGTGATAAATCATAATCATGTATTTTATAAAGTTTTTCAATATATCAAAATAAAGAGGGTAAAAAATTAATATGTAGTGTAAAATACAACAAATCTGCGGTTAGTTACTTTGTAATAAGATAGGTATCAAAATAATTTAGAACAGTTGCGGTTTAATTAGTGTTGCAATTGATCCTTACAAGAACAATTACCTATGTACTTAGATTTCGTAAATTTAAGGTTAAATAATTGTGTAGTTCTAATTGTTTTGAGGCGTCGAATCGATAGAGACTGTTGTCTTTCCATAACAAACTGCTTCGCGGAAATATTATTCTTGCCTGTGTCGTCCATAAATGGACCACCTGAAATAATATTTCAAATCGGACCAGTACTTCTTGAGATTTGCGTGTTCAAGCAAACAAACAAACTCATATTTTAGTTCGTTCGTTAGCTTCATATTGCAATTTAATCGATGTAGTTCCATTTATATATCATTTATGTGGTTCTATTGAACTATGGTTAAATAAATGTAATATCTTCTTTGTCACATAAAAAGACGCGACTAAATGTATGGAGTCCCTTCACCGGGACCCTTATGAATGTCTAAAGGTTAACGACATTATATGCTTAATCAAACATGCCGTCTTCGTATCCTTCAGACTTATTGGAATTTGCTTTTATACCTAATTTAGTTACAAATTCGATTTATTTAACCTTCTAGAATCTAGACTAATATTAATATATTATAATTTAAATATAGTATAGTGAATGGTACCTATCTTTAATTCAAATAGATTAGTGTTAAAAGTTACTTACTTCAAGGGAAAATCTAAAGTTTGTTTTTGTACGTAAATTTGGTACCTACCGATACCATCAAAATTTGTAAAAAGAGATAAGTATCTAAAATTAATCTCAGATTAATCTTAATCTTACATTTTTCATAGAATAAGAAGAACTAAGAGGTCGCATTCTAGGAACAGCGATACACGATTGGAATTTAATATTTATTTTTTATAGGAGCACATTTTTTAGTAGATAGTGCTTAAGATAGTGTTTTTTTGTAATATTATAACCCTTTTGTTATAATCTGAAGGTTTAATAAGAGAAAATAAGGATTAACGAATTCGTTCGAATTATAAATTGAAACGCGGTAAGTACAATTAAAATTAAATATATTTATAGGTGTTTGTATCCTATTGTAATAAGCTATTATATTATTCGAGTATTGTATAATAATTATAACAATCAAATAACTCTATTTAACTTATTTACATAATAAAAGGCACTTAACGCGCGACTCGTGCCGAAAAATGCATAAAAAAAACAAGAATGTGTTACGCGGGAAACCGCGGTCAACGCCTTTTAAACTTGTCAAACAACATTATTAAATAAAAAGTAATGAACATACCTTAATTTTTAACGCCAGAAATCACTAATACTCTCACGAAAATCCACATTGACTGTTGCACCTTTTTTATTTTAATCTTTGAAAAACAATTTGTAATTACGTTACACTTTCTCCGTAAATGCGCGGTAAACTAGTTTAGTTTACAATTTGTATGCGTCCGTCCATAGTCTCTGGCTACAGGGAACAAGTCAACGAGAACGGAATACATTCATGAATCTAGACAGGGATGGCGCTACTTTATCTCTGTCTAGCTTAAAGTTGGACCTGACTTGTGCGGTGAGCTTACGAACTTGAACTTTATGAATACATAAATTAATTAATAATTTTACACTGAATAATATATAATACATAATTATATACATATTATTATATACTTATTTCTAAATATGTAATAATATTAATTGGAAGATTATTTAAGTTATTAATAATACGCACTTCCCTTTTCACGTTTGGAGAATACTGATTTAATTTTTTTCTCTTGCTTTTTTTTTGCCGTTCGTTCTAAACTTAAAAGTTGTGCGAGTGGCAGTATAAAATCAAATACATAAATATTTTTTTGAATTTGAATTTAAAAATCAACTATCAAATTAGACGCGTAATTAAAAATTTTATGTAAACCTATGCCAAATGTTTTTATTGATTTAAATATGTTTTATACTATTTTAATTCTGTAAATTTAGCCGTCAAATGCGATGGCTTGAAAATTAAAAAAAAAACTCCAAGGAAAAAATCGATGCTGCAGATTCTAAATTCAAATTGACAGAAACATTTTTCCCGCTACCTAGAATAATTATAATTTTAACCGTAATCAGCTCAATCAGCTATTTCTTTTATTCTATTTCCATAGATAGGTTAATAGGTGAAATCATTAGCAGACCCTATATGTAAAATTGTATAGAACAATGGGTTCACTTATTTAATGAGTAGATAATGTGCATTGTGCAGTGCAACTAACTAATGTGTCTCATATTTTAGTGTTGTGAATACTTTTCTTTTTCATTGTTTTGTACCTAACAAATAGCTGGTCTCGTTCGGAAGTTATGAAAATAATGTGACTTTTAGCTTTTAGGTAACTAACTATATATTTTTTTTAGCATACCTCTCAGGAGATAAGTATCTGTTTATAATCTGAGATCTTGAACTACCGCGCAGCTGGTTTAACTGTGTTATAATAAAACCAATGCATACATTGGTTTTTTTTATTGTTTCATACATACCAAGATTTTATACCTACTATGCAACTTCTCATCTTGCATTTTGCAATCACTTATCTCTTAATTAAAATAATGAGTTATTTTATACATATTATAATAATAAATTGTACTTATTGAAAGTACAGAGTTCGTACCATCGCATCAACATCAATAATAATTCATTCGCTCATCTAGTCTACCATCCATAATAATTATTATAGGTACTTAAAAAAATCTCTGCGTGTGTTCTATTGAATACATAAATGATTTTTTAGAACGACCGCGATCCATTCCTGCTTCCAGATGAAGATTAAAATGTAAATAACGCTTTTTTATCATCCAAGTTCCAAAAATACCTGATGAATTATTGATAAAACTTTCGCTATTTTTTGATGATACGTTTTTCAAAATCATTAGTCGTCACAAAAGTCTATACGAATATATTTTATGTATGGAATATAGATGTAGGTAACAGCTGGTCGGATTTGCATAAAATTTGGAAAAGTTAAAAGTAGTTATTATACTTTGGAATAACTGGAATAGGGCAAAGCTGCGGACTTCAAATCGATAAGTCTAGACCTAGAGAGAAGTACTAGACCAGGCGAGCGCACAAGAAACAAATTATTTTTTAACTAGATTTCCGCCCGCGGCTTCGGCCGCGTTTGCAAAGGAAAACCCGCATAGTTCCCGTTCCCGTGGGATTTCCGGGATAAAAACTATCCTATGTGTTAATCCAAGTTACCCTCTATATGTGTGCTAAATTTCATTGTAATCGGTTCAGTAGTTTTTACGTGAAAGAGTAACAAACATCCATACAAACTTTCGCTTTTATAATATATATTAGATATTAGATTTATCTGCGCCTGTTACAACATCACCACTGCTCGAACGGTGAACGAAAAAAACATCGTGAGGTAAACGACATTTCGACGAATCAAAAAGTTGGACTACATAGTGTGACATATTATCAGCCAACCCGCCCTTGGCCAGCGTGGTGGGAGGCCTATAGCTATACCCTCATAGGATGATAGGAGGCCCGTATCCCAGCAGTGAGAATGTATAATATGGGCTGATGATGATGATGATGATAGTTTAATATCATTGAAATAAATGTATTATGGATTGGTAATAATGAGTCAACAAACCACTTCATTTAAAATTTGATTATAATAATTAAATCCACATTATTAAATTATTAATAAATGTTATGTTGTAAATTACTGAACGAAATGTCCACAGAGTACAATGTAATTGTCAACTTCAATACAGCCGACAGCGTGATTTTGACAGCATAACCTCAAATTTAAAATTATATGCAGTGTTGCCAACGTAGGCGAATTTTCGCCATTTAGGCTACTCAGAACGAGAATCGGCGACGAAAAAATCTAAAAGGCGACTGGTCGCCGATTAGGCTACTCTAGGGAAAAATTTTTGAAGTGAAACTTCTTTATCGGGGTTAGAAAAAAATTTAGATTTTAAATAGAACGTTTTTATCGGGACAGGTCACGCCGCACGGTTATAATTATTATAATTTAATATAATAAAAAAAAAATACTTAATTGTACTTTTTTGGACGGATTTTCTGGAAATTTAATTCTATTACCACAAATTTATGCCCTCGACTTCACTTTTACTAACTCATTTTGAAACTAGATTATACGTCGTTTAAAATGATGGCCTAATATAAACAAATTGTACATGTTAGGTCTATTATATAAACAAATTAAAAAAAATGTGTGCGTGTACTAGTGTACACACGTAAGAAGTGAAACTTCTTTATGACCTTATTATTCAAAAAATAATTTACTATATGCAACTTTACAGAAATACGTCGAATCACGCATGGTAGGGATAAGAAAAAGATGGCGCGTAACGGAAAAATGTCACGCGTAACGAAAAAATGTTACACTAAATTTTTTTCCAACCCCGATAAAGAAGTTTCACTTCAAAAATAAAAAAAAATATGTAGTTTTTAAAATGTTAACGTTCATTTCAATAAGAGAGTTCATGTCCTAGAATCGGACACAGGCCGTTTTTGGAATTTATGGTCGAAGCTTTACGCAGACGCCAGATATTAGTAAAATTATTTGACTCCCGTCTATTTTGACGTTGTATTTCAATTAACCGATTAATTTACTAGTACTTGGCTGAAAAAATTACTCCAATATATTTAATTTTCATTCAAAAACAATCCACTCAAACACGCATATTTTTGTAGATTTTTTTTTAAATTGCTCTAAATACAGCTTTTTTTTATTGGGACTAGGGAAGCGCTTGACCACAACCTCGCCTGATGTTAAGCTGAGTTGTGGTCTGAGATGGAACGTGCTTCCCTAGAAGGTACCTTCACTCTTCACTTCAAGACCCCCTTATTGTACTCGTCGGGGAACACAGAACACAGGAAGCAGTACAGTCCCTCGCGGTTCGGATAAAAAATGAACTTAAGCTTAAAATGAACTCGCGCCACAGTATTACAATATACATTATCGTAATACTGCGGTCGCGCTCAGTGACGCGGACGGCCGGCTGGTACTACCTATATTATTCTTGCTCTGTGGCATGTCCGCATGTCTGTGGCCGCGGCCGGTACGCGTTGAACGGGAGTAACGCCACGCTCATAGCGTGTTCTAAAGATGGCTTACCTACTACTATTATATTATACTATTTATCACACTGGAACATATTATAAACTAGCTGCGCTCCGCGGTTTCACCCCCGTGGCTCCGCTCCTGTTAGTGTTAGGCTTTAGCGTGATGATATATAGCCTATAGCCTTCCTCGATGAATGGGCTATCTAACACCGAAAGAATTTTTCAAATAGGACCAGTAGTTTCTGAGATAAGCGCGTTCAAACAAACAAACTCTTCAGCTTTATAATATTAGTAAGTATAGATAAATTGATGAAAACTACATTTTATTTTATTCATATTGATATTTTGGTGTTTGGGCTACTTTAGGCTACTACAACTGAAATTCGGCGATATTAGGCTACTTCATGCATGAAAAACGGCGACATTAGGGCCAGTTCTGTTGGCAACACTGATTATATGATATACATATATCTTAAACGTAGCTTAAATGAACGTTCAACGTAATTGTTTTATTAAAATATTATAATGGGTGAAGAAGAACCACAAAATAACGAACAGAAAAAGAGACAACGTAAGAAGAGGAAGAATTTTATTTCCAACGCTAAGAAATACGCTAAGAAAGGACAATTGGGTCGTGGAACACAGATACCTGAAGAACTGTACCAATATTTTGTTGGTATTTTAGATGTTATAAAGCAAGGCGTGCAAGATCCAGATGAAAGAGGTAAGTCGCGAAAATATATTATTAATTAATATCATACTAAATGACTAATTTTTCGTTTAAAAGTAAGTACAAGTACATTAATCGACTTTGTAAAATCATGTAACCTATAAACATGGTACACACGGATCAGCACTGTTAAATCCGGTGACCATAAATATGTTTATAACCAACGTTTGAGAATTGTTTTCTTGAAATTCAAAGAACATTAACCCTTTACAGAAAATTGGTATGAGGTTTTGAATTTTGATAACAATTAATCAGTGTATTGCGGTAAACTGTGGGCAAATAAATAACGTATGGGTTAGCCCAACCAATTGATTCTCAATATGTTTGATTGTTGTGCAAAAGACTTGTGCATTTAAAATAGAGCAACTATTTAAAAAGGCTTCATTTCCCAATTTAATTTATTCTCTTTTAGTATATTCACTTTATTACCAACATTTTCTACCGAGTAAACAGTGAAAGGCTGTGACAAACTTTATTTTCTATTTACAGAAGCCTTAGTCAAAAATGTGCTAGAACGGACAAAAGATGAAGAGCTAAATGTTGTTGGTAACCAGTTAGGATGCCGTCTTGTAGAACTATTACTTCCCTATGCATCTGCTGAAGATCTGGAAAGATTCTTTGAAGTGCTATCACCAGAACTGCGGAAACTCTGTTCTGATAACTTCTCCAGCCATGTTGTGGAAACTCTGTTACGAGTATCATGTGTTCGAGCCACAGAACATTTGCAAACAGAAGACGAGCCAGCAGCTAAGAAGCAAAAAACAGAAGAGAAATATACAGAAGAACACATCACAGCGTGTCGTGAGTTCACATTAAAGATATGTAAATACGCATTGAATAACTTAGAAGATTTCGTCTGGGATCAATACGCGAATCATATTTTACGAAGCGCTTTAAAGTGTCTTAGTGGAATAACTCTACTCCCAGGCGAGAAACCTAAAGTAAACTTGTTTAAAGAGACAGTACAAGACAAAAAAGGCATTCCACCGCACTTAACAGACATGACTTACAAAGTTGTACCAGACGATTTTAAAGAGATCGTAACTGAGTTCGCTAATAGATTATCATCGTGGCCGCAATTTAAAGATATGCCATACCAGAATTTAACATCTGGTTTGCTGCAAGTGTTGTTATATGCGGTTAAGAATGTTGATAAGAAGCTGACTAAGTCGTTAGTTGGTAAGTTGCTGGACGAGAGCTTTGCACCAGATGGATGGGTGGGGGAAGGTACAGATGATAAGCAAGAAGATAAAAAGGAAGATGGTGTCGAGGCTAGTCCGCTGCCGCCGGTGTTTGAATCGGAATCTGCTGTGAGGTGAGTGTTTCATGTTAGGTAATATGATTGGTATTTATTTTCCTTTGAACTAGCTTCTCCTTAGTGATTGCAATAATACAAGTTTTGGTAACTTTTAAAGGAATAATATTGTGAAGTATTTGAAAACATAGAATAAGTTATTGTGATGAAATTTCTAAAGTTTATAAATAAAAACTAGCTTTTCATCTGAGTAGTCTAAAATGTTAATGAACAACATTTATCTATTGGTGAAAACATAGTTAAAAACGCTGCAGTAGTTTTTGAGTTTATTGCAAACAGACAGAGGTGATGGAGGACTTTGTTTTATAGTATGTTAGTGATATAGGTACATATTCAATGAAATAAACATAAATATATCCTTAGGTATATTCTCAAGCTTATAAAATTGTAAAATATAGGAATCATACAAATTTATATCCTAAATCTATTCCAGGTTACTAGAAGCGGCTCTGTTCGTAGTAAAGAAGAAGACATACACACAAATATACGCGCGCTGTTTCATCAACCGGCTCGGCCAGTTGGCTGCGATGCCAATGCTCAACTTTACAGTACAACGGCTTATAGATAACTGCCATATTAAGGAAGAGGTATTTTAGAACTACCCTTTTATTTTATTTATGGTTAAAGTAGTATTTTAGTAGTGGCTTTGTCACAGTATTACAATATTTCCTACAGTACGGCGACGAATGTACTTGTGCGGAGAAACGGAGGGGAACTGGCGGGGGGTCGAGTGACGCTGGTCTCGTACCGCAAACATGCTTTGTTTGCGGTACGGAGCGCGAAAGGACGACGCTGTCGTATTTTTTGTGTAATAATTTTATTATACTTACTTATAGGAAATAATATTGTAATACTGTGGCTTTGTTGTGTGGAATTCATGATGAATTGATATTGTAGTAATGGAAGCCTTAATTATTTTACTACTCTTTGATTAAGTAGGCATCATTAATAATAAAAATAACTAAAATTATATTATAGAAATCACTGAAAGACAGTTAAAGTTAAAAGTTGCATAATATCCTATTAATATTATATGTGTATGTATGGATGTTTGCTACTCCTTCACGCAAAAACTGCTCTACCGATTTTTATATAAATTGGCCCACACATAGACAGTAACCCGTAACTTGGACCTATTTTGAAACTATGCGGGTTGTTCTTTGAAAACGCGGGCGAAGCTGCGGGCGTGAGCTAGTGTATTTGTAAAGCAAGTGAACATCTACAAATACTGTTTCCATCCCTTACTATGTTAAAGTAATTTGTATTTAGCATTTTTTCATTTATATAATTGAATTTTTATTTTCCCTTTCAGTTTGAGCCAATGTTCGACGAGTTATCGGACAAATTTGACACTTTACTTGCATGTGGCAACACCGGTGTGCTAGTTGCACTCGCTAAGGGATGCTTGAGGATTAAATCGAGACAGACACAGTTCTTGCAGGTAATTTATTTATTTAATATTCTTTATTGCCTTTTTTTAAATTATTTTTTTTATCTTTTTAATGCGCGTTCGAATTTTACCATTATTGTACATGTCCTTTATTTTGATTGTTGCCTGGAAAAGATTGCATCTAAGCAATAAGGCTGCCTATACATTTTCCAAATTTATGTATTCATTTCATTTCGATTCCTGATAAATGTACAAAGAAGTATCATAAATAAATATTGCGTCACAAGGACACGCCATCACCCACATAGAAACTTAAGTACTTAGTTATGTAGTAAAAAATATACCAGTAGTATTGGCAATAAAGGCTATAAATAAAAATAAGAAATTGCTTAAAAAGAATACATAAAATAAGCAAAGGGAAGATAACAATGCTTATTTATTTGCCTAGCTGCTGCTGCAGACGTTGTCCTGTCGTATTGCCCTGTTTTTCGTGTTTTCTCTTCATAAGAACCTCCTTGTACCTCAACAAAAACGTTTTAATAATAGCAGAACAGATATTTTATACCAAAAGTCTTGTATTTGTTGTATAAAAATAAAATTTCTAAGTTTTGTTTATAATCATATAAAACTGATGTAGCCGTGTTTTAGAAAACTAGCGATATTTTCTAAAAATTATTTGTATAGATTTTAAGAGACAGAAATCTCGAAATTTATAAATGCGAAAGTTTGTGAGGATGGATGGATGAATGTTTGTTACTCTTGCACGCAAATACTACTGAATCCATTACTATGAAATTTGGTAGGTGTGTAGGTAGCTGAAAACGCGGGCGAAGCCGCGGGCCGAAATCTGGTTAAGTAATATTTCTTGCGTATAATCATGATTTTTTTCTTCCAGAATTTAGAAAAAGCGCTAAAATGTTCAGACGCTGAGAACCAAAAGCACTTTGCGATACAATGTTTGCGCCTGGCGCCGCTCGGCGGAAACATAGAAGTTGTCACTCAGGGTTTCTTCATACATATACACGGGTCTGTTATATTGCAGACTTTGCTCGATTTTCAGGTAAGTTTTATAGATTATTTTATTGGGTTATTAAGATATATTACGGTGCTTTTACATCAAACGAGCGAATGCTCCTAACCCCACTTTGTAAAATTCTATTAGTGTAAACAGGTGTAGAGCATTCTTTCGTTGTTCTTAGTGCGTTCGAAAAGATTATATTCAATGTTCTACTGAACAACACTGAATTCGAGTTTTTGTTTACACTAAAAGATCACGAAAGAATGCTCTTGCTCTAGCTCTATAATATGTCCATTTTGTCTAAATCGGTATCGATAATAGTTTGACACTGAAAAATGCTCTACACTGCGTTCAGCCATATCTGCGCTGGCCCTTGGTTTTTTGAAGATCGAATGCTGTGTTGGTATCCTATCTAAACGTTTTTACTTATAAAATCATTGCTGTATATTAATTTTAGTGATGTAACGAATAACGATAGATGATTTTGCCGATACAGTACCGATACCGATATTTGTAGTAAATAATCGGCGATACCGATTTCGATATCGCTGGTATGGTAAATAGATAATGAATTATGCACTTATTATGCATAAAAGTTACCTACATTTAACAAAGACTCGACTGTAAATCGTATTTCTTTTATAAAAATGCCAAATCTAAAATAAAAAAAAACATTTATTTTAGTATTATCACATAAAGTCAGTGATCACAGTTTACTATTGGAAGATTTTTGTTCTGAAAACTAAGAGTCCGCGCGCGGGCGGCGTTTTGAATTGTTTGATTTCGATATCGGTTGTTTTATAATCGGCGATACCGATATAATATCATCGATAATTACATCCCTAATTATTTTTTTAATATCTACTAAAATTCTACAACAAATCAAACGTCTCAGTAGTTTATTTTTAGGAGATAATTTTATAAAATTGATTGAAAATACTTGTTGAAAATGAAAATGCAAATTTTTGTTTCCAGCGACCTACAAAACCAGTGCAAAGCCTGCTCGAGCTACAGACAGACAGTCTTTTATATATATTTAGTGAAGCGAAAGGTTGTCATGTTGCGGATGCGTTCTGTAAGGGACAGTTTGTGGGGGTGAAGGCGAGGGATAAGCTTATATGGAAGCTTAAGGTAATTAAGGAATTTAGATTTGTATGAAGAACATTTTATAAGTAACAAGACACATGACTAAAGATATTTTGTAAGGCCCGTAGCACATGGCGTATTTTATACGCGCAGGGGACACGCTCACGCGTGTGTTGTCGCCCTAACGGACCAAGCTAAATAGATAAATGAATACATACAAATTAGACATCACTACATAGTATAAAACAAAGTCGCTTTCTCTGTCCCTATGTCCCTTTGTACGCTTAAATCTTTGAAACTACGCAACGGATTTTGATGCGGTTTTTTTTAATAGATAGAGTGATTCAAGAGGAAGGTTTATATGTATAATAACATCCATCAAATAGTGGAGAAGTACTGTTATTTTTGAGGTTTCTAATGTGATGTCGTAAAAAATTACATTTTTTTCCGCTTACATTGCAAACGCAGGCTGAACCCTACGAGTTTTATCAAAATAATGTACTAAGTATTATACACATTGAAAAGGTCTACAGAAAAGTCCGCGATGGTATATGTCTATCTCTTATGGATAACCCACAATAACTTTTTTTTGTCATTTACTTTTTACGACAAATAATGGCTAATTTTCGAAGCGATTTTAACCAATACAGCATTAATCCTTAACCAATTAAATACCTTGAATAAATTGTTCATTTAATATAGATCTATATGGCCCTTTACACCGTATGATTTAAGTGAATATTTTCGAAGATATTACAGATTTAAAAATTGCGGGACGTACCGTTTGCGGCGGTACCGGCCGGCCGCCCGGCTATATATTTTATACCCGTGCGAAGCCGGAGCGGGCCGCTATGTTTTTATATACAATGTTCACAGTTTTTCTGTAGTGTATTTAGTATCAGCATTGCACCCGTGCGAAGCCGGGGCGGGTCGCTAGTATATCAATAAATTATCCTGTTGTAATTGTCTCCAAAAGCTTAAGCCATGATCCTACTATTATGCGAATGTTTGTGAGGATGGATGTATGTATGGATATATTATGTATGTTTATTACTGCTTTACGCAAAACCACTGAACGGATTTCGATGATTCTTTGCGGTACTGATACTGATGTAGCTCATGTAGTAGAATAATTACAGTTGAGCATAGAAATACTTGTTTTTACTCGTTTTGCGGGTAAAACCGCCACCTAAAATTTAAAGATTTCAACGGATTTTAAACACGAAAAAAACCGTTAAAATCTTTGATTTCTAATCTAATACTCGCGTAGAACACAAGAAAATACTAGTATTATCTTAATCATTATTTAATTTTAATGGCTACTTAAATTACTTTATTAAATCTACATTATTTCACAGGGCTGCTACCAAACACTAGCAATGTCACAATACGGTTCCCGCGCTTTCGAGAAAATATACGAAGCGTCATCCAACGAGCAAAAAATCAAAATAATGGCGGAATTAAGTGATAAATCCAATCTTCTAAACAGCACTGTTTGTGGAAGATTAATTGCTACCAAATTAGATGTGGCAACGTTTAAACTTTCGCAGAAGAAATGGGAGCAGACCCATTTGAAAAGTGATAATAAAAGTGAATAAATATTGTGTTGTTTTCAATCTACCCTCGTTTTTCAACGTCAAGAAAGGTAATGATTTTTTTTAGAATAGACAAATTTCGATCACGAGGCGGGATTTGTACCCGCGTCTTTCTGTTAATTTATATATATTTTATAATGCATTTGTATAATATAAAACCAAAAATATCAATTTTAAGCAAAAGGTTCACATTTCGACTAATTTTTTAGAATGATAACGACAACTTGTCTATACTTAGTACAAAATATTTGTTAGATGGACAAACATAGGTATTTTCTGAGAATGCATTGAGTTGAATTTATTGCTTTAAAAAAATGATAAAGTAGTGTTTCTAAGATAACAAAGCTAATTTTTTGAAATTATACCGTATACATTTAAAATTTCTTAATAGAAATCGATTCGATCGAATTTTGCATCAGAGAAATCCATAGAGTTCATTCTTTTGTCATAAAAACTGCATTACATATAAAGAAAACTAATGATTCAAATCCCAAATGAAATAAATACAACAATTAAAATAAATACATTTATTTAACTTTATACTGGCACATGCCGTTGCAGCCTTTTGGTATTTCTCCTGGTTGTAATTTGCAGATTTTATCTCCACACATGTATTCCCCTTTACGGAGTGATGGGTTTGCTGTGTTGCCTGCAAATAATTTGTTTTTATTTTAAATATTGGCAATCTATTAACTGATCTTGATTAAGTAGTCTGTGGTGTATGGTTACTTCCGTTATTACAATCTGTTGTTCTTATAAACCAACACAAAAATCGATCACTGGTTTAAAAGGTTATAATTTACGAATAAAAAGTGTTTATATTCGTAATGCAAAATTAAAAAATAAATCTCAAATTATTTAAGTATGAAATTATAATAACATAGATATACCTACCTATATTATTACCTTCAACCGTTGCTTTGGGGGCATATCCAGCTAAAAACAATAGAAAAATAACATTTTATCTAAATAGCCAGTTTCAAAAAGCTGGATGGATATATTTTGATACATTGACGGCAAATGATCACCTATAAAACGTACAAACATACCTAAATTGAAAACTTGAACACTACTGAAACCATAGACTAGGTAAACCCAAAGTAATAGCGCCATCTATCGGAATTTACATTCGGATTCATATTAGATTGATTCAAATACGCGTGTACAACATAACATAATGAAAAAAGACAAACAAACACACTCGAGTTTATAATTTCAGTAGCCTTCTGCTCGCGGCTTCGCCCAAGTTGAGAAATAGATATTTTAAGTAAAGATAAATTGCTCTTTGTACACGTAAAAATAAGACAATTAAATTTAGTACATTAGGATAGTATCAATTTATTCTCGACACAATGTAATATATTTTGTTCCTTACCTCTTACTGGTATTTTTCCCTTAGTATACTGTGGTGACCGTCTCGCTACATTAGCGGGGTGTGTCTCGTAATCTCTAGGAGCTGCAGAGGCCAGCACCACGACGGCAGCAAACAGGAGTAACGTCTGTAAACATGGAATTATTAATTTATAATTCGTAAATTTTTTAAAACTAGGAGAAATTCAATGTATCGCTACGAGCAAAATACGCGGATTCTGAGAAATTTCCTCTCGAGTGAAACTTCGTAAAATGCATAAGGGACTTATACTATGAACACTCACGACCGTCAGCTGCGAGTGCTGCGGCTCCGTTGGTGGGTCGGGCAGTGGTAGCCTACCGCAATATTATAATATTATCCCTTATGCATTTTACGAAGTTTCACTCCAACTAACACACCAATAAGTTTTTAGATGATCGGAGATTTTTTTATTTATTTACCTTGTAATAAAATATCGTCCATGTAGTTAGTTGCTTGTTTATAAATCAATAATATTATAAAATTAAAACATTTGATTTATTCTATATTCGTAGTTAACTAGTATAGCCGATTCACGCAACTTTGACTGCTCTGAGGAACAACGTGTTTACCTTGTAAAAATATTGATTTAAATATTATATTTTAATTGTTACTATTATTAAAAAATATTAGTTATTTTCATATGGTAAATAGATTATAATATTACTTCCGTATGAAATCATTATAGCCCTGACCTATGCGTGTGAGTCACTTGAAGGAAATATATACAATTTACAGGAAGTTTGGTTTTCTGCAAATGTATAACATCTTAAAAACAAAGAGAAATCTTGAAAGGTATAAAGGTATATTCATGTTTTACTTGGCTTTTAAAGTTAGTAACTTTACGTTCGCGTCACTTGAAACAAATATATCCAAACAAACACAAAACACGAACAAACAGACTGAATTTTATTTAATCTACATCACATAATACCTAACTATTATAATTTTGTTACATTATATTTTTTTTCCGAAATTTTACAAAGCATTTTTAATATCAGGTAACTATATAATATTATCATAATAGCCTTTGTTACTTTTTGGCATACATTCTAAAGGCTCTTCAAGACATTAGACATAATATCATTAGACATTAGATATAATCAAGAAAAATATAATATCATTTTATCCTAACTAGGTACTTAGTTACTTATGCTATGAATTATTACTTATTAGTTAGTTACATTAGTTTATACAGGAAACATTTAAACAACTAAATGCCAACAACATACCTACTTCATCAACATACTTTAGTATTTAAATTGCAAATAAACACTATTTATTAAATTCATATCATTAAAATATTAATAATAACCAAACACACATATTTTAAAAAGTCACTAAATTAAACAAACACTACTAAAAATTTTCCAAATTGTCTTGCCTCACTCACTAAGTTAATAAACTCTAAGTTAAATAAACAACTTACAACAGTCTTCATGGTGTGAGTCGTACACTCAATAACCTTATGAGAAGAAATACAGAAACATGACTCAAAACAAGTCAGTCAACCTGTTTGGTTTGTTCCACTTAGATCTTATATATGTCGCAGTCGGATTGTATAATCCGCCGTATTACATTACGGCTAGCTGTTTTAATATGCCGAAAATTCGTCGTTTACCAAAATTCTACAAAAAGACGGTCGCGAGCCGACGAAGCCCCACTTCGTGGGGCTCCTATTTCTGTGTAGTTTTAAAAAACACGAACCTAACCTAACCCACCCCCTTATCCAAACCAAAAATTTCTGATTATGAATTTTCGGCATATTACAAAATGCCGACCGTTTGTAAACGGCCAAATATTACAATAATTTGCCTGCGACATATATTTACTTTAAGTATTTATCTTTGTATGTACATAGGCTATGCCAACCTATTAGCAACGTTTAGAATTTATAATAAATGAACAACGAAATTACTGCACTGATTTTGAAATTTCTTTTACCAGTAGAAACAGTACCTATTCTGCGATGACATAGGATTTTTATTGTTATTTAAAAGCAATTTTTGATTAAAGAAAAAAAAACCGTAATAAATTTAACACGTTATCATTGTTAATTAAAAAAATCACCGTATTAAACAGAGTTTGCGCAATCGCAGTCAATTTGATCAAATCATTGTCCTTTTCTACAAAATACAAAGTGGAATAAACCAATGTTTATTCGCAATAATTCCTTTAATAATAAGAGCTCTACTATGTCTCATTCTTCAAATGTTTTAAATCGCTCACTTACTATACAATTATTCTTATTTGAGAATTGTACAATTTAATAAAGTATACGTACATTTTCATGTCAATTTTATGTACACTTCAAACAGACCAAAGTCTACACAGTGTCTGTAATTCTGTAAATATTCCTCCGAAAATGCTTGATCGTTTTTACAAATTGTGTTTATTCGGTAGGTCCTGACATAGTCAACTATTTTATGTACCCTAATTGTTAGTGACAAGAGAAAGGGGTTTGTCGGGACAGTTAGTATTTATAAAAACTACATAAGTAACATAACATATCTACAAATCCTATTGATGGTGGTAAAATCATTTCGTACGCAGATGACACCGCTATAGTGTTTTCTGGGCGCTCATGGAATATGGTGTACTCTATTGCTCAACTGGGTCTCTCAAAGATTTATGATTGGCTTAAATTAAATCTACTTACATTAAACGTTAAAAAAACGAATTATATTTGTTTCTCAATTAACAATAGAACTCAACTTAATAATAACTTTTCTTTAAAACTTCATGAATGTACTAATAATACAAATAACTTGAATTGTAATGGTAATTTAATTGAAAAAGTGTCCTTTACTAAATATTTAGGCATAATTTTAGATTATCGCCTCTCTTGGTATTGCCATCTAGACTATATTAATGAAAGAACCCGAAAATTTATATGGATTTTTAAAATCTTAAGACATATAACCACTCCTGAACTCATTAACCAAATTTATAAATCTCTTGTGCAATCTGTAATTAACTATTGTATCCCTATCTGGGGTGGAGCAAATAAAACTAAACTCTTGGACGTGGAACGTGGCCATCGTTGTCTACCTTTAAACCGCGAAGGTTTTCAACTTCGGAACTATATAAAATCTGCGATGTTCTAACAGTTAGACAGTTGTACATTCTTTTGGTTACTACTAAAATTCGTAAAATGGCTCCTTTTGACAAATCAACTGAAAATAGAAGGAGAAAGAAAGACGTTTTTAACACTATATGTACTAAAACAGTTTTTGCTAAACACCAATTTAAAGCAAGGTCCATCTACCTCTATAATCGTCTTAATAATATTTTGGATATACATAGACTTAATCATCGTGATTTAAAAAAAACAGTTATTCATTATTTAAAAACACTTTCCTATGAGGATACTGAGGCGCTTCTACACTACATTTTATAATATTCTGTAATAGCTTAAACATACCCAAACACACACACACACACACACACACACACACACACACACGAATGCACGCACACACACACACACACACACACGCACGCACGCACGCACACACACACACACACACACACACACACACACACTCATTCACTCACTTATACACATACATCTGCACACGTATTATATTTGTAAACTTTAGTTAAGGAAGAGTGGGTCCTCCTGACACAGGTTTTTGTAAACTTACTAGGAGGACTCATCCACTTTCTGTATTTGAAAATTGTGTGTATGAAATAAATATATTTTTCATTTTCATTTTCTACAAATTCTATTAAACCGATTTCAAAGAAGATATCCCGAATATTCCTACTCAAAACTGGAAAGTATTGGTCAAACCCGTCAATAACATGAATCAATTAGTGCAATCCTCCGAGCTGCAAACCTCTCGAAAGAGCCAAATTACATTTTGGGGTGACCACACTTTTTAAACTTCATGGATTGTTGCGAACTTTTAATTAATGTCTTTTTATACAATGTAGAGTTGAAATCCTTTCGTCATTATTAACTTAAAAAAAATCAGCCGTAGATATAGTTGATACTTAGAAAATAGCGGTTGTTTTTATATTTGACATCGTTATTAAGGCAGTTATTTTTAGTAGAATAATGTCCATGTTCAAAGAGCTAGTAGTAGGTAGTATCGCAAAACTATGTGTCGTATTGTATATTTCTGAGCCAAATCCATCTCCCAAATACTTAATAATCATTTGATATATTATCATACATAATAAGAACAGTATACAATAATTAACAAAACTAACCAAAATCCCAATAAAACCGAACGTGTATGCACCGCTGTCCACGCCGCGGCCGAACACAAAAGTCCTTAAAGCGGGCGACACTCTGGGCTTAATCATCGCCCGTCACCAGCCACTAGACTGAGATTGCATTTGACGACGAAAAATTCAGAACTTGGCCAGCTTTTTCGGGTTTAAAATCGATTGGAACGTCATGCTATAATTGGTTTTGTACTGCTGGTACTATTGTAAAATGTAAAATAAATAAAGAGTGTGTTATATAACTGGACCCACATAACATAAATTTATAAAACAAAGATGATAGAAATAGAGATTGAGATGAATATTAGATATAAATAAAAATATGTTGTTTAGAAGCTTTTTTTCTCTATCCCACTCAATAAATACTGAATGTACGACGTTTTCTAAAGCATTGAGTACTTAAAATTAATATTTATTATTTGTTCATAAACTGTTAACCATTCAATCTTTAACCCAATCAGCAAACAAAATTACCCTAAAACGATTTAGAATCTACAAATTCAATTGGTTTTTCCTTTACCTTTACAAACAGCGACATCTTGCGGCCAACTCACTATTTCTAGCAGTTTTTGATCAAAATTCCTTTAACAAAATATGTCACGGTAAGCTTTTGTTGCCTCAATTTTGACACTTGACAGACGCCTATGGGCACAAAGCTTTGAAATCAAGTTGTTTGATATTCAAAGAGCACTGTGGTCTGCCTTGGTTGTAACGGTCATGAATGTTGATGTTATTTATCAGATCTTCTTCTATTATGAAGTATTGGATTGAGAAGCAGAAGCTCTAGTAGATTTGATTTGAAAGAAGGCTCTACAGTCTACATTGACTGACCTTCACAAAACGGAAGGTTATGCTGATCGTATGTTATTTTTATAGTGGTATTCCTCATAATTATATGAATTATTATCGTTTTGGACATTGCCTGCTTCTTTTTAATTCACAAAGTATCATATATTTACTTTTATACTATGAATCGATTCGGAATGATTTTTAGATTATTTCACAGAGAAAATAATTTTACATTTACATTATTAATTTAAGTTATTATAAACTTACTTGAAAATACGTTGACCCCTGAAGGCATACTTTGCTGTCGCCTGTCTTTCTTTGAACTACAAAGAGATGTTAAAATCTTTCGGTCGAGGCCAAAGGGGTTGGGGTGCTTTGACGTCAAGAAATACTGAGAGACATACGTCATGCCTCATGGACTGTTTAAATATTATGTACAGTGAAATTTAAGTCTTGATTTTCATATTAGAATAGTAGCTTTATTTTATGAGGTCCGACTTCAAGACTTTAAAAGTTTATTGTTATATCTCGTTGGCGATCTCTCGTTTGAGTTTTAAATACCTACGTTATATTTTAGTGTTTACCAAGTTTTTATTTTTTAATTGTTTATTATTATATTGTGGGTCTGTATGTGTGTGTGTTCTTCTGCGTACCTACGGCAGAGGGCTTAACAGCCATGAGCCAACTGTTGGCTTATATTCTATTGACATTTTAGTCATATCAAGATTTGCCTATGACTGTAAGAATAACGGGTACCTATCATCTTATATATAAAATTCTCGTGTCACAATGTTAGTCTGCATACTCCTCCGAAACGGGTGGACCGATTCTCATGAAATTTTCTGTGCATATCGGGTAAGTCTGAGAATCGGCCAACATCTATTTTTCATATGTACCACGGGCGAAGCCGGGGCGGACCGCTAGTATTATTATAATTTTAAACGATATTGTCTGGTATTTTAATACTGCGCATTTAAATAATGTTTGTGATTAAATATTTCCAAGCATAAGGAACTATAATTAAAATAAACGATAATCGGCTGTTATTTCGCACGATTCTGCGTATTTATTTATTCGATCTGTTCGAAGAACAACAACAACTGAAATTAATGTTATAATAAGTAGGTATAACCTTAATATATTTTAAGTTTGAATGCTTACACGTACAAAGGATACCTTTCTGCATTTTAAAATCACGTTCAACTGATATCCTTGACCTTTGATTCGTAATGACCTGAGGTAAGACATACTTATATTCTAGTGTTTTCTACGAAAAATACGTCTTACCGCGGTTTTGAGTGCATTGTGTGAGAGTTGTTTTCTAGTCTTATTTATATACTCTATTAAATATGTATTCACTTTTTTATTTGGAAATCATTAGTAGGTACATATTTTCAAAGGTTCCTATTTTTAAATTATCATTTAATTTACGTGTGTAGGTACACCTATTCAAAAACGATTTTCATGGAATCGTCATCTTTTCAGGTAATTTCGGTGGCGGAATCGATTGAGTTAGGATTAATTAAAAAAATAATGGTTTTCTGTATTGTATGGTGTATATCGACTCAATGTTACAAATTCTGTTATAGAGTAAGATATAAGTACCATGGATATACATAGCGTACGGCGTACCTACCATTAAAGTACTGTTTTCCTTGGTTGGGTTACCTGGAAGAGATGGCTCTGTAGCTATAAGGTCGATTATTGTGCAATTTATGTATCAAAATTTTTTTAATGTTATTTCTTTATTTTGGTGTGTACAATAAAGCTTTTATTCATTCATTCGTTCAATATTATCTACTATATAAAAATAAGTCGGGTTTTCCTTCCTGACGCTATAACTCCAGAACGCACGAACCGATTTCCACGGTTTTGCATTCGTTGGAAAGGTCTCGGGCTCCGTGAGGTTTAAAGCAAAGAAAAGGTGTCTCTGGTGGCGAAACGGAGTTCGCCCGGTTTGCTAGTCATAGAATAAATAAAACAACGAGTTTTGTCTAACATCATTTATTTCAATAATTTAATAGCCAGAGCGACTCGGAATGGTCTTAACTTACACATAAATTAAATTAAATTCAAACATATTCACATTATACTAATATTGCACATTAATTACAAAGTAATAAATTATTTACATTGGTTTAAACTACGTAACTAAATTGCGTGTTTTAAGGTTTTAAGGTGCCTTTACATATTATTTTATTAAAAAAAAACCGAATATATTCTGCATATAACGAAATTATCGAAACTAGACAACCCAACCAACAAATACCATTTTTTACTATAAACAATATAGCAAGAATTTATATGCAATTTTGAGTTTTGAATAACCATATAAATAAATTCCAAACTTCACAAAAAGGTCTTATTGAGGATTTTTTTACATAATCTTATGAAATAATTTATTAAAATGCCAATTATATAGAATTTACAAGACTTTCTTAACTATCTGTATATTTATTTAAAAGATTTTGTGCACCTTAATACATTTAGATTGTGCTCTTAAAATATATTAACAAATTAAACATCTAGTATTAAATTAGTAAGTTACTTAAGATCTAGTTACAATTATAATTATTAATAATATATACAATACTGAATTATTTTACTACTTATTATATTTATTTTGTAAGTACAAAAATTAAATTATTAAAAAAAAATACAAAGTACATAAGTGTTCCTGAAAACATGTTTTTAACTGTAATATTCGATCACGAGGCACTGAACTGTAATATTGTTACATTCAGTTTTAAAAAATATGTAAATAGCATAAAAGTTTAATAATTTCACAAAAAAATACATTTATAAAACATAATTACATAATAATCAATATTGATTAAAATATTTATGCCATACAATATGAATAAGAAAAAGTAAACATTGATTTCACATGACATTTAAACCTAAGCCTCTTGAACTACCACCTGATTAAAAAAATTAAAAAAAAAGACGGGTTGCACTCCGGGAGTGCCGGCAGAAGTGAAAACTTGATTATAACCGTTCAGCATGTTTGATATTTTGGAATGGTATCCGTCTTACGCATGGAATAAAAGGGCTAAAAAAAAAAATCCGTCTTACGCTTTTTCGATCAGGTCACGTGTCCTGACGCGAGTTTAAGATTTTATACCCAACGCCGCTAAAGAAGTTTTCACTTCAAAAATTACAATCGTTAAAATCGAAAAAAATTACAAATGTCAGAATCGAATAAAATTGCAAATGTCTGAATCGAAAAAAAATTGCAAATGTCAAACTTGAAATAAAAAATTACAGATGTCACAATTGAAAAAAGTTACAATGTCAAAATGGAAAAAAAATTCAAATGTCACATTCGAAAAAAATAATTACGAATGCGAATTCAAAAATCGAATCACTTCCTCAACTTCCTTGGGAGCTTGACGTTTCCCGCACAGTCCTTGTTGCGTCATTTCTTCCCGCCGATCGCCATGAGGCCCTGCGTTGTGAGTGTTGCCAGCGCTATTCTATCATTTCCCAGATTATTTGTAATTAATCTTTCTGAGTTTATGGTTGTTATTGTGAGTCGATTGTCTGCTTGTGTGGCGATGGGAGTGGTGGCTCGGGGGAGTGTTTTTGGGATTGTGGTGGGAACGGGTGGGGAGGAACGCAACATGGCGGTCGGTTTTTGGTCGCGGCCGCTGCATACCTGGAAAATATTGGGATTATTTATATTGTGTTTAATTATATTTTCGTAGTCTCGTTTAAAAAAGTTTTAAATATTATTATTAGTGATTTACGAATATTATTTCTAACAATTACTAGAACTATCATGGTAACTAACTAAGGGGTGATATTATTATTTCTGGAAATTAATGGATACATGGTATTTGCGAGTATTACATCAGCTATATCTTGCATTGTGTACCTACATTCTACATGAGTAGAATGTAGAGCAGTGTGTACCTACATTCTACACGAGTAGAATGTAGAGCAGTATGTACTTACATTCTACATGAGTACAATGTAGAGCAGTGTGTACATTCTACACGAGTAGAATGTAGAGCAGTGTGTACCTACATTCTACACGAGTAGAATGTAGAGCAGTATTGCAATGGTTGGTGGTAATGAAACACTTGACTCGACTGTAGGGTGTATAATAATGTATTGAACTGCTATTACAACTGCACTTAACCTCTCAACCACCGAGCGGCCAGATCCGACCGCGACACAATAGATTTTCTATTGTGTCTGTGATTCCGGGGCCCGATGGATTAAACTGAAGAACCACATCACTATATAGTATACACACATACATAACATACATTATACTTTACTACAGTATACCTGGTGGTGCGTCTCCCAGTCCTTGTGCTGACAGAACGCGCCGCAGTAGCGCGCGGCGCCGCACCCCGAGCACGTCTCCTGCGCCTTGCGACCGCAGTTCCAGCACTACACCACATACAGACATATATGTAAGGAAAGACACGACATACATACAAATAATTATTCGAATTCATTGAGATAATATTACTACGTATGGAGGAGACACCACGAACAAAATCTGTGCGCCATTTTTTTGCTCTAACTAAGTTTTAACAATTATTATCTAGTTAGGTACCTACCGATGAAAAGTTATGTTAGTCACTTTTCCGTATTATTTGTGCAATATCGTAACACACACGAAGGCATATTTGATGCGTTTCACTTTAAAACAAATAAAAAATGAGCGTGCAGTTAAGCCATATGGCTTATGTTGAGCGGAACATAAGTGATGTAGGCGGTGTCGTCTCCATATGTATATCTCAATGTTCGAATTTAAGTTATTTGGCACTAAAACAAAAATACAGTAAAAAAACGAGAAATGCGAAGAAAAATTGAAGTAAAATACAAAATGATGATACCAAAAAGGTCCCGACAAATAATTCAAAAATCAAATTGACATTACAATTGCAACACCCGCTTTTTTGCTAGTGTTGTGGTATCAGAATAAAAAAGCGTATGTACCGAGCACACGTGTCAGAAGTGAAACTTCCTTGGCAAGATTCAAATATACCAAAATCGTCGCATTACTCCATGACGTGTCGGTATTGCCATGACGTGACCTTGAAATTTTACTACAGTAAATAAAAAAGACGTGTGTCACTCGGGGACTGCCGCGGTAAAGTTATTGCATGCTATGCCTTCAAGCCACACCTCCGCGCCCGTCGGAGTGGGGAGCGTGAGGTTTTTCGTTACGCAATTTCTGGATTCGGTCCCCGCGCTCAAGCGATTTTTAATTTTTAGATAGATAGATAGAAGCTATGCAATAGCTTAAAAATATACAATAAGTACTCACGTTCTGCTGTCCACCAGCCTCTGGTGCGTCTGTCGCTCGTTCGCCGACCTCCAGCTTACTCTCTGCGGCGCCCACTGCGCGCTGTAGTTCCAGTAATGCTTGTCTTTTCACCTGATGGGATTATGGGATTACATACTTGAGCGATAAGGCCGCCTACTGTACATTGTTATATTATTATATTGTTAAGTTTGTAAAATGTATTCTATAAGGTGTACAATAAAGTATTTTTCATTCATTCATTCATTCATACTTTTCACCCGGGTAGGATTAGATGGAATTTGAAATGTGTGTGTTTATTAAAAATTAAAAACCGTCAGCAGCAAATCCACCGCTTTATCTGAACGATGGGATTCGATACTAAGCGCTATACCTTTGAGATGGGATAAACAGTTTAAATGAGAACCGCTTTCTACAATTTCAAGAGCACAAAACGCTCCGTGAAAGTTAGCATTATAAGGTTACAAAGATGATGATGATGATTGATGACAAATTCTAACATCTCTATAATCAGATGGGATCTATTTGAAAAAAAAATGTGTGCGTGTACTAGTGTACACACGTAAGAAGTGAAACTTCTTTATGACCTTATTTTTCAAAAAAAAAAGACGGGTTGCACTCCGGGAGTGCCGGCAGAAGTGAAAACTTGATTATTAACGTTCAGCATGTTTGATATTTTGGAATGGTATCCGTCTTACGCATGGAATATAAAAGCTAAAAAAAAAAAAAGTCCGTCTTACGCTTTTTCGATCAGGCCACGTGTCCTGACGCGAGTTTAAGATTTTATACCCAACGCCGCTAAAGAAGTTTTCACTTCAAAAATAATTTACTAATAGGTATGCAACTTTATAGAAATACGTCGAATCAGGCGTGGAAGGGATAAGATAAGATGGCGCGTAACGGAAAAATATCACGCGTAACGAAAAAATGTTACACTAAATTTTTTTCCAACTCCGATAAAGAAGTTTCACTTCAATTATAGAATTCATCTTCATCTCTATTACAAATTACTAATGAATATAGTGTTAGACGTAACTTTTGATTTAATATTTTTGTGGATGAGTAGTTGTCAATATAGTTGTCACTGTTTCCTGTCCGAACATGCTTAGCTGTCGCATACTATAAATTGCCGCGTTCCTTTGACTCGTGGCGCATTCGTACGAATCGTGCCTAGGGGCTCGGACGTTGTTTATACGACGTTCGACCCAACTACCCTCACTTTAATAATAGTCGTTGACTTGCTGCGTTTTGTTATCAACTACCTACATCAATTAGGTAGCTGTGTAGAATCTCAGTACATTCTTATTACATTCAAACTAATATTTAACCCGACCTCGCTTGTTTTTTTTCTTATAATAGTGTATCTACCTGATTAACAGCATCCTCAGCCCGTCGTCTAACATCAGCCACTCGTTCCTCAGTCTGTCGCACGGCGGCCGCCATTATCTCGCTCGCTACACGCTTTATGTCTGTGTTGTCTGTTGGTTCTACACCTGTATATAAATTAACCAAGAAGCTTATATCTAATACACTGGAAATTTCAGTACGAACATTAACTTGTAACAAGAAAATATGACCTTGAATGACGCCTGTATGTTTTTTTATCCCTTTCACACCTAGGTAGTTAGTTAGGTGTGAAAGGGATAAAAAAACATACAGGCGTCATTCAAGGTCATATTTTCTTGTTACAAGTTAATGTTCGTACTGAAATCTCCAGTGTATTAGATATAAGCTTCTTGAAATTAGCACACAATGAATGATATTTACAGATATTGTTTTACATTATAAGCATGTAAAACAGAAACTATTGCCAAATTACCAAAAGTTAGAGGAATAAATTTTAATTTTAATTCGTTGCAAAATATACTATCGGAATGCAAAGTCGGGCAGATTCAGTCGAAGGAAGGAAATAGAAAAAAAAAATTATTTACAAGGGCTTAGACTTACAACAGAGAAAGCGAAAACATAACAAACATATTGTATACTAGCGGTTCGCCCCGGCTTCGCCCGTGGTACCTACATATTTACGTTTTTTTTCATAAAAACTATCCTATCTCTCAATTATAATCGGTTAAGTGGTTTAGGAGTCCATTGAGGACAAACATTGTGACACGAGATTTATATATATTAAGAATATTGTATAGAGCAAAGATATTTGAATTAACTTAATGCATTCACTTAAACCATGATGGGATTAAAAACATAATCCCACCTGAACTCCATTAAGTGCCTCAATACACAATCTCCACTAAAAAAAACATGATGGGATTTCCAAAATAATCCCACCTGAACTCCTCTGCTGCAGGATAGCCAGCGCCCGCTTGGTCTTCTCCACCATACTGAGGATGCAGTTCAGCATCGTGTTGATGTTCTTCCACTCGTCGTCGTTCTTCACGAGGCCGGTAGGGCGCGGTTCCGTGAAGTTACTGTTCATTGACGACACGTCGCGCACTGCTATCCCACCTGGTGATGGGATTTAAATAATTACTAGCGGTCCGCCCTGGCTTCGCCCGTGGTAAACTATCCTATCTCTCAAGTTGGATCGAACTGCACATGGTGTGCGAATTTTATTATAATAGGCTAAGTGGTTTAGGAGTCCATTGAGGACAAACATTGTGACACGAGATTTATATACATATATTAAGATAAAGATTAAATATGTTTTTACTGATCAAATCATCACTTATATTATAATGTGTAATTTTTATATTTTTTTCTGTGAATGAAGTATTTTTTATGAAATGAAAATGAATTTTTTTTTTTAATTTGAAAGTATTTTATGTCAGATCAAGTGCATTAATAGCCAATCGTAATTTAAGTAATTGGCCGTTAATTTTTTGTTAAAACCCTTTTAAATAAGCTATTATTTAAAACTCACCATCACGCCTCTCAAACCCTTCTTGCCCCGGGTGGTACGAGTGGTAGGGGTGGTAGTCAAACAGACTCGCGTTACTAGGAAGGGGGTAGAAGGGGGAGGGGTTGAAAAAGCTTCTCTTAGCGTGGGGCGGGTAGTCGTCGTGTGCGCCGTTCGTTTGGGCTTCGTAGAACCTGCGAATATTATGAAAAATATAATATAATTATTTGAAAAAAACATAGTGAGGAGAAACTGGCTTGTTAAAAAGACTATATACCTATTAACGATATACTACGTCTATCAACACCACCATTATTAATCTCAGGAAAGGCTAAACTATTTTAAATTACGTTGCAATTTCACTTTTCATACGATGTCCTTGATTGGTTAATAATTTTGTACGACTTTATATGTTTAGAATTTTCGTATGTTTGTAACAATAAACTGTGGTTTAAATCCGTCAAAAAGACTTTTTATCTTTTAACCCTCTTGCAAACTTTCAAATTGATGCTATACAATTTTAGCTCAATATAGTTTAAACAGTGTTCGAAAAACGATGCGTTAACGCAATAATTGGAATCGAATCTATAAAATCTTTAGAAACATGCCATTAGCCGACTTCAACAACAATCGCATGACTAAATACAATAAGAAATCATAATTCTCAACTTTAAGAACAAATACATCAATTTATAGACAAACTTTTAAATTAGTTCGGTTTGCAAACAACCAAAGTTGAAAGTTCGCCATTGTTCAATTTTGCTTTGTATTAGATAATTAATAGAAATCTAATTGTTCTTTATCTGCTTCAAATTAGAGCTTTTCTTAGTGCAGTGGAATATCAGTAAGTAGGAGTTTAGGACAAGACACAATTTAAAAGCGTAAGTACACAAAATACATCTAAATGACTAGTTGTTAGATAGTTTAACCAAGATTTGGCATATTACGATAATATTATATGATGTTACATATGTATTTTGTAAAATTAAATTGTAAAACTGACATGATTAAAAAGAGCAACTATGGAGTTTCTTGCCGGTTCTTCTCCGTAGATACTGCTTTCCGAATCGGTGGTAAATGTTAAAAATATGTAATGTCTAATTGAATAAATAAATTTTTGAGTTTGAGTTTTTGAGTTAGACGCGTACGAAAAAATAAATACTCTTATACTGAATTTTCAACATGTGCAAGAATTTTCAAAGTTATGAATGAATGTTGATTTACATATTGAAACAAAGGCTTTGAGTCATTTTACATGAATCATCGACTGTTTCTTAGCACCGAAAACCACAAAATAACAATAAAAGGAAAACTATCTATTGACAAAAACAATACCTATTTAATTTCCTTATACAATTAATTTAATTCAGTTACCAGCTAAAGTAGCAGATTGTATAAAATTTTTAATCATCTAATTATAGAATTATTTTTACGCTCCACCTTAGCGCTCCACATATTCATTAATTTAAAGATTAAAAAACTTATCTCTTATCATGTCGGAAAAGCTTCTAATTTTTTTATAATTTCTCGGCAGTATCTAAGCGAAAAATTCCGGCATTTATTTCAGAATTAAAAGATCTATTTCATTTCATTATCATAGAGTCGATTAAATGGATTTTAAAAAGATGGATAAGGATGGATATATGCATTTCGAAGTTTACACACTTCTTAAATTTTGTACACGAATAAAAAAGTTTTTAGTGTCAGTGTGAAGTTGACGACTAAAGAACGACATCAGCAGGGCAACTTTTAAGGTCGCGGAAGAATTCCCACCAGTGGGGTTTTAGTCGGTAAGAATCCGACATAACCCACGGCTCCTTCCCCGGGGGCCGTGGGTATCTTTGGAAGATTTCCCCACTTTAAAAAATAAAAAAGGGCAACTTTAAAAGTATATATATATGAAAAATCATGTATTATTTCAGGAAAATATTACCATTGAAAGTTTATATAAAATTCATGAAAAATCATCGAGAATTAGGTAGTTAATTGAATAATATATACCCAAATATAATAAACGGGGCACTGAAAGCGGTTTATCCGATTACACAATTAAGTAGTCCAGTGCAGGCGTCCTGTTGTTTCGATAATTATTTATTGCCTATTGCTCTTCCCAAATAGTTTGCGCATAGATTTTGTATGCCACAAGTTAAGTGTTCAAGCGATTTATACAAAAAAGAGATCTTATAATTTTTCTATCATGTTAAAAGTAAATTGATTAACTGATAAAGGTCAAAGGACAAAGACAAAAGCTTACCTTCATTAACAATTAATTTATAAAATAGAGCAGTTGTTGCAGAGAAAAAAATTACATCGCTTACGCGCAGATTTCACGTATCTATCTCGCACTTGATAATTAGAACATTGAATCTATACTAATATTATAAAGCTGACGAGTTTGTTTGTTTGTTTGTTAATCTAATCTCGGGAACTACTGGTCCGATTTGAAAATTCTTTCGGTGTTAGATAGCTCATTTATGGAGGAAGGCTATAGGCTTTATATCATCTCGCTACGACCAACAGGAGAGGAGCCACGGGGGTGAAACCGCGCGGAGCAGCTAGTAGGTAGATAAATACCTACATATTATTAATATGTATTGTTTTTTTTTAATGAAATGCTTATTAGACTTTCTTATTTCTAATTCTGCTTGACTAAGAAATACAATACAAAATACAATTTAGTGCCTGTTTGCTGGTTTCACAGCTAACAGTACTATATGTATAATATTTTCATCCTCTTTTTAATACATTTCAAAACCCGCTCCCGCTATCGCTTATGATACAGCCCACACAACAATGGAGACCAGCCAATAGGCGCGTTGTCGCGCAATCGAGGATACATAATGCATTGCCGCGGTTTTTGGACGCAGCTCAATTAATTATTGGACTAATGGCGGTTTTGGCTCCGATTTTGTTTACTAATATTTTAATCTCGAAATTAGCGGTTTGGCAAAAACTCGGCGGTTATCGGTTTTGTGTTATGGCAACACTGCAGCAATGTGAAACAATGTTGACATGTGTTATTTGTATCTGTGCTGTTTGACTAGAATATTTTTAATTCATTGTATTTCAGGAATTTTGGTTGTGATTTGTTGTTTCTTTCAGTACTAGATAGCCCATTCATAGAGGAAGGCTTTAGGCTATAATATAATAACTAATATCATTACACTACGACCAAAAGGAATGCAGCTAGTATAGAAATAAAATTCAACTCTGACTAAAATTTTTTCCAGTGAAATGTAAGGATCGACGATATGTTACCGAAATGTATTATTTATCTTTCCTGAAAATCTCTCTGTTGACAATAAGACAACACCCATACATATTAAATACAGTTAATGACATACCACTTGTCCCTTAAATATCACGTTATTTTAAAGCATATCATTAAAACGCCATTAATGTAGAACGCCTGTCGCTAAGCGCATAGCAATCACCCACAATCAAAACTTTCACGGTAATTGCTCTATCGAACAGGCGCTAACTATTGTAATATTACGCGTCGTGATTCTGGATACAATGAATTTTAATTATTTTAAAGTATATTAATGAAGTTTTAATTGAATTTGTAATAATTTATCGTTCAAATAATTTGTTTTTATATGCCAAAATGAATCCTTATTTCTCTTGTACACGTCATCACGCATGAACTGCTGGAAAGATTTCACCAATCCTTTTTAGTTTTCTGTAGTTGGTTATTATTAGGATTGATAGGAGCATTCACGATTTTATCTAATAGGTAGTAACTAGTAACCTTATTAAACCTAGCACCGACTATGATAACTAGAATGCTAAATATCATTTTTAAAGCAGTCATCACCCAGGTAAATTTATTTCTTAGTCTTGGAAATTAGTTAACTTATACTAAAATCTTATGTATCCAATATCCATGAAATATAGTGAAGACATGAAAATATATACCCTACCTATATGTATGATGCTTCTGCCACATAAACAGAAGTATAAATATTTAAATAAATAGAACTCAAAGTTCATCCAGACGATGGCCGGCTTGTAAGAAAACCACAAGATAATAATTCAGATAGCAAAGGAATAAAGCCGGAGCTAATTCTCGGTTCGGTTTCATGGAGACCGTTAAGGCGAGACTAGTGCACCTGCTGACTTTCCAACTTAGTGATCAAACCTAGATAGTATTCCTTATATTTATTTTATCTTGTACAAATACTTCTCCAAGCATACTGAATTCACATTCATATAGGACAAAAACAGGTGCAATTGTTTTTATAATGCATAGGTTGAATTTTGATCATCTTATTCTTAGCTAATTTTTTTTTGCCAAATTTCCTTCAAATATAAGTAAAAAGTTATAGTTACGTAAAAAGTAAGTAGAGATTACCATATTTTTTGTTTGCCACTTAATTATAGCACACAATATGGTTTATATTTTAATTATGACGGGATTTATCAGCATTTACACAATCATTGCTGATGGTTAAATAGTAAATAATAAATAAAAATCCGATAAATACACAATAACATGTTGTAAACATGAATTTTAACAGCAATGCGGAAAGGTAACCTTCCAACACAAGCCTGACCCAATTTCCTAAAGTTGAAGCCTGCTCCAGTCATCATTTAAATTAATTTCAATCATACTTAAAATCTCTATCACTACATAGTATAAAACAAAGTCGATTTCTCTGTCCCTATGTCCCTATTTCCCTATGTCCCTTTGTACGCTTATATCTTTGAAACTACGCAACGGATTTTGATGCGTTTTTTTTTAATAGATAGAGTGATTCAAGAGGAAGGTTTATATGTATAATAACATCCATCAAATAGTGGAGAAGTACTGTTATTTTTGAGGTTTCTAATGTGATGTCGTAAAAAATTGCATTTTTTCCGCTAACATTGCAAACGCAGGCTGAACCCTTTTTTTTTTTTTTTATAGTGGGGAAATCTTCCAAGGATACCCACGGCCCCCGGGGAAGGAGCCGTGGGTTATGTCGGATTCTTACCGACTAAAACCCCACTGTGTTCCGTCGAGCCGCTTTAATGATGGGGCCGCGGGTATTTGTTTTTAGAATTCTTCCGCGACCCCCTCGGCGGCAGCCCATCTCCAGGCCAGGCGCAAGCCAAGAACAGGAAAGGTGGTTTGCCTGCTCTTTCCTCCCGTTGGCGGCATGAGCGGAACACGTCTCAAGCCGCCTCACCGCACCGGACGATGGATTACATTCCCCGTTCCACCGCCCGGCGCCCTTCGTCAAGGAGGCACGTTGCGACCGTGTAAAGCGGCCGCAACACGGCGACGACGCCCAATAAGACGTCTGCGCCGGATCGGGTCCGCGTGAGGATCCCTCTCGCGCACCCGCTCTGCCTCCTCTTTCTGCGAGATCACGCTCTCCGAGAATGCGATCACCGCACGCCAGGATCTGTCGCCATCCACCATTGCACGAACAACGGAGGGTAGAGAGAGATCCGGCCCGATTATCGCGACTAAGCGAGCACGGGGCTCGGCCCACGCGGGACACACGGCAAGAGTGTGATCTAACGCAGGCTGAACCCTACGATTTTTATCAAAATAATGTACTAAGTATTATACACATTGAAAAGGTCTACAGAAAAGTCCGCGGTGTTATATGTCTATCTCTTATGGATAACCCACAATAACTTTTTTTTGTCATTTACTTTTTACGACAAATAATGGCTAATTTTCGAAGCGATTTTAACCAATACAGCATTAATCCTTAACCAAATAAATACCTTGAATACATTGTTCATTTAATATAGATCTATATGGCCCTTTACACCGTATGATTTAAGTGAATATTTTCGAAGATATTAAAGATTTAAAAATTGCGGGACGTAGCGTTTGCGGCGGTACCGGCCGGGGCCGGCCGCCGGGCTATCTATTTTATACCCGTGCGAAGCCGGAGCGGGCCGCTATGTTCTTCTGTATTTAGTATCAGCATTGCACCCTTGCGAAGCCGGGGCGGGTCGCTAGTCAACTATATAATAGAAAAAGCATCTAAACTTAACATCCTTAGTCCAAATGTGAAAGGGAAACGGAAACTATTTTTATAAAATAAAACAATTACCATTGTTTATCGGTACGTAGCTACTATATCCATACTAATAATATTATAAATGCGAAAGTAACTCTGTCTGTCTGTCTGTTACTCAATCACGCCTTAACTACTGAACCAATTTGCATGAAATTTGGTATAGAGATATTTTGATACCCGAGAAAGGACATAGGCCACTTTTTATTGCGAAATATGTACAATAATATTATGTAGTAGTTAATAATATCAAATCTTTTTTATTTCTTACTTTTCCGTTTTTGAAGTCGGTTGTTTTTAACGCAGTTATTTTTATTTAATACTTTTTAGTGTATTTTTCAACACGAATCAAACGAGCCCAAACTCGATAAAGTTGAATCAATATATTACTGAGTTCCTATGGCCACCTTCCGATTCCATCATCAAATCAGCTTCATGTCATGATAATGTTTCATCGCTATCAAATTTACATACGTATACAAAATTTCAGCTCAATCGGTTACCGGGAAGTGAATCAAAGTTACTTGGTACATATCAACTTAGTCATCGAGTACAGACAAAAATGCTCATAAAATAAAAACTACTAGTATGGGAAAATTAATTTATTCAGATCGAATAATTCGTGTAGTTTTGAAAGTTGCTACAGTTATTCCTAAAGATGTCCAGATGAATATACTAAAAGCCCCCGAGGGAGGGACACAAGCCGGCGGCGGGGGAGGGGGGGAAAGGTCTCTTTTTCAAGGTTTTTGCTTGTAACTCGAAATTTTTTTCATAATATCTCTTTAGTGACTTCTACATTAATTATCTACATTAAATTTCCTATAAATTACGTCTCAACATTTTTACTGTACGATCAATACTTTAGGAGATACAGAGTATTAAAGGTAAGAAAAATAAGAAACAACATAGTTTTACAAATTTTAATTATAAAAAGAAATAACATCTTTTTTTGCACGAGTATGCCGACTTATTAGTCAAATTGTGTTTCATCTTCGTCATCTTTATCACTAACATCGATAGGGGGTCCATTAGTACAAGCTCCTAGGCAGCCGTTACAGATAAGACTACACATAATGCCCGCTTTTCGGCAACTGCATTTTCCGGAACATCCACTTTTACATCGGCAAAAAATTGAATTTAACAACGCTTCAGGAGCAGGAGGATCCAAGGTCGTGATTGGTTCTAAGTATCCATCGACTCTTCGCTTCCAACCCCATATTTCAGGAGGCAGTTGGTTCCCAAGCCACTCCTGTACTTGATGGAATACTCTGTAGGCGTGATATTTTGCTGACCCTTTGGTAGGGGGGAGGGAAGAAAGATCCGGTTTGGGCTTGGTACAAGATTTCAGAAAAACTGTGAATCGATGTCTGTTGATCTCAGACTGAGTACAGGGCGCTCGGTATACTGCAAGAAACATTTTTTCTCCGGCTTCTGCTATAACCTCCTGAGTTGACGTTGGGTCATAAAATACAGTTGCTGTTTCCTTTAGTGACGGCTTTTGATCAAAAATCTTGATAATTGATGTTTTTCCCTTTTTTCCCGGCGAACGGCGCGCGCGGCGCAGCGCGGGGCCCGGGGGGCGCGGGCGGTGTGGCACGGCGGCACGCGGGGTGCGGTAGCCTGCCTGCCAGTGCCAGTTGCTATGCGGCGAGGCAAACAGCGAGGATCTTTGTAGCGCGACTTATCTATCATCTTAGTCAAGTCAAGTACCTATAACGATGTTGTTTCTTATTTTTATCACCTTAAGTACTATGTATCTCCTAAAGTATTGATCGTACGGTAAAAATGTTTAGACGTAATTTATAGGCAATTTAATGTTAATAATTAATGTAGAAGTCACTAAACAGATATTATGAATAATTTTCGAGTTACAAGTCAAAACCTTGAAAAAGAGACCTTTCCCCCCCTCCCCCACCGCAGGCTTGTGTCCCTCCCTCGAGGGCTTTTAGTATATTCATCGGGACACCTTTAGGAATAACTGTAGTAACTTTCAAAACTACACGAATTATTCGATCTGATCGACGATTCTGAATCTAATTTGCTGTGGCTATACTGGGCCTATCCGAAAAAAAAAAATATGGGACCAATTGACATCTAAACGTTTATTGACTGTATCAAAACGAAATGGCTAATGAAAATACAAAATTATCAATTTACTATCAAAACGTTAGAGGATTAAGGACAAAGTCCTTATTATTTTTTCGTAATTTATGTTTAACCTCGTATGATATTATATTGTTAACGGAGACATGGCTTGTGGATGGTATATCGGACTCGGAATTTTTTGATGATCGTTATGTAGTGTGGCGTAGGGATCGGAATTATGAGGCGACAGGACAATCTCGGGGAGGGGGCGTGCTTGTCGCAACCCGAAAGGAATTAATCGTGACGTCACAGGAGCAATTTCAATCATCTGCCGAGGACCTCTGGTTGACGTTACGTGTTAAATATCATAACGAACTTATTAATATTCACATATGTGTATTATATCTTTGTAAACAAAACTTAGGCAGATCATTTTCTCAACAATTGCATAACTTTCTAGAAGCACTTAATAATATAATTCTCAATCACCCCTCGGATAAAATAATTATTGCGGGCGACTTTAACATGAGTAATATATCCTGGAATTTAAATTCTGAAGGTCTACTTCTTCCTTCAAACTATTCGAATGGTGATGAATGTTTGTTTATTGACGAATTATACACTCACGGTTTGCAGCAGTACAACTTCATACATAACGCTAGCAACCGAATACTCGACTTAGTGTTATCGAACGATTCTATTGTTGTGTATGAATGTGTTCGTCCGCTTTTACCGATCGACCCTTACCATAAAGCGCTCATAATTGATGTAGAATTTGTTCACATATCGTATTTAAAATCGAATACTAGGAAGAAAATATTATATAACAAAGGGGATTACGAGGCAATAAATGCAGAATTGTTCAAAATTAATTGGTCACAAGAGTTTGACAGGGCTCATTCCATTGAAGAATGTGTGAATTATTTTTATTCGATTGTTAATAATCTAATACACACTTACATCCCAAGCAAAACCGTGGTCGACAATAAATTTCCTATTTGGTATTCACCAGCTTTAAAAAAGATTATTAAAGAAAAATTTAAACATTTTCGCAAATACAAGATTTACAATAACCTAAGTAGCTTAGAATCATACAAACTGTTAAGGGATAGAGTTAAGAATGTAGAAAATGATTGTTACCAAAAATATATAAATTCTGTTGAAAATTCCATTGAACAGAATCCTAAATACTTCTGGTCCTTTTTCAAATGTAGATCGAAATCTAAAGGCTTACCTAGCAATATTAAATATAATAACAATTTACTCACATCCGGAAACAATATTTGTAATGCATTCTCAGAATATTTTTATACTACATTCCTAGACAAAACTGACACAAACTTATCAAATTATGTATCTGAACTGGAATTAAGTAATTTTGAATCAAATTTTGACCTTTGTTCGATAGACATTGACTTGAAAACGATAAAAAAGGCATTATCCCAACTAGATCCTTCAAAATCTGCAGGTCCTGATGAAATCAGTCCACTGCTTCTTATAAAATGTGCCGACTCAATAGCCATTCCACTAGCCTATTTAATTAAGAAATCACTTACTGTTATGGAATTCCCCTCAATGTGGAAGAGGGCATTTGTTACACCTATCCACAAAAAAGGTTCTAAGTTAGAAGTTGTCAATTATAGACCTATATCTAAATTGTGTATCATAGCCAAAGTCTTTGAAAGAATAGTATACGACCAGGTTTATGCAGTATTTAAAAACACATTCATGAGTTGTCAGCATGGATTTCTGAAAGGTCGATCAACCGTGACTAACCTGGTGCTTCTGAATGATTACATTACTGATGCTATGGAGACAGGCCATCAGGTCGATGTAATCTACACGGATTACAGCAAATGTTTTGACCGCATAGATCACAAGATTCTCTTGCATAAATTATACATAATGGGCATTAGAGGTAACTTACTCAGATGGTTTTCTTCGTATATCAACAATAGATCTCAAGCAGTTGTAATAAGTAACTACATATCAAGTTGGGTGGTAATACCAAGTGGAGTACCTCAGGGCTCCCTTTTGGGTCCTCTTATGTTTTGCGTATTCATAAATGATATTCCAAATTGCTTCACATACTCAAATCTTCTTTGCTTTGCTGATGACATGAAGATATTTAGGACTATTAAATCTTCTGCTGATGCTGCTATGCTTCAAGATGACCTTAATAAATTAGACTACTATTGTACTCAAAATAAATTAGACCTCAATCCTAGTAAATGCACAGTCGTCTCATTTAGTCGTAAAAAACAAACACTGCGTTTCAACTATCGAATAAAAAATCAAGATCTTGGAACTAGCCCTGACATAAGAGATCTAGGAGTAATACATGACCCAAAACTCATGTTTGATAAACATATCGATTATATTCTAGCTAAAGCTTCTAAAGCTTTAGGCTTTATAATGAGAATTTCGTCTGATTTTAAAAAGGCGAAAACGTTTAAAATTCTATTTTGTGCTTACGTACGTAGCATTCTAGAATATGCGTCGCCAATATGGAATCCGCGATACGATAAATATATAACTAGAATTGAACGAATACAGATGAAATTTTTGAAATTCCTATGTTACCGATTACACGTCCCGTACAAATCAGAGGATTATTACGAGGTCTGCAGCAAATTTCACTTCCTACCCCTAACATATCGCCGGGAGATTTCTGATATTTTATTACTTTTAGGCATTACATCCAATAAAATAGACTGCCCAGATCTACTAGCCAAAATTTCTTTATACACACCCTCAATTTTATCTCGTAAATATAATCCTATCTTTACTTCCGCAGTCAGCACTAACTATCGTCAAAACTCGTTTATTCTACGCGTAAGCAATAACTTTAACAAGCTATCAAAACAGTTCGATTTTGACTTATTCTGCAGCAGTTCTTACTCCATTAAGCGTCAGTTAGCTAATGAGTTCTTTCGTCAGTTTGGTGGTCGAGGTGATATGTAATTTAATTAGTGTTACAATAGCATTGGTTTTAAGCATTTGATTCGTGTACGTAATCGCTCACATTTGTAATTGTTATATATTAATATTATTCTAGCCGTGAGAATCTGTAAATGGCTTATTGTGATTATTATATTATGTGACTATCTTTAAGAATACAGCTGTAGATTCTCCTAAAAATATAAAAAATATAAATAAATAAATAAATTCGACACAATCCCGCATCGAACAAAAAAAGAATCACGTAAATCGGTTCAGAAACCTCGGAGTAATCGGTGTACATACATAAAAAAAAAATATATATATATACCGGCCGAATTGATAACCGCATAAAATCGCATGGAGAGCTTAATTTTCATTAAAGGCTCTAATCGCACGGAAAGCTAAATTTTCACAAAAAAGCTCTAATCGCACGGAGAGCTTAATTTTCACAAAAAACTCTCATCGCACGGAGAGCTTAATTTTCACAAAAAGCTTTAATCGCACGGAAAGCTTAATTTTCACAAAAAGCTCTAATCGCACAGAGAGCTTAATTTTCGCAAAAAGCTCTAACTCAAACTCAAACTCAAACTCAAACATTTATTTATTCAATTAGACTTCTTCTAGAAGCACTTTTGAAACGTCATTAAGTACATATTTTTAACATTTACCACCGATTCGGAAAGCAGTATCTACGGAGAAGAATCGGCAAGAAACTCCATAGTTGCTCTTTTTAATCATGTCAGATTTACAATTTTGCAAATTACATATGTAATATCATAATATATTATCATAATATGCCAAAGAACTGTCCTGTGGTTTTTACGCGACATGGGTTTTTATCGTCCATAAATTCCTTAATACTGTAATAGGCTCTCTGGACAAGTACATTTTTTATATAAGTTTTAAATTTAGAACTACTAAACTCTTTAATATTATGAGGAATTCTGTTGTAAAAGCGTATACCTTGGCCCATAAATGAATTTTTAACTTTAGCTAGCCGAAAAAATGGCATTTCAATTTTATTTCTGTTTCTTGTGTCATAACAATGTCTATCTCCTACTTTTGTGTGTAAGTAAGCGTTATTGTGTACATATAAAATATTATTAAATATATACTGCGACGGTACAGTAAGGATACCAGTATTCTTAAAGAGATCTCTTAGTGAGTCTCGAGCACGCAAATTATATATAGAGCGTATGGCTCTTTTCTGTAATATAAATATAGTTTCTATATCTGCAGCCCTGCCCCATAGCAGAATTCCATAGGACATTATGCTATGAAAGTAGCTAAAGTAAACCAATCTAGCCGTTTCTTCATCAGTGAGATGCCTTATTCTTCTAACTGCATATGCAGCTGAGCTGAGCTTAGCAGCGGTCGTGGTAACATGGGCCCCCCATTGAAGCTTCTCATCTAATGTCAAACCAAGAAAGACAGTCGATTCCACAGGGTATAATGCCTCCCCGTTTAAAATAATATTCCTTTTCACCTTTTTTACATTTGGGAGGATAAATTCTACACAATTTGTTTTTTTTGTATTTAATAGTAAATTATTAGCATTAAACCAATTGGATATGCGTAAAAGAGCAGAGTTTACTTCGTCAACATTTGTGTCATGTCTATCCACATTAAATATTAATGAGGTGTCATCTGCAAACAGTACTATTTCACACATATCCTGCAAATAATAAGGTAGGTCATTAATATACACTAAGAACAAAAACGGTCCTAAGATAGATCCCTGCGGAACACCTATGTTAATCGGCGCGCCGCGAGATTTCTCTCCATTAACGACAACGGTTTGTACCCTGTTCTGAAGATATGAAGCTATGAGATCCTGAGCTAAACCTTTGATACCATAAAAATTTAGTTTCCGTAATAGAGTGGAATGTTCTACACAATCGAAAGCCTTAGAAAGGTCGCAGAATATCCCCAAAGCATTCTTTGAATTTTCCCATGCTTTGTATATATGTGACAAAAGAGCTACTCCGGCATCAGTGGTAGAGCGCCCCTTTGTGAAACTGTTTGGCGTGCAGTAAACCATTTGATGCAAAATGACTACTTAATTGGCTTAAAATTAGCTTCTCGAAGACTTTGCTCAAAGTTGGTAATATGGAAATTGGCCTATAGTTATTACTGTCTTCTTGGTCACCACTTTTAAATAAAGGAATAACTTTGCTAAACTTTAGTAAATCAGGGAATATACCACAGTCGCAACACTGATTAAATATAAACGCTAGTTGATTGGCAATGTTTTCTATGATATTATTTACTAAATTTACAGACATACCCCAGAGATCACATGTTTTTTTTAAATTTAATGTTTTAAAAGTTTTGACAATTTCATCAGCAGTCACGTGTCGCAATTCAAATAATTTGTTACACTCAGCAACGTGATCCCTCAATAAAGACTCTGCAAGCGCTGAAGACGAATTTAAATTCTTAGTTAAACTAGCAGGGACACTACTAAAGAAATCTTCAAAAGCAAGCGCAACATCAGCACTTTTGTCAATGACCCTACCAGAATTGACAAGTTTTATGGTACTATCGTTTGATCGGCTTTTGCCCAATTCACCATTAATAATTGTCCAAACCGTTTTAACTTTATTGTCAGAGTTGCGTATTTTATCTCTGACATACAAACTTTTGGCAGTGAAACAAACTTTTTTAAACGTTTTTGAATAATTTCTAACATAACTAAGAAATGACAAGTCTTTGTTATATTGTTTCATACCATATAGCTCGTAAAGAACGTTCCTGCATCTGTGTATACTAGGAGTTGCCCATTGGCTGAATGGTAAATCCTTGGTAATAGTTAAAGATTTAATTTTAAATATTTTTTCATATTCACTATGAATGAACTTAAAAAGATTTGTAAACATTTCACAAGGATTTTTATGAAAGGATTGATCATTCAGGTCAGGCAGTTTATTATCAATATTATTTCTAAATGTATGAATGCCTTTTCTAGTTATAGGCCTAACATTAATTCTTTTAAATGTAGGTATGCAATCCCATTCAAAAACTACTTTCTGGCCACAGTGATCCGAAGTTAGCGTGTTGAGAATATATTTTTCTAAACATTTGCAATCACAGTATATATTATCAATACAAGTTGCAGAAGTAGGTGTTATTCGTGTGGGTTCATCAAAAAGTTTATACAGATTAAATGAATTAAACAAATTTACTATTCGTGTTGCCGTTTGTGTGTATGAAAGTAAATCAATATTAAAATCACCACATACTATTACCTTCTTTTTACTCCTGCCTAAACGCTTTAATATTTCTTCCATGACTGTCTCAAACAAATTATAGTCACTGGAAGGAGGTCTGTATACGCAAACAATAATGTAACGCTCAAGCTCAACACAGGACAGTTCAATGGTGCGTTCTACAGAAAGGCTAACAATGTCAGTTCGTTCCTTGCATTTTAAACTATTGTGTACAAAAATAAGAGAACCTCCATGAATAGCATTTGTCCTAAAGTATATACTTTTTAATTTATAATTATCAATATTTATTAACAACTGACATTGTTTAAGCCAATGTTCTGTTACACAAAATATTTTAATTCTATTATGATTTAAAAATAATTCTATTTCTAATAATTTGCTAGCCAAGCCTTGAATATTTTGATGTACAATGGAAAAAGGCTGCTTAGCTGTTGTCTTACATACTAGTTTAAATCTAGCTTAGGGCTAGTTTGTCCGTCAACACTTAACCCTTAGCTGGTATCGGGGGTCAAAAATCACCCCAGTGCAACGCAATTTTGGTCATAACTTTTTAGTGTTATAACTTATACTCTTGTTCATCTAGCTAATCTCATAACATCTCGGGCGTGAGACGGACGACATACAAGTGTTACTTTTCTGTTACAAGGAGCCGAGGTACGTACACTGCTGGGGTCAAAAATCACCCCCGATACCATTTGTGTAAGTTTGTCTGAATTTATTTTAAAATTATTTTCTTTATTTTTTGAGTTATTAACGATCATTATGGAGATTTTTTTGACTGACGATCAAATAGCTTAATTATTAGATGACGAAAAAGAAGAAAATGAACCGGAAACCTTCAACAGACTGCTGCTTCTGTAAGTGATGATGAACAAATAAGTGATTGTGAGGAAGCAGAGAGAGCTACTTGTTCTGAAGAGAGTGTATTAGAAGCTGACTCCTCAACTTCAAGTTCTGATAGAAGCAGCGAAGGAGATGATGATGAAGAAGAAGCAGCTAGTCATACCTCTGGCGAACAGCGATCATATATTCTAAATCATATATTTTACTAAGAAATTTGTTACTGGTACATATAAGTTGTCATTTTTTTTGTTTTCTATGTTTTTTGATAAAAGTTTATTTTTTTATTATTTAGACTATATAAGAAAACTAAAGTTAGAATATTTTTTATGTTAATTTTTAGTTTTTGTAGAATTTATGGATCTCAAAGTGAACATCACTAAAATTAAACCAAAAATAAGATATAATTTGATTTGTAAAATAAGTATGGTTAATTACTTTATAGAGCACTATATTGTCGTTAAATACTTACTTTAAGAGTTACTTAATTAATAAAAGAGTATTAAAAAGTAAAAAACCTGTTTTTATAACAATTTTTTTTTTAATTTTCTCATGGGGTCTTTTTTTACCCCCGATACCAGTTAAGTTGGCCAAGTTTAGCGATACCAGCTAAGGGTTAACCTAGGTTGATGTATATAATTACTACTACATAAAATTATAGTAGATCGATGGTCTGCTACTGAACATGTATCAGACTGGTTAATAATTTTATATGCTATTAACATAGCAAGTTCTCTCTTATATCTAGATGGCAGATACACTGTATTCTTTGTCAAACCAAAAGATTTTGTACAAGAATTTATGTCAAAATATATAAATGCATCACTATGATGATTTGTTAAATTATATAATTTTAAATTAATATTATAGATAAATTTGTTTTGATTTTGTGTCAAACCAGGCAAATATGGCAGTGTACACAACATAAATTTGCATTTTGTCTCACTACTAATTTTCAACATTTTTTGAAAGCCTATATCAATGTCATGTTTTTTTAAATTAAAACTATCTCCGTATAATATAATAACAATACTATTTTCCTTAAAACTAAAATTATCTAACGAATTCATGATATATGTAAATGAACTATTAGGAGTGCAAAAATTGGTTACTTTATGCCCTAAGTTGTTAAGCAAAGCGCCAAAACCCTGACCTATATTATCTGACAACACAACAATTTCCTTCATGGAAAGATGTTTTGTTTTACTAGATGAAATTGTTGCCGTTGGTTGGATACTATGTATGTCAGTGCAGTCAATGGTCTTATGGGGCGACGGTTGCTCATTGTCACTTATGGAACACTGTCACTCTAATCGCACGGAAAGCTTAATTTTCACAAAAAGCTCTAATCACACGGAGAGCTTAATTTTCACAAAAAAGCTCTAATCGCATGGAGAGCTTAATTTTCATAAAAAGCTCTAATCGCACGGAAAGCTTTATATTCACAAAAAGCTCTATTCGCACGGAAAGCTTAATTTTCACAAAAAAGCTCTAATCGCATGGAGAGCTTAATTTTCACAAAAAGCTCTAATCACACGGAAAGCTTAATTTTCACAAGAAGCTCTAATCACACAGAGAGCTTAATTTTCACAAGAAGCTCTAATCACACGGAGAGCTTAATTTTCATAAAAAGCTCTAATCGCACGGAAAGCTTAATATTCAATAAAAACTAATCGCATGGAGAGCTTAATTTTCATTAAAGGCTCTAATCGCACGGAGCTTAATTTTCACAAAAAGCTCTAATCGCACGGAGAGCTTAATTTTCACAAAAAGCTCTAATCGCATGGAGAGCTTAATTTTGACAAAAAGCTTAATTTTCACAAAAAAAGCACGGAAAGCTTAATTTTCACAAAAAGCTCTAATCGCACGGAGAGCTTAATTTTCACAAAGAGCTCTAATCCCATCGAGAGCTTAATTTTCACAAAAAGCTCATATCGCACGGAAAGCTTAATTTTCACAAAAAAACTCTAATCGCACGGAGCTTTATTTTCACAAAAAACTCTCATCGCACGGAGAGCTTAATTTTTCTCATTAAGCTCTAATCAAACGGAAACCTTAATTTTCACAAAAAGCTCTAATCGCACGGAGAGCTTAATTTTCCCAAAAAGCTCTAATCGCATGGAGAGCTTAATTTTCACAAAAAGCTCTAATCGCACGGAGAGCTTAATTTTCACAAAAAACTCATCGCACGGAGAGCTTAATTTTCACAAAAAGCTCTCATCGCACGGAGAGCTTAATTTTCACAAAAAACTAATCGCACGGAAAGCTTAATTTTCATAAAAAGCTCTAATCGCACGGAGAGCTTAATTTTCACAAAAAGCTCTAAACGCATGGAGAGCCTAATTTTCACAAAAAGCTCTAATCGCACGGAGAGCTTAATTTTCACAAAAAGCTCTAATCGCATGGAGAGCTTAATTTTCACAAAAAGCTCTAATCGCACGGAGAGCTTAATTTTCACAAAAAGCTCTATTCGCACGGAAAGCTAAATTTTCAAAAAAGCTCTAATCACACGGAAAGCTTAATATTCAATAAAAACTAATCGCATGGAGAGCTTAATTTTCATTAAAGGCTCTAATCGCACGGAGCTTAATTTTCACAAAAAGCTCTAATCGCACGGAGAGCTTAATTTTCACAAAAAGCTCTAATCGCATGGAGAGCTTAATTTTGACTTTCACAAAAAGCTCTAATCGCACGGAGAGCTTAATTTTCACAAAACGCTCTAATCGCATGGAGAGCTTAATTTTCACAAAAAGCTCTAATCGCACGGAGAGCTTAATTTTCACAAAAAGCTCTATTCGCACGGAAAGCTAAATTTTCACAAAAAAGCTCTAATCGCACGGAGAGCTTAATTTTCACAAAAAACTAATCGCACGGAGAGCTTAATTTTCACAAAAAGCTCTAATCGCATGGAGAGCTTAATTTTCACAAAAAGCTCTAATCGCACAGAGAGCTTAATTTTCGCAAAAAGCTCTAATCGCACGGAAAGCTTAATTTTCACAAAAAAGCTCTAATCGCATGGAGAGCTTAATTTTCAATAAAAACTAATCGCATGGAGAGCTTAATTTTCATTAAAGGCTCTAATCGCACGGAGCTTAATTTTCACAAAAAGCTCTAATCGCACGGAGAGCTTAATTTTCACAAAAAGCTCTAATCGCATGGAGAGCTTAATTTTGACAAAAAGCTTAATTTTCACAATAAAAGCACGGAAAGCTTAATTTTCACAAAAAGCTCTAATCGCACGGAGAGCTTAATTTTCACAAAGAGCTCTAATCCCATTGAGAGCTTAATTTTCACAAAAAGCTCACATCGCGCGGAAAGCTTAATTTTCACAAAAAAACTCTAATCGCACGGAGCTTTATTTTCACAAAAAACTCTCATCGCACGGAGAGCTTAATTTTTCTCATTAAGCTCTAATCGCACGGAAACCTTAATTTTCACAAAAAGCTCTAATCGCACGGAGAGCTTAATTTTCCCAAAAAGCTCTAATCGCATGGAGAGCTTAATTTTCACAAAAAGCTCTAATCGCACGGAGAGCTTAATTTTCACAAAAAACTCATCGCATGGAGAGCTTAATTTTCACAAAAAGCTCTCATCGCACGGAGAGCTTAATTTTCACAAAAAACTAATCGCACGGAAAGCTTAATTTTCATAAAAAGCTCTAATCGCACGGAGAGCTTAATTTTCACAAAAAGCTCTAAACGCATGGAGAGCCTAATTTTCACAAAAAGCTCTAATCGCACGGAGAGCTTAATTTTCACAAAAAGCTCTAATCGCATGGAGAGCTTAATTTTCACAAAAAGCTCTAATCGCACGGAGAGCTTAATTTTCACAAAAAGCTCTATTCGCACGGAAAGCTAAATTTTCAAAAAAGCTCTAATCGCACGGAAAGCTTAATATTCACTAAAAACTAATCGCATGGAGAGCTTAATTTTCATTAAAGGCTCTAATCGCACGGAGCTTAATTTTCACAAAAAGCTCTAATCGCACGGAGAGCTTAATTTTCACAAAAAGCTTTAATCGCATGGAGAGCTTAATTTTGACTTTCACAAAAAGCTCTAATCGCACGGAGAGCTTAATTTTCACAAAAAGCTCTAATCGCATGGAGAGCTTAATTTTCACAAAAAGCTCTAATCGCACGGAGAGCTTAATTTTCACAAAAAGCTCTATTCGCACGGAAAGCTAAATTTTCACAAAAAAGCTCTAATCGCACGGAGAGCTTAATTTTCACAAAAAACTAATCGCACGGAGAGCTTAATTTTCACAAAAAGCTCTAATCGCATGGAGAGCTTAATTTTCACAAAAAGCTCTAATCGCACGGGGAGCTTAATTTTCACAAAAAGCTCTATTCGCACGGAAAGCTAAATTTTCACAAAAAAGCTCTAATCGCACGGAGAGCTTAATTTTCACAAAAAACTAATCGCACGGAAAGCTTAATTTTCACAAAAAGCTCTAATCGCACGGTGAGCTTAATTTTCACAAAAAGCTCTAATCGCATGGAGAGCTTCATTTTCACAAAAAGCTCTATTCGCACGGAAAGCTAAATTTTCACAAAAAAGCTCTTAATCGCACGGAGAGCTTAATTTTCACAAAAAGCTCTAATCGCACGGAGAGTTTAATTTTCACAAAAGCTCTAATCGCACGGAGAGCTTAATTTTCACAAAAAGCTCTAATCGCATGGAGAGCTTAATTTTCACAAAAAGCTCTAATCGCACAGAGGCTTAATTTTCAAAAAAGCTATAATCGCACGGTGAGCTTAATTTTCATTAAAAGCTCTAATCGAACGGAAAGCTTAATTTTCACAAAAAGCTCACATCGCGCGGAAAGCTTAATTTTCACAAAAAAACTCTAATCGCACGGAGCTTTATTTTCACAAAAAACTCTCATCGCACGGAGAGCTTAATTTTTCTCATTAAGCTCTAATCGCACGGAAACCTTAATTTTCACAAAAAGCTCTAATCGCACGGAGAGCTTAATTTTCCCAAAAAGCTCTAATCGCATGGAGAGCTTAATTTTCACAAAAAGCTCTAATCGCACGGAGAGCTTAATTTTCACAAAAAACTCATCGCATGGAGAGCTTAATTTTCACAAAAAGCTCTCATCGCACGGAGAGCTTAATTTTCACAAAAAACTAATCGCACGGAAAGCTTAATTTTCATAAAAAGCTCTAATCGCACGGAGAGCTTAATTTTCACAAAAAAGCTCTAATCGCACGGAGAGCTTAATTTTCACAAAAAACTAATCGCACGGAAAGCTTAATTTTCACAAAAAGCTCTAATCGCACGGTGAGCTTAATTTTCACAAAAAGCTCTAATCGCATGGAGAGCTTCATTTTCACAAAAAGCTCTATTCGCACGGAAAGCTAAATTTTCACAAAAAAGCTCTTAATCGCACGGAGAGCTTAATTTTCACAAAAAGCTCTAATCGCACGGAGAGTTTAATTTTCACAAAAGCTCTAATCGCACGGAGAGCTTAATTTTCACAAAAAGCTCTAATCGCATGGAGAGCTTAATTTTCACAAAAAGCTCTAATCGCACAGAGGCTTAATTTTCAAAAAAGCTATAATCGCACGGTGAGCTTAATTTTCATTAAAAGCTCTAATCGAACGGAAAGCTTAATTTTCACAAAAAGCTCTAATCGCACGGAGAGCTTAATTTTCACAAAAATCTCTAATCGCACGCAGAGCTTAATTTTCATTAAGGCTTATACATGCGCTAATAACCTTGACCATACTTGACGGATCTCAAATCTCTCCCGCTGCACCTTCTTTTTTCCTCGCATTTTGTATTTAAAAAGATACCAATCAGTGAAACAAAAAATCCTCGTCAGGGACTGTTGTGTAACTGATAATTTATTAAACATAAAATTTTCAGAGCTCTAAGTCAGCAGGTTACGAAGTTTATAGAGTATTTGCGGAAAAATCGATGACCACGGCACCGGAAGGAAGTTGGCGCGGAAAGTTTTTTTTTTTAAATTATTAATATCTCAAAAAATTGCTCCTTAAATGCTCCATCAGAATCTGTAATTGCTCCACTTCTATAATTATTAGTTTATTTATAATTAATTTTTAAAAAAATCCAAATACTGAAAACTTGATTTCCCTATAGAATGAAAAATATTCACTTTTCATAAAAAAATTTTTTACAAAAAAATTGCTCCCGATTTGCTCTATCAATTACAAAAAAAAAATTATTTAATTTTGATAATTTTTACAATAATTAACTGAAAAACTATGTTTGCATAGTTAACTACCTACTGCGCTGTGACGTCATCAATTGTCGTTGCGATGCATAAGGGCCATATTTACATGTATCAGCACTGCAGCGATATCTATAGACCTTAATGTTTATGTTTTCTTATTTATATTATTTACTAGATTTCCGCCCGCAGCTTCGCCCGCGTTTTCAAAGGAAAACCCGCATAGTTCCCGCTAACGCAAACGATAGCAACTTGACACCGAAACATGAAACAAGCGACTGAAACACAAATTAATTAAAAATTACTTGAAGTTTTAATAATACGAATAAACGTAGGTAATATGCGAGTTTAGGGATGGGTAGGGAAATGTTTATAAACATACCTATAATAAGAATGATTTTAAATACATAATAATATCTGTTCCTTTCAACATTTGCTAGATGAAACTAAATAATTAAAATATGTCGCATGGATATAGAGTATAAATAGCAACATAAGGTAAATTTTAAATAATAATATTATTCCCAGCATTAAATGATAAAACTTATTACTGTCATTTCATGGTACTTTTATATTAAATTGTAATATGATTGTGTTTTATTTAATTATTTATTTTTATATTAGAAAGATAAGTAAAACAGAATATTAAATAAACAACGGAACCGTATTTTTAAAAGGCTAATAATATCTATGCGACATAATATTTTTATTATTTAGTTTCATCTAGCAAATGTTGAAAGGAACAGATATTATTATGTATGTATTTAAAATCATTCTTATTATAGGTATGTTTATAAACATTTCCCTACCCATCCCTAAACTCGCATATCACGTTTATTCGTAATATTAAAACTTCAAGTAATTTTTTTTAATTACTTTGACTGACCGGTTGGCGTTGGTAGTGGCCCTGCCTTCCAAGCCAGAGGTTGTGGGTTCGATTCCCACCCGGGGCAAATATTTGTGTGATGAACATAGATGTTTGCTCTGTGTCTGGGTGTTAATTATCTAAATAAGTATTTATTTAAAATTATATATGTATGTTTATCAGCCATCTGGTTTCCATAACACAAGCGAAAGCTAAGTATGGGATCAGATTGTGCCGTGTGTGAAAACTGTCCTGAAATATTTATATTTAATTAATTTGTGTTTCAGTCGCTTGTTTCATGTTTCGGTGTCAAGTTGCTATCGTTTGCGTTAGCGGGAACTATGCGGGTTTTCCTTTGAAAACACGGCCGAAGCCGCGGGCGGAAATCTAGTAAATAATATAAATAAGAAAACATAAACATTAAGGTCTATAGATATCGCTGCAGTGCTGATACATGTAAATATGGCCTTTATGCATCGCAACGACAATTGATGACGTCACAGCGCAGTAGGTAGTTAACTATGCAAACATAGTTTTTCAGTTAATTATTGTAAAAATTATCAAAATTAAATAATTTTTTTTTGTAATTGATAGAGCAAATCGGGAGCAATTTTTTTGTAAAAAAATTTTTTATGAAAAGTGAATATTTTTCATTCTATAGGGAAATCAAGTTTTCAGTATTTGGATTTTTTAAAAAATTAATTATAAATAAACTAATAATTATAGAAGTGGAGCAATTACAGTTTCTGATGGAGCATTTAAGGAGCAATTTTTTGAGATATTAATAATTAAAAAAAAAAAAATTTCCGCGCTAACTTCCTTCCGGTGACCACGGCACATTTTTTTTCTAGAAATCTATTAACTTTGGAAAAAAGTCCTCGCGAGCAATTAAAGATCAAAGACCATCCTATTTTATATATTTTTTTCGGTATTGTGCTTTATGTTGTACCAGACTTTATAGAGGTTGAACATAGTCGAAATTGCCGGGTAACGCCTTAAAGGCTCTTATCGCACGGAGAGCTTAATTTTCACAAGAAGCTCTAATTCAATCACGCCTTAACTACTGAACCAATTTGCATGAAATTTGGTATAGAGATATTTTGATACCCGAGAAAGGACATAGGCCACTTTTTATTGCGAAATATGTACCACGGGCGAAGCCGGGGCGGACCGCTAGTATACCTATAAAATTCTCGTCACAGTGTTAGTTACCATACTACTTACCTACTATTAAGTATTCTGTGATACTACTACGAAAGGTACCATACTACTACCACAGACCAATAATAATATACTACGTATACAACCTACTACGAAACGGCTTGACCGATTTGACCTTTTGAAATTTTGTGTTCCTATTGGGTAGATCTGAGAATCAGCCAACATCTATTTTTCATACTCCTAAGTGAAGAATAACGTTTTCTGGAACAGCTAGTATTAAATATATTATTAACATAACACGCGTTTAACAAAAGTTTTGTTGAAAACCGTAAAATTAACAAATCAGAGATGCTAATGTGTTGTCATATAGCAACTCCACCTGTTACCACTATTAAAGGACAATGATTGTGAAAGTTTAACGAAAACATTAACATCACATAAACTACATGACATTATATTTATTTTACTGCAATACATTTTTGTTAAAAACATACTTTTGTAGGTAAATTACAGACCTAATTGCTGGGATCAATAAATAATTTGTTAGATACAGATACATAGATTAATGCTGTATATATTCATCTATATATTTTTGGTCATCATCATCATCAGACCATTTTTGTTTCCACTACAGAGACACAATACACTTATAAGGTTTATGCTAGTCAGCCCTTCAAAGCCTACTATGGATATAAGAACAATCTTATTAAAATTTTCACATTTTAATGAGTCTTTGATCACTTTGCCAATTTAAATTCAACACTTAAAAGTATAAATCACATTCAAAGATTTAAAACATCCATGGCAAACTAGTGAAGTGTTAAAAAAGATACGCCTGTAGGTAAAATCGTGTTATCTCCACACGTTATTGCTCAGAATGTTTTGGCAGGCGTTAATCATTAGCCGGCGCTGCAGTTTTAGCGCGCAATCTGGTGAAACAATTTAAGGGCTATCATTTAGGGCACATGCACCTAACGAATAGTATTTTGGCCCGTGCCAAACTAGCGCATAACTATTACATATTTAACAAGGTAGTGCTAAAGTTGGGTACTAATTTACTGATAACTGTAGTTAGCTTTGATGACTATGGGGTTCTTGTACGATGCGTATTTTGTATTCTAATAAGGAGTGATATTATTCTCATTATGCGAATATAATACCATGATCACTCAACGAAGATAAGTTCGTTATCATTAAAAGATACCACCACTTATTCCAATCATATTTTTGTAAGTTATGATGTCACAAACATACAGAATACAGATATACACGTTAAATTTCAAACTTATTGTTGCGTAAAGGGATATATCCCTTCTACACCTATTTACGCCATATAGATACCTAACACCACGTCAAGCCGTGATAACCATGATAATCTAAATCTATCACACGAGTTCTTAAGCCGCGCAAACATCTGCAATTGACATGTTATTAAACGTTAAAACAGTTCAATCAACGCGACAATCCCGCACATTGGATGTCACGCAGGCACGCCACAAAAACCCGCTTCGTGCGCGTGACAGCTGGTTAGAGCGTGACTCCATGGGGAGATGTGCTATTGAAAGATAGGTGATAATAATATATTATAGCGTACGTGGTACTACGGTGATTGTGAATGTAGAATGTAGGGTAATTTAAAAATTTGTGACTTTATAAGATCTTTTGATTAAAAAGTTAATGTTTCGCTTGCGGACACGAACAACATGTACACTTAACACTATGCGTGACAGTTGACAGTTGAGAGACACTTCTTATGTCACTTGAAATCAAATTTTATATTCTTGAAAAAGTAGCCAAAGGAAAGTTTCTGGTTCTATAATTGGTTTAGTATGTCGTGAAACCGTGATAATTAAACGTACTGATTAATTATCACGCTTTAGTTTGTTTTTATATTAAGCATCCTACACCTGAGTTTTTGATTACCCAATATTACTAGCTTTTAAGTTTTAACACGGATTATATCGTCAATTTTTACCAACAATAACAAACATAAAGCTGCATAATTTCCGCACGAAGTTAATATCATCGCTTCTCACTGGAAGAGTACCCTAACCTCAAGTATGGCGGTACAAATGACCTGTCAAGTGCACCCACCAGCCACTCGATACAACTCCGAGTTACCTGCTAATTGATGTTTGGTCCTTTGATTTCATTGTTATTCGTTTTTGGTTAACTTTATATTTGAAAGTTTCTTCCTGATACGTGACGAATAAAGGAGATTATATATTATAGATATTTCCTTTGGTTTGGTCATAGAATAAGTTAAAATCGACTACTGAGCTTTTTTTGGCATTTTATTTGTATCTATATTAATTGTATCCCCGATATAATTCGATAACTGTTTAACCTATTTAAAATATATTATTTGAAAGCTCTATCTTTTCCAAGTGAAATAGGCCATATTATTTTTATCGCTGGAAAACAGAGTCAAACCCTGGAGGAGCAGCTAGTTAGATAAACTCAAAAATTACTAAAGAAGCTAGTAAACTTTGTACTAAATTAAATAGGCGAATATTTTTTTATATTATCTCCATCACAATTTCAAGCTACCGAAACAGGGTATGTGTTGTAAAAGATTCAATACTTTTACACAATAAAATACAATTTTTACATAGAAAAATAAAAAAAATAAAACTCACGGATCGCTAGCCCGGCGCTTCGCCCCCGGTTCAGCGGAGCCCTGTTGCGAGAAGATGTCCCCTTCACCATTCGCTTCTAATATTAGATGTTCATGGGACCTAATGTATTGGAGTGGCGTCTGAAAAAGAACTAGTGTTTTAGTAGTTCTATGTAGCGAAAATGAATATTTTTTTTAATATGATACAAGAGTTTAAAAAATAACGTTAAAATAGAGTATTCAAAAGTCATTTAATGCTCATTTTTGCACAAATTGAAATTATTAAAAAAAATAAGATTTTTTGTATCAGAGATTATGTCCTTCTGTCTGTCATTTAAAGCTTACATAAAGCTTACATAACGGCGCTGTTTAATTACGAGCCTAGGCTATTAATGAAATGACTGATTGAACTAATTGAAATATATTTTATGTATGAACTTATCATTGTACATAAAATTTTTCTATTCACTTTTAAACGATATTATAATATTATGTAAAATTGGAAATGCTGAGTGCTGACTGATGTCTGACAGAAACAAATTGAAATGATGACTGACACGTACAATTTGTACTGCTGACTGAGGTCTGGGTATAATTTTTACCCAATACCCATGTTTATAAATTATAAGTATATATTTATATGTGCATGTATACATGTATGTATGTACGCACCAGTTTCCCGCGGCGTGCCCTCGCGTGAAGATCTCTCTGTGCAAGAGGCAGTAACGCCCGCAAGAAGCCGGGAACACTTGCCCGTAGAGGGTAATTCGTACATTCTTGTACTCCTGATTGGAACTCTTCTATGGTTACTACGCCAGCCTGGGTGCGGATTAAAGAAGAATGTTTGACGGGTACGATTTGACTGCTGACTAAGGTATGACGGGTACAATTTGATATGCTGAATTATGTTTATATGGTACATTTTGGAATGCTGACTTATGTTTGACGAACTGTCAGTTTGTAGGGATAAGATTCATACATTTTAAAATTATAATTTGTTAAAAAAAATCCAGTTTATAGTTATATTATATCTAACTTAACTGATAATAATTAATGATTCTGACGTCATGTGTTTCATATTCACAAAATATTTTAAACAAGTGTTATTTCCTAAATTCCATAACTCACCACCAAATTAAATATAAGCTGTCGCACCCTCTCCCCCGTGTCAGCGCCCACGTCAGCTGCGAACTGCTGCAGCGCAGAGAGGAACTTGCGTAAGCGCTGCAGCGCGGGCGCGCCGCGGGAGCCCTCGGGGAGCGGGGGGGAGAGGGACTCAGTGGAGGATAGGGCTGCTGGAAGAATATTTAAATGAATACTTATATAAAATAAATAAAAAAAGACGGGTTGCACTCCGGGAGTGCCGGCAGAAATGAAAACTTGATTATTAACGTTGAGCATGTTTGATATCCATCCGTCTTACGCTTTTTCGATCAGGTCACGTGTCCTGACGCGAGTTTAAGATTTTATACCCAACGCCGCTAAAGAAGTTTTCACTTCAAAAATAAAAAATACATTTATTGTTATATGATCCACTGGCTACCGAATTAGTAGATAACTGTGTTTCGGTTGTCGGTGGCTTCTCATTTTAAATGTTACTTTTCTTCAAGGTTTTTTATTTCGTATTCAGAAGTTATAAATGAAAATTTACGTTTGTAACAAGGTTTATAAACTTGATTTCTAACTTGACTGGTACTAAAGTTAACGGTATGCGCATATTCAATTATATTTTTCAACAAAAAAAACTAAACCGCTTCAAATTGTTAGAACTGAATAAAATTGAAATCGAATCAACAGGAAGGTACTACTAGCTTTCAAATAAAAAAAGAATCATCAAAATCGTTTCAACAAGTTCTGAGGTAATAAACAGAAAACATAATATAATCGAACTAAGAACCTCCTCCTTTAAATCGGTGGTAAAGATAGTACTTTAACAGAATTACCTGTGGTACCGTTGTTCTGTGGTGGGTTAGGACTTGGCGGTCCAGGTGTAGGTGAGGACCTGGGCTCCTCCTGCTCTGGCGACCTACGCTCCTTCCCTGATGTGGTTGCTATAAAAAATATATCATATTAGGTACCCACTAACTTCGCCGATATTGTCTTAAACTTAACAAAGATATACCAAAACCTTCTCCGAAAACCATACTATCCATATAATCATATATATATCCACCATAGAAATCTAAATAACAAGGCAATAGAAGTCGTAAGCGCGCGTGACATTGTCGCCGCTCAGGTGGTTACCATACCACCACCATACCACCAGTGCGTTCGTCGCTCTTCAGTTGTTCCTGAAACGTGCGTGAGTAAACATGGTGTGTTACAGCATTTCCCAGTGCGGAAATTCTTCCATAAATTGTAATTATACTAATAAAGGAATAAAATTTCACCGGTAAGTATTTTTGTTTATAAATATTGCCGTTTTTCCTATATATCCTATAGAATATTTACAAGTATTACGAGTGTTACCATAGTAATCGAAATAACAATGAATGACACAGTCGACCATTCTTATTATCACGTTTAACACAAATTTCAACCTTATTTCTATGAGTTGATGTTCAAAGTTATATCTATTGAAAATTGACAACCTCTGTTGTAGAAAAGACGAATTTTTTCGTATTGGAGCAAAAATAAACAAAACGTCTCATATACTTAGGGATGTTATTCTAAAATAAACCGTAAATTCGTGCGTTAGGATACATATTAAAAAGCTTAATTTAATATTTAAGTTAGTTTTCACTAAAATCAAGCTGTCCAATAAAAGGCATAGTTTACTTGTGTGTACTGTTTAGCTATCGGTTTAAATGTGTTGATTTTGGCGACAGCGGTTTTCATACGAATTATGACATTATAGCACTTCTATGTGTCTTGTTATTTAGATTTCTATCACAGATCTAGCACTACTAGATTCCGAACATGCGTGGCCACCTCAGTGCATTTCGCTCTATCTTCGATTGTTGCCATTTTATAAACATTCCTACATTTTAGGGAAAATTTTCATTAAAAATACGTCCTCAAATTCACTCTAACATTAATTATTTATTACAATTCAGTGTAATAAATAAATAATATTAGGTGAATTTGAGGACGTATTTTTAATGAAAATTTACCTTTGTAGTTTTTATATACATAATATACATTCGAGAAGGGAAGACCACAAATAAAGGAATATTAAATTCAGATACAGTTTCAATGTGTTTTATTATCATAGGTTATTTTACACATGTATAAATTTCTGTGCTAAGGGCCGATTACAAATATTGGAACATAAAAATCAAGTAGGTACAAAATCTACATAGCCCGATGTCGAATGTTTTTCGTACGTAAACGTACGCTTTTGGGCTTATGAAATTTAGATATAAGGAAAAGTTGCGTAATTGGCTTGAATATCGTTTCCTTGAGTTTTAAAAAATCTTTATTTCCGTTTTCGATGCTGCGGAGAACTTCTGTTTCTTCCATATTTATAAGCATTTAACAAGCAATTTCTTAAGACGATTAGCTGATATCTGTTTTTGCTTCTGCAACTGAAAAAATAAATTTTAGAATATAAAGTATTTTTTGTGTCAAGGCCATTATATTAATTATTTTAATACCAATATATTGGTATCAAAGTATAACATTAATATACATATATAGCAAATAATTAGAAATAAAAATACTTCAATATATTAAATTTGAAACTATGGCATCAAAACAACTCTGCTTTTAGAAATAAAAACAATTTTTAAAGAGAAATGCTAACAATTAATGGCAAATAAAATGGAATTAATGCTTAATTTACTCCGGTTATAATTTTTTATCCATTATTAAGTATGTATTACCAAATAACTTGTTATTTTTATTAATTAAGATGTATTTTTTAGTACAAACCAGTTTTCGAGTTTTAGCACCATGGGGACACATTTTAATCATTTGATTTCTGTCTATTCCTTTTAACTCCTCTATAGCTCGTTGATGGTATTGGAATTTGGATCATCATTTTGTGTTGCTGATACTGACTGCACAGATTCAAACTAAAAAAATATAAATTCTTAGATTTATATTTTACTTTTATTTTACTAGAGAGTTAATGTAAAAAGCAATTTAATATGTAACAAAGTTTAATAAACGCATATGAAAATAAGTAATTACATTCATGCTTAAGTTATTGTTGGCGTGGCATTTGACTGAAGGAGAGATAATTTAGGTTTGCAAACAAAAAAATTGCGTTAAAATTCTTTAAACATATTCTCGCTTTTTAGATGGTACCCAATTTTACCGACTAGCATCAATCCATATTTTACGAATGCCAGAATACGTTGGAAAACTATTGGACAAACATTTTTTTGCAATTTTGTGGACTTTTTTTCCCATTTGCAGGCAACATTGTGATTGAGGTTATCTTACACTTAAAACCTAAAACTACCACGAAATATTAACAATAAGAATGATCAGTTGATAGGAAACAGTCAATTATAATGATTCTGATATTATGTATCTATATTTAATTGTTTACTTACGAATGAAACGAAATTCCATCGGCGTTTGTTTCCGTGCGGCTGTTATAGCCTAATACGCTGCAACCACCCATAATTATAAACACTCAGTACACGTAGGACATTCAGAACACTTTTATAATTAACTTCCAAATGTATTTATCACCAAAAAGAACAGTAGACACAAGAAAACTAATTAAATATCAGATCTGCTTTGTTTGTTTGGCCCAGTTTTGACAGTAGGCCATCTAAAAAAGTGGCCACGCAGATAAGGACAAAAAAAACGTATCTACATCCCCTTCACTCACATAATGAAAGCGTAGCTATCTATCTCGTTTCACCATAGCATTGCAAATCTACTAGTGCTAGATCTGTGATTACTATGGTTACATTATCGCGAAAAAACAGATAGGCAGAAGCTATGGAAAATTATTTTTATAACATGATGTAGAGATTAATATTTTATATCCTGGACGAGGTGACAGAGTGGTTATTATCTATACTAATACTAATAATAATATTATGTATAAAGAGGAAAGGTTTGTAATTATGTAATTATGTATACGTATGTATGGTTTTCACGCATAAACTACTGGACCGATTTCAAAAATTCTTTCACCATTAGAAAGCTGCATCTTCACTGAGCAACATAGGCTAGGTTTTATCCAGGAAATCCCACGGGAACGGGAACTATGCGGGTTTTTCTTTGAAAACGCGGGCGAAGCCGCAGGCGGAAAGCTAGTAATAAATAAAAATATGTGGTTAAAGTTTGGCCATGTCTGTCTTATGCATCGGATATGCGTGAAATGAAATAGAGAGTATATTAATTATGGTGTGATATTATATTACTTGTGCAGTTGGCTAGTCAATATCAAGAACAGGAGATTAGCTGCCATGGTCATCATCTTCATCGTCTTTATTAAACGGCAAGTAGGTGATAATCCCTATAAGTAGCTCGGACCAAGGTTTTATTTGCCAGTCGCTACCGGGAATCGAACCCAGGACCTATCTTCACTCACGCGATAGCCACTGTACCATGGCGGCGTAATAGAGATAGTTATATATAATCAATATATCATATAAACATCCAATATCAGAACGTGATCCCGCATTTCACAATCGATTTACTAATATTGACGCCTTGGAGTGTGCGCAACCTGCATTGATAAAACCTTACCCCTTGTGTACTAGACTATTATCCCGGTTCTGCTTGATAATAGAGCTTTATGTCAAGCTTAGTAAGAGAATACGAACGGCTTTACCAGGTCAAGAAAAACTTATTTAGATTCAAAGATACCAAAATCGTCGCCTTACCCATGACGTGACGGTATTGTCATGACGCGACTTTGAAATTTTACTCTCAACGCGCCTAAAGAAATTTCACTTTAATAAATAAATAATACATAATGTAGTTTTCTATATTTTATATTGTAATCGATTTTGATATCGTTTTTGGCTCTGTCCACTACATCAAACTTATAAATATTTTCTTTATATTAATGTAGATTATGCCTAGACGAAACCATAAAGCGTAGCTAGTTATATAAAAATGTATATCGTAGGTACAGACTACAGATTTTAAGTGACCCCCTGATGAGTTTCGTGTGCTTGCATAAACAAACGTACGCTAAATCGACATTGAACGCAAATTGATTGTAATTCGGCTTAAAATATTTAATAGTATTACCACAGACTAATAATAATATACTACGTATACAAGTATTACGGATTTTTAGAAGATACTCCATTGATTTGATTTGCAAATAAGGTGAATCAAGCTAATTCCTCATACATTAAACATTACAAAAAATAAAGCCAAGTTATAATAAAACGACATAACCTACTCAATGTGTTTTTCAAACAGTACACTATTTATTATTGTAAAAATTTAATTTTTAACTACCACTTATAAATTCTCAATACAATAATTCGTGCACTTTCCCTTTTTATTAATATGGGATAGAAAATAAATCTAATATCCCATCACCAGAATTCAACATGAACATTCAATTATTATTTGATTTTCGCATCACAATTTCGAAATTACAATTGGAGAAGGATGCTCATGAAATGTTATTTAAACTTTGACAGCTCAAAATTAAGTTTTAAATAAAGGGATAACAGTATAAAATTGTGTATAAATGTTGTGGAGGACAGATTGTAGAGCAGGTCCTTTCCTTTCTATTCTGTTAATTGATTTTCTTTACGAGCAAAATTATTGGACATATTTTAATAGAATGCTCATTCTTAAGCTACTATGTCAAAATTTTTTAAATGTAAACAGGCGTAGAGCATTCCTTCGTTGTTCTTAGTGCGTTTGAAAAGATTCTATGCAATGTTCTTTTGAACAACAATGAATACGAGTTTTCGTTTAAACTAAAAGACCACCAAAGAATGCTCTTGCTCTAGCTCCAGCTCTATGTTCGTTTGATGTAAATTCACCGTTAGTATACCGAAAACTCATTTAATACCTGTATTATCCCCTATATCTCATTTTATACAAAAAACGCGAAGGTTTGTAAGAATGCATGTAGCATGGATGTATGTTTGTTACTCTTTTACACCAAAATAGCTGATCGGATCTATATAGAAATATAGTATAGTCTGGTTACCATGTGACGCAAGTAATGCCGCTAGTTCCATAAGTATCATTATATTAAGAACTTACACATAATTGTATTAAATATATCAATCAAAAAAAGCTTACAAGTGAGCCAAATTTCTGTATTCTGATGGAAAAAGCAAAGTCCTGCTGATGACAGAATAAATAAAAGTTTAGTAGAGCTAGTGGTGTGCCAAGTGCGGCGCGCGTGCCGCCGACATGCCCTCTGCTGCTAGTGATGTGTGGTGTTATCGACTGTCGATGATTTTATTATCCTTTGATCGTTTCTCTGGAAAGGCTTTTGGGCTATAATCAATAATGACCGTGTAGTACCTACATTAAACCGAATGTTTATATGTAAGTATTATAATCGATTTATGTTTGGTATATAATGTTACTGTATTGGTCATTTTATATATAGTAAAAAGAAGTACTACCTACCTAATTACCAATAACGTTTTCAATAATTAGAATGCTATTTCTAATATTTCTATTAACAATATTTTTGTGCGACTTTAAACTGAAATAGTCCGCTTATATGTTTGTATGTTTGAATGCTTATTACACTAGCTTATGAAGTACACTTTTGATCGTGTTGAACTTTCAATTCGATAATTTATGTTAATATTTTTTTCCACCATCACAGGAAATTCCCGTGGTAAAATGTAGCCGGCCACTCTCTAGTCTTCTATCTTCAATCACAAAAATCATACCAATAAATCGCTCTGTTGCCACGTGAAAGAAAGACAAACAAAGTAAACACGCTATTGCATGTATTGTATATGTAGCGTATAAGGAATGTAAGGATATACTATATCGATATCGATATGATCACATCACTACTCGTTATCGAGTTGGCTGCGCGTGGCAGACACCTCGGGGCGGCTTTCATCTCGCAATTACTACGAAAATATTTCGTAATCATACCGTTCAATGATATTGTACTATCTGTTTGTTTGTCACTTCCTTTTGGGTTTTGCAGTAGAGCAGTGTACAGCTAATAAGTTAAATTAAAAAATACATTGAGATGGTTTCAGTACATAGAATGGCCGTAATTGAATTTGTTTTGTTTTCTTAACGTTAGGTATATTTATTATTTTTAAAAATGTTTATTTTCAATTTAAAGTTGTGTTGATCGTGATGCTCTTATTACTATACCTATTATGTTTGTTGAATTCCTTAAATTTATTGTATCTTGTATATTACGCTACATGTGTATTGAAGTTCGTTAAAATTTATTGAAGTCGACTGCTGTCTGCTACGAAAATATTATAACAATATTTTTATATAGGTACATTTTGAATCTAAAATACAAATAGTTCCTGTTGTGCAAATCCATTTATTTAAGATTATTTCACAACAATGTTTTAAAATATGCACATTGTATTACCATTTGAATTTTATGGAAAATCATTCCTTCCCGTCCTTGCTTGTATACGATTTTACCGCCAAAATTCAAGTACATTTGCCATCAGCTTACTACTGCAGCTGTGGCTGTCGGCGCCTCGGGGTTGTAAGAAAGAGATAGCTATAGCATGTGATATTCATAATTATTTTGCAAATAATCTAAAATAATTTGTTTTACTGAATCGCAATTAAGATACATTGCGATTACAAAAATAAAAAAAAACTTACACCTACAACTTATGTGCAATACCTAATACCAAGAAGCTTATATTACCTATGTATTATTTTTTTAATCACATTAGTTTGAGCCAAACTGTGATATTTTAATCAGTCAAATTTTATAAAGAGAAAGAGATAATAATTGATTAATTTCCACGTATTTTAACAATATATCGAACAAATACACTAAAACGTAAAACTGTAATTTAAAAAATCAACAAAATAATAATAACACAAAAACTTGAAAAAAAAAACTTTTGTTTAGCGATGTACACAACAATATATAAATGAATATCTTTATCGAAAATCACTTGCAAGTGGTTGGTACTGTTTTGACACTTTGATGGGTTGCCGCTCCAGACTGAAGCACCCTCCATGCCTCTATATGACTTATAGCGGTCAATATCTAGGTATATATTGTTAAGATAAGATGACCAACAAAATAGATTAACTATTCTAAATATATTACATTTAAGAAAGAACTTATGAAAGCATTTATTTCAACACACACAAAAACAAAAAAAAAAATATGTCAATCGGTATAGGTACTAATATTATAGAGCTCAGAAACTACTGGTCCAATTTGAAAAATTCTTTCAGTTATAGGACCATTAAGAGCGGATTAAATCGGATAAAACCTCGGGGCATAGCTAGTATGTTACTAAATTTTAGGAATCGAGCATCTTACATGCATCATATTATTACAGTTGTTGAAATTGTGTGTTGTCAGTACACAAAAAATTATATTAAATTTTATACTAATAGTCGATAGAGTTAAAATCCCAGAGCCGTAAGACACAACTTATTTTCTAAAGCATATAAGTTTCGGTTCACAGACCACAGTAGTCTCTAGTGTAATTTTTAATATCTGAATGTTTGTGGAGCTCTACCAGTGACACCTGCGCCACCTGAGCCAAAACTTTTAAATGTCTGATTTTTTGATATGTTATTAAGATAACTATTACAATGTTATATTTAATCAGTCAGACAAATTGCAATGACCAAATATCCCCTAAACACAAACATTACTCAACCATGAGTATGAGCGCTATATGCTTTAAGTTTAAAAAATAAATTGTGTCTTACGGTTACGGCTCTGGGATCTTGGACCTGATGTATTGTTTTTCACTTGTAGACAGACTAGTAGACCTTAGTGACATCAGCTATATTTTTTTAATTCCCAAGTAAACACGGTTTATAAACAATTTGTAGTAAAAAATATACAGAACAGATTCATTTTATACTTACCTACGTGAAAAGAAAAATATTGTTTCAGTGATAGATAATAATTTATGATGTTAAATTATAGTTTCCAGGCATAATTGATGTTAGTGGGTTTCGTTTATTTATTATTCACCACGACAACTTAGGTTATTAATCATAATAAAGAACAGAAATGTGTGTACGTTTGTCACGTTATAATAATATATCAGTTCTATAGAATATTAATTAATTAACGGGTTATACCTGCGTGACTTTTCCATAAATCATCATCCCTTATTTTCTATTAACAGTATTTCCGAAAAATAGGAAATCTACTGAAATATTTTTCATATTATAAGCGTTTTTTGACTTATCTAGATCTAAAATAGTAGAGTTATTTTTGCAATATACGGAAAGCGACGATTTTTAATTTAATAACATGTTCATTTGAAGCAAAAATTACTACTTCATGACTTAAATGTTAAAGCTGTTTATTGATTTAACGCCGTCGGTATTTCTAGGAACCCAGAAATCGTGCACAAAGTACAAACAAATTATAAAAGCAAAATCAGGAAAAGTGAGGAGCAATGATTACGTAGGAGCGTTTCTGCCTCATGCTAGCGACAGGCGCACAAAAATGTACCGTAAATAAATTACTGCGGCCGTCAACTACAGGTTATAATTTATAATGTTGCTTTGACCGCGTTATAAATCTTTTACAATGTTATTGCGTTTGACGCGGATAGCTTGTACTAATATTAATGTAGTTAAAACTTACGAACTTTACTTAGATGGACTGACTTAGATGTAGGTAAGTAACTACATTATGTTGCGTGTATTTTCAATTTACAGTCAAAGAAAATTGATATCAGCTGTAAAGGTTGCCTGAAAGTCAACGCTACGGAGCTGCAATTTCTTTTGCAATTTGTATTTTTAAGTATCTATACTAAATAAACGTACCTATTTGAATGTCTTGTCTTTCCTTTGTTACATTATAAATTTATTTCAATTATTTGTCTTCCTTCACGTCACATAGGAGTGATGTTAAGGTATGATTTTTGTGTTACCTTAGTCCTTAGTCAAGAATTACTAAACAGTAGATAACATAAGCTACTTTTACCACAGTGAAACATCTCATTCCTATAAAAATTTCAAAAGCCAACACAGACGAAGCTGCAGGAATGCTAATAGCTATATAAATATACCTTAAAACATTTGAGAAATCGCCGTCTACACAAACATTAAATACATACAATCATCTATGCACAATAATCGATGAGGGGTGTTTGTGGAGCAAACAGTGTGAATTATCTACCGTGGGAACGTACCGGCTGGACTGTACATGAGTCGTGTCGTGTCGTCGTGTCGTAGTCGTGTTGGATAAAGGAATTCTTTCTTTGTGTATAGACGATTATTGTGTCTGGATGAGGTAAAGAAGGAAAAAAAATATGGAATGCTTAAAGTATGGTGAAACAGCAAAGAAAATTAGTTGAAATATCTATATCTACCATAAATATTTCAAATTTTCTTCCACTATTTCCCCTCTTTAATGTTCATTTTGTTATAAAATTGTCTATGCTTTAAAATAGTAATATTAATTTCGATATAAATAAATTACAAGCCATCTATTTTAATGAACTATTTTTTATTTAGGTACTTACTATTATGTGCGAAGGATCTAACTCGCGTCAATGCATTAATATTCCTAATTGATAGAATGTCAAATAGCTGTTATAGTATTCATTCATTTGGAATGAATTATAGTGTGATAATGCTCACCTGTGTAATAACTACCTTTGTGTATGATGTTTTATCGACTACCTACACCTCTAGGAAATGTTTATAGACTAGGAAAAAGACCTTGCTTTACTCCAATTTAACTCAAATTTTGAAGTGAAACTTCTTTAGGCGCGTTGAAAGTAAAATTTCAAGGTTGCGTCATGGCAATACCTTCACGTCATGGGGTAAGGTAAGGATTTTGGTATCTTAGAATTTTTCCAAAGAAGTTTCACTTCTGACACATGTGCTCGATACACACGCTCTTTTTGTGTAGTTTTAATGTTTTGTGCATTTCAGTGTTAACATACTTTTATTAAATAACAAAAGAAACTTTTTCTTGCGTGATTAACATCGATAATAAATAATAAAGTAAGTACAATGATGATAATTGAAATAGAAAAACATGAAAAGCAACGGTTAAAACTAGTATATCATTAAATATTGATACAAGTTCATCGAATTCACTGAAACTGCTCACAATTTCAGCGTTTACTTTCAACAAATAGGTACTCTTTATAAAATGGTTCATTTTCACAGATATAACTACGATGTCTAGAAGCGACTATAAAAATAATTTTTGGTACATTTTTAGGCAAGTAGATGAAAAGTTCTCTGTTAAATTATTAATTGTTGGTTTCCACAGGGGATCAACCTAAGCCTTCTTGGTAACACGCATGTATCTTGTACCAAGGAGATCGTCTCTACATATAATTTAGTTACATTTTATTATGTTAATCGTGAAAATTTTTGAAGATAAATAGATGTCACTTTTTCACTGCATCACCATTTATCTAATTTGCCTGACATAAATTATATATATTTATAATTTTTATAACCGTTGCTATACTGATGACCATAGGCTCTACTTTTGATTCCGGTCAACCCATGCGAATCGACTCCTAGTGTTTTATACTGTTTTATACAACTTAAATCTGTATTTTTCGATCAGACTATTTTTTGTGTAAGCTTAGTCTTTATTATTAGACCAAAATCCTAATGGCCTTACCACAAAATAATTTAAAAACAGTCTAACTTTAAACCAGGGATCTATCACTTTAATAGTTGTCTATGTGAAATACGACAAAACCAGATTAAAGAGAACCCGCGCTTAAAGATAAACCCTGTCTAAAGTTTTTTGTGGTAAGACAGTAAAAGTTTTCAATAAGCTTTAAATCAATATAATTCGATATCCCTGTACCATATCTAGTAACCATACGTCTAAAAGCCGTCCGTGCCTCGCACCGACGTCGTTAGATTATGATCACCGGTTGCGCTGTTCCCACTGCCTACCCTGATACATTATTCCATTTAGGGTGCCTACATAGGTAGCTTTTATTACTAATGTTTATCTATTATGGTAGTTTTTTTGGTTCGTTATGTAATTATAGGTTTGTGTCATTTGAAATAGAGCGTTGTGAAAAAATATTTTTTACGAGATTTAATTTAATTCCATGTTTAAAATGTATTCTGCATATAACATATGTACATTCTATTCGTGGGTATGTAATATTTGTTTATAATGATAGTTTTTTAGTTCGTTGTTATGTAATTATAAGTTTTTACCGTTGGATATAGGTCCGCGCTTTTTATAACAATAAATTTTCAAATGTATGTAATTTTCGATTCGTGTTCGTCAAATTGACGGGATTATTTTTCCGACCCAAATATCGACCAATAGAATTGCACCATTCGACGTCACGTGGTACAACCTACATGGTATTATACTGATAATTTTTTGAAAATTTTCTCTGGTCGTTGACGTCAAACTGACAGGTTCAATTCAATTGTGAAATTATTGGCCGACATTTGGGACGGAAAAATAATCTCCCGAATACCACACGAGCTTCAAAATTATCTGGCATTTCCCTCAAGGTTCCCTGCAAACAAATAAAGTCGTCAAGTTTTTCAGGAAAAATCACTCGCGCTTCGCGCTCGTGATTTTTTAACCTTGACTCCTTCATTTGTTTGCAACGAACCTATCGGAAAATACCCGATAATTTTGAAGCTCTTGTGGTATTATAAGTGAAAATTATTAAACCAAAATGGGTAAAGAATGTTGCACTTTGGATAAATATTAAATATTCAAGCTGCTTGCCAAAGGGTAAACCGGGACCCTGTTACTAAGACTTCACTGTCCGTCTGTCTGTCTGTCTGTCAGCAGGCTGTATCTCGTGCACACTGATATTTAGACGATTGAAATTCTCTGCACGTTGAAATTAAGCATCACTACCGATTTTAGTCCGGTTTCAGTAACTATAAACTCAAAAAAGATTTAAGGAAAAAGGCTGGTTGCAATTCAAGCATTTCATCACACGACGTCATTTAATAAAAAATCTAGTCTATCAATGAAACGACTGACTAAACCAGTTGGCTACGACCACAGATCACAGAAACTAAAGGGAGATATGGTTAGGGGGCGGGGCCGGTGTCGCAGCAATATGCCCAAAAAAAGAACAAGCTGTAGCGGTGCTGTATACGTACGTCACTTACAATCTAGTGTGCGAACGAATAGTCGCTCTCATATTTTTGTGTGATGACACGCACACAACGCGAAGTATTGTTTTGATTTTGTTTACTGCAGTTGTGTGCGTAAATTTTTTATGAGACACGGTTTCGTACTCAGCGCAAGCGATTGGCATCTCTCTAGATCTCTATGGCTACGACATATCCATAAAGACTTTTATCCCCGTAAAAAATACAAAATCTGACATCAGTATTCAGCAAGTATATTCATACCTATATATTCTAAAAAATAATGCTTTTTGAGATCTAGATTATTTTAACATATTTTACATACATTTTCTCCTTTCTGCAGTTGTAGTCGGTTGATTGTAATCCTTATCAGGCACTTCTTCCTTCACCTTCGCTTCCATCTGTAACAATAATAAATTTATATCAATAATATAAAATAATTATATATTTTAGTGTTTGTGTGTTAGAAAATAACATTTTATTAAATAAAAAAGTTATATGGTAGGCAGATTTAAGTAAATAACGATCATTTAAATAAAATAAAAATACGTTGATAACGAAACAACACCGTATTTTACCTTGAAAATATTATTAATCGTAATAAATTGTCGACTATACAGGGCTCTACAAAATAAAATACAATAAAACATGTAAATATATGTTTATGTTTAATTTACGTTTCAACCACGTATTTTAATAAATTTTAAATCAATGACGATTGTATGACGTAGGCTACGTAACGTTGCGAAAGCAAAGCAATATCTAACTGTAAGGTTTTTAAGGGCTCGTAAATTGTGTTATGAATAAAAACCAAAGCCATTGATAGATCTTAAGGCAGCTGTGTTTACGATATCTATAAATACTCTATCAATACAAGACACGCGCGCACCTGCGCTCACCATCTGGTTAGAGTAACAGTGTTATGGGATAATCTATACTAATATTATAAAGCTGAAGAGTTTGCTTGTTTGAACGCGCTAATCTCAGGAACTACTTTTCCGTTTTGAAAAATTCTTTCGGTGTTAGATAGCCCATTCATCGAGGAAGTGTATAGGCTATATATCATCACGCTAAGACCAACAGAAGCGGAGCCACGCGGGTGAAACCGCAGAGCGCAGCTAGTGGAGAATATGCAAGTTTTGGATAGAAGTTAATAATAATTAATTCACTACAATAGGCTCAATAGTTACTCTCTAAAGTAATGCATGCATGCTCTTACATCACCACTGCTCGAACGGTGAAGGAAAACATCGCGAGGAAACCGACATGTCAAAGAATTAAAAATTCGACTACAAAAGACAACCGCCAACCCGCATTTGGCCAGCGTGGTGGATTATGCCCTGTATCCTCATAGGAGGCCCGTGTCCCAGCAGTGGGAACGTATACGGGCTGATGATGATGAATTAGTTGCAGCTCAAACACCGCTAGTGACATCGCATTAATGGCTCTCCAAAATGTTAAACTCAAACTCAACTGAATGATAATATTATCTATTTATTTGGATGAAGATATTCTAATCTTATACTAAGTATAATATTTTATTTTTTGTGTACATGAATGAAAAATTAATAATTCACGTAAAAAAAAACACAATCGGTGTTGTTATACAGGGTGTAATCGTTAAGTGTGTACAGGCCATTAATCCGTAACTATTGCAGATATCAACTAAAAACTTTAAACTGATATCGAAAAAAAGTTTTTTGATATCTCCAATAGTTACGGAATAATCGCCTGTGCACACTTAACGATTAAAAAATGCGGTAGCAAACACCGCAGCACTTCTGTATGTATGTTTATTACTGCGCTAAACCTCTAAAACAAACATATTAAACCTGAAGGATAGATGCACTAAGTCGTAAAGATCGCGTCTGCAATATAGGCCATAATTATAGAATGGTCTAATTTTGACTAATACGTTTTTCTTATGTTTAGAATTAAGTCTTGATATTTATTTATGTTCTTTATACATAAGTACATAGTCATCTAGAAAATAACATAATCCATACTTATTACTTATTACTTTACTTATTACTTATTTACTTATTTACTTATTTTACTTATATAATATTATAAATGGGAAAGTAACTCTGTCTGTCTGTCTGTTACTCAATCACGCCTAAACTACTGAACCAATTTTCATGAAATTTGGTATGGAGATATTTTGATACCCGAGAAAGGACATAGGCTACTTTTTATCCCGGGAAAATGACGCAATCCCGGAAATTCCACGGGAACGGGAACTATGCGGGTTTTTCTTTGACTGCGCGGGCGAAGCCGCGGGCGGAAACCTAGTTTTCTATAAACAAACTACAAAGAAAATTAACATGTCAAATTTTTGAATTGGATAATGAATTGAAAGTGTCTCTTTGTAGATTTTGCAATAAATAATTTTAGATTATTTCACATAGGGCTGATTTTTCAATCGTTGGTTAAAATTTATTCATCGAATAACGTATTAAACTACCATTTCAAAAACGTATTCTAATTGTCCGTATTTGACAGTTTACAGGTGACATTTTAAAATATTCGTGTAAATACTTTATTGGACGGATAAATTTTAACCAAGGATTGAAAAATCGGCCCTTACAGACATAACAGGCCAAAATCATAAATGTTTAACCCTAGAGTGGGCGCGCTATGAGCATTTTGCCGCCCGCGCTAAAAAACCGTTAATATTTTTTAAAATAAATAGCCGTTAGACTTGCGCTTCTTAGTAGCTGCCCCCACTCTCGTTAGCAACGTTTGCTGAGAATCTGGACGCCGTCAGTGCGCGGGGGACCGCCGGAGAAGAAGGTTTTTACCATCACGTGTCGCCGGGCGGCAAATTGCTCACCGCGCCACAGATTAGAGAATAGTAACTTCGTAACAGATACATCACTCCCATACAACAGCTAAAATACCTACGCTATATTTACCTACAAAATGCGCCGCAACTCGGCTGCAGTAAGAAATGTACTCTACGAACACGCACCGAGAAGCGAGTTTCCCGCGCACGCCGCGTGATTGCGTCATCAAACGAAAACTTTAGGGTTGTACCGAGCGCGTAAATTAAACACAGAGTTGCTGAAACACTTAATGTTTTATTGTTAATTATATTTGTTACATTATACAATGTAATGAACTCCGACACCCGTCCACATCGCAATAACCGGGCATCTTGGTAGCGAGCGCGGGAAACGTGACGCGGGTGCGCAGTCTCGCGTGTGCCAACCAACTGCCGCTTGGGTCGGTACCGACCATAGACTATATACTTAATGTACCGACCTACTGTGCGGTAGGCACTTATAGCGCGACCTTGAGCGAGTGACGGAGGCCTGACCGCGCGCCCACTCACGTAAGTAATTTTGTATAATGTATTTTTTGCAAACTCGAAATGTTGACTATATTTTATGGTGCATTAATCATTTTTGCAACTAAAAATTTGTTTGTTTTAGGATTTCAAAGAATTCATTGATAATAATAAGAATATTTGAAACAAATTGCCATGGTACTTGTGAAGCAATATATGACCACAAGGGCTTCTATAGGCACTTTAAATATTCCTTTGAGGACCCAAATTGCTCGCTTTGTCCCAGTAGAACAAGGATCTTCTTCAAAAAAAGAGGGCAAATGCAGCATATGTCCCTCAAAGAAAAACAGGCGCACGAAAAAAGGGTGTTCCAGATGCGAAAAGTTACTGTGCAATGAACATTGTACATATCTTTGTGAAGACTGTTTTGATAAAGCGTATCCTGTAGATTTAGAAAATATATAATTTTGTTATTTTTTCCATTTTTTTTAAGTATTAAAAAGTATTATGTAGCATAAGAGAAAAAAAGTCAATTAAAATATTAAGTTTTCTAAAGTCTTTTGTAAACCAAAGTTTATAGAACAAAGTTGAATAAATATGTTGATTTATTATTACTTACTGTTTATTTATTTAAATCCTAAAAGAAAAAATATTAAATTGCTGTATTACTAGTCAAAATAGTCAAAGAAAATGAGGCGGCAAAATGCTCCCCACGCGCCTACTGACGTTACGCAAAAAGACGCGCCCACTCTAGGGTTAACTTAGTCAGACGACGACGATACGACCAGAATCAAAAAGATGATTATTCATTCAGTCAGTAGATATTAATTAATTGTATCATACAACTATCAAAAGTTGGTTATACCCTACTTACTATTTGTCCAAGGTCATACTGTATAAAAAGCTACATAACCCTAATGGATATCGAAAGACGCAGCCAGCTGGGTTCTGTCGACGAGATGTGAGGCACATGCCCTGGTACTGACGCAGGACTTAGGGTTCCGTGGTGCCAAAGAATACATGAAATTAAAACCTATATTAATTTGACCTCGTATCGCGTTCTTTTATAAAAAAATGTTTTTTAAGGAATTTTATGTAAATGTAAAAATCAAGTGGTAACAGTACAAAGTATCACTACATAGTATAAAACAAAGTCGCTTTCTCTGTCCCTATGTCCCTATATGTCCCTTTGTATGCTTAAATCTTTAAAACTACGCAACGGATTTTGATGCGGTTTTTTTTAATAGATAGAGTGATTCAAGAGGAAGGTTTTAGTATATAATTTATTAGATTTTAGACAAAGCGGGCGAAGCCGCGGGCGGTAAGCTAGTAAATTATAAATTAACCTTCTATTTGATCGCTAGAACATTTTTTTTTTCGATAGGTAACTAAAATAAGTATATACTTTTTTATTTATTCCTCTCCTATACATAAGTATATAATTCATAAGAATTGCCAGCTTTCCGCCCGCGGCTTCGTTCGCACTGCATTTTCGTGTACCATGAGTACATATATTATTATATCACTCCCAACGATTCGTTTCCTTTTACAAAAGTACTATGTCCGTTCGCAAAGTTCACACTATCTTTTGTCCAAATTGTATTAGAATCAGTTCAATGGTTCAGGCGTGAAAGCGTGAAAGCGTAACAGATAGACAGACTAGATAGAGTTATAATATTAATACAGGTCATATATTTATGTATTTATTCAATGGATATTTAAGTTTTTTATCTTATTTGTGAATTTTATAAAGTAAATGTCACATATTGATATCTTCTCGTATTATACGCATAAAAAAGCCCAGTAAAAAAGTACACGGCAGAAAATCAACAATTTTGTAAGCGTCAATCGTTAACTTTGTTTCATTGTAAAGTGAAACACTTAAGATATTACTATAAATATGAATGTTTTAACAATTTTAAAGTGAAATATATTTAAAATAACAATTTAACAATAACAAAAATGCTGCTAAAAGCGCATGTTAGCATTAGACTTTTAACGTTCTAATATAAGCATGAACTACAATCATTTACAAACCCACACTAAAAGAAAGCAGAGACAAGCTGTTTTGACGTGATGCTGTACAGATATACGAATTATTCTCATTGCACAGGAAACGTTGTTTGTTATAAAATGTTTAATAAATATTTACTTCCGCGCAGGCGTAGAGCGTCTAACTGGTTTACGCGAAATCTGATATTGTACATGGTTTTTCCAGATTTTTATGGTACTGGTTCAATTTTTAGTTAAAAAAGTCTCACCTATATGTACCTACTAGTTTATCACCCAAGGCTTCGTCCGCATTGTCATAGGAAAGTCCCACAAAAATGAAATGTTTAACCACGTTTAAAAAAGTAGCGCACTGTACGACTCTATAGCAGCCTAACTATCTCCATACACAAAAATCATATAAAGTCTCTCTGCTGCGAGAAAGAAAGATAATCAAATCTCTTTTGCTTTCATAATATTATATAATAGTAAGGATGAATTCTTAAGTTAGATAAATGTTAACCTATAAAAGACATTGATAAACTGATTGTAGAGCAGGCTCCAAGGAGATGTTCGTTTGCAAAAATAGCGGACCTAAATCTGACTTCTGATATATATTGTATAGATCCCAGACATCCTATAGACAGATGTTGCCAACCAGTTTTGTGGTCCCCCTCCCCCCACCCCGGTAATTAAATATGGCATACAAAGAAAAAAATAAAAATTTCCAAAACATGCCGTGTGGGGTATCAAATGAAAGAGCTTATTGAGTAGATCACGAATATATAGCATACTATAACATTTCTTACACTTTCTCTAAGATTTTTTAGAAAATTTACGAAAATGCTCCATTTTTGAGTTAACTTTAAACCACTATAGATTGAAAACTCATGAATATATTTTTTAAATTATTATTTTAAATAATTAACAATAGTCCATTAGCAGTACAGCGCAGCATAGCTCGATGTTGATTTGTCACCCTAAGACCTAAGTAGCGGAGCGGTGAAACCGCGGGGCACAGCTAGTTAAAAATACAAACGTTACGAACGTAAATAATAATAATGTCTCTATAACATAATATATTCGAAACTGGTAATTTAATCATTGTAATTATGTGAAATATACCAGATCATTATTATACAGGGTGTCCCACTATTGGTATACTAAGCGCGAAGGAACTTGTAGTTTTGCATACACTGATCACGAAAAAAATACTTAAACAACAAAATTACGTCAAAAATTTTTTGATAATTTTTTCCTGAAAATCCATGTTTTCTTCTCTAAAATCGCGCAGCCGGCATATACCGCATCTCTAATGTGAGCATTTTGTCTATGAAAACATAATCTTAAACGATAGCTCACGTGCGGGTGGCAAAGTTGGGCGGGTTGCTTGTTATGGGTATACGCATAAAGTTTTAAGAATTCATCTATTTGAAAAAAAAAATGCGTCTAGAATTTTATAAGTATTTTTTTCGTACTCAGCGTATGCAAAACTATAACCTCCTTTGAGCTTAGTATACCAACAGTGGGACACCCTGTATACTAAGTGAAAAGGCCGTCTAATAAATTGTAAGTAAGTACTTCATATCATAGTTGTAAGGTCCTGTTCATAGGTATTATACTAATAAGTAAAAAAAAAATAACATACCTATTCCAATCAGAAATCCTCAAACACCGTACTTATAACATCACATTTTTAACCGAATAACAGTTTAATATAAGCTTGAAAACAGCTGAAACATCAATTGCCACATAGCTAATATATTACATAATTTATATAGGACCTGATTTCCCACCCCCAAGGGAGGGGGAGGGTCGGAATTTCGTCGTTAGCACAGGTGTTGGCGCCAGGTGGCGGGAACAGTTTTTACTTTTCGCGTAATTGAACTATTTGCAAGTTTCATATTGATTCTGGAAAAGCGCGCGAAATGCTGGCAGTTTGATGGATTTTTTTTTTATTAAAATTTTGTGGTCTATGGTTGGTGGTTTGGGTTCGTTCTGAAACATGTTTTAGGTGTTGTAATGTTTGAGATTTAAATATAAAATTGTATTCCAGATTTAAATTTATTTAAATACTTATTTAATTGGAAATTAATAATTTTTCCAACAATTAAACGAACGTTAATAAAAAAAAAAAAAAAAAGTTCATTTATTTGCCTTCACAACTTAAAGCTATTACAAACGAACTAAATATGTAATTATGTAGCATTTTCGTTGTGAAGGACTAGTGTCTGAAATAGGTCTGTGAAAGACCTGTAGTACAGATCACTAGCCCCCCTCGCGGATAGCACTACTAAATACACTAATACTTTCAAGAACTAAATAATAAAGTATAATGGGAAGAAAAAAACAAAAAAGAACAGAACTTAATACTAATACTAATACTAATACTTAAAAAGGCTCTTAAAATATAGACCTATGCGTGACCAATGTGTTAGTGAATGTCTGCGTGTGTGTGTTTGTATGTATTTGTGCGCGTGTATATGTAAGTTTGTATGTGTGTGTGCCTGTGTGTGTCAGCGTGTGTGTTTAAGTGTCGGCATGTGTGTGTGTGTGTGTGTGTGTGTGCGTCTGAGCGTGGATCAGAGGGTCAGAACCAGAAGGATATAGTGAGGAAGAGAAAATTAGGTTTTGGTAATTAAAAGATCTTCAGTTTGTTGGTAGTCTAGGGATTTTAAATAATTAGTTACAGTTGATTTACAATTATATTTATTTTGGGGATATATGTTTAACGTTTTATTCAATCGGTTATAAAGAAAAGGTCCCATGAAGCAGAAAAAATTGTGCGAATGAAAACTTTTGAATTGTGAGGTTGAGCATATTTTGTCTTTACGGCGTTGGCTATATTGTAAGTTTTCGTCAAAATCTAGTTGAGTATGCTGTTTAATTATAGTTTGAAGTATAAACGATTGCCTAACAGTCAATACGTCCCACGTTTTGTACAGCTCGGTAGTAGGGAAACGGTATGGAAGACCAGCCCCGACTTTGAGAATTGAGCGTTGAGCTCGCTCAATTTCTAACAGGTAAGTTTTGGCACTACCGCCCCAAGATGTGATGCAATAATTTATTATAGAACTACCTAAAGCGAAGTATACCATTTTGATCACTTGTTTATCACCAATGTGCCTTATACCTTTAAAAATGAAAATTAACTTACGCAATCGGCTCACTAGTATGTTTATATGTGGTTTGAATGATAGCACCTGATCAATGGTTATGCCAAGATACTTTATTGTTTCAGCCCTCTCGAGTGATGGACATTGACAATTTGAGATAGTTGAATAATAATTCATGTTGTGCCCTAAGAATCTAAATTATAACTATGTGTTTTCAAACAAAAGGAAAATTTGTTACAGAAACTGTTTCAGATCTATTTCGAATGCGAATGGTACAAAACAATCATACAAATATAAATATTCTAATTCAATTCTAATAAAAATCTATACAATTATCTCGTTGTTACCTTTGATTATATACTCCCGTTGTTACAAATCTCTAAAACGAGACCCAGTTATTTTATGACACTGTAGCGACGACAAGCCAATTTATGAGTTATCGAATTTCAAGTGTAGCGCTAAGAAAGTTCACACGGTAACTCATATATAAACAGTTCGTGCGCTATGCACAGAGTACAGACAGTGACGGGCTTGTCGGGACGCGGGTGGGTCGCATTAGGTCGAATATTAATTACATACGGATAAATATATGTAGTTAACGAAATATAACCTTTTGCGTAGTCATTACATCTTTTATTACACCCGCACATAACAAGCCCCTACATTGGTGACTCAACAACACCATTGTCAAATTTTCAAAACATAAACTTCTATAAATAGCTCGGAAAATCCAAACAAATGCTCATTAAAAGCTGGTAGCAGGTCGGTATAAATAGCTGGACCATATGGCTCACACGTGGTCCCACGTCATTGTATGCATGCCAATGATGGTATCACATAACATTCTGCTGAAAAGACATTAATAGGAAGAAGAAAGACGTAGATATAGCAAAAAGGTAGTTCGACTCTATCCCTAAAAAAATTTATAACTATTTCCCTCGGTCACGGCATCACGCGTGAATGACTGGACCGATTTCGATAATTCTCTTTTTATTGTGTTCGTTATTGTCACGAGAAGGATCGAAAAGAAAAACTTAATAAATTTGCGTCAGACATAAAAAAAATTAAGAAATAACGTAAATCATGTTCCGTTTTCCGACTACGCCTGTATTTCAACGTCAGGAATCGTTTACAAACAAAATCCTTTTTGTGTTAGTATAGATTTAAAATTGACTTCAATAAAAATAGAAAGCGTTTATTAGGAGTTGGATTTTTACACGATACACGAAAAACTAGCTAACTATAAATAAATAAATAAATAAATAAACTAGCAGACCTTTAGAAATCTAGGCTCTATGGGAAAGTGGAATTCGGGTCATAAACCAAAAAAATCTTCAGGAACCGCTATAGTAAAAGAAAATTATTAAATCAAGCAAATTGCACAGTTTCTTTCGATTTTTCGATCTTTCTTGACTTCGTTTTAAGAAATCCTATTTCTTTGAACTCAAGAGTCAGTAGATCCCACTCATATTAAATTCTATTTTACAGACCATATCAATTTAAAACTCAAACTCAATACAATCAAAAATACTACAGAATCTTTTAGAAGTTCTTTAAATCGTTTCAATATATATCTATGATATATCTGCCCTTTAAAAATTCGACTACAAGACAAATGTAATGTAATAATGTAATCAAAAAAGGTCTGTTACTATTCAATTTAGGTCCTTATAAAACGTGATTGTTTACCTACTTACAACCTTTTCAATTTTTATACATTCTCGTATTTTATTATTGTCGTCTGTATCAAACTGTAATACTATTGCAAGAAAACTTAGTTACGTACATAGTTATATACTAGCTGTGCTCCGCGGTTTTACCCGCAGTGCTCCGCTCCTGTTGGTCTTAGCAAGTTGATATTTATATAGCCTTCCTCGATAAATTGGCTATCTAACACCGAAAGAATTTTTCAAATCGGACCAGCAATTCCCGAGATTAGCGCGTTCAAACAAACAAACTAACACTTCAGCTTTATAATATTAGTATATTATAGTAGTATATTATAGATATGCATGTTTAAAGTGGTTTTATATTATCGTTAAACCTCGAAAAGGAAAAGCTTGAGTTTTAGCTTTTAACTGTTTTTAATCTGCAAAATAGGACACCTACTAAGTAGCATGTAATTGTAATTCAAATCGATTAATGAAACAGATGTGATGCTATGACCCCAAAACGAAGATGAAAATAATAACATTGCAGCACTAATTTTTAGACTAAAATCTAGAAAATAGTAGCGGATGGAGACCAAATTTATGTTTAAGGTTTCAGCAATACTGTAAGTAATTTGAAAAATAATATCTATAAGTATGTAATTTGTAAAAGAATAGCTAGGGCTAGAATGTATATGTTCTCGACCTAAATTTTATTTATTTCCATTCAGTCAGTCCACATTGTTATTCATTGTTTTTTTTTTTTAAGTTATTATTTAGACAACTGAAGCGGTTATAAGTATTTGTACTCTACAATCCGATTCCGAACCATGATTCCCGGAAAAATCGGTTTATTTCCCCATAACCTAAATCTAGTAAACTAGAAAACTCCTTAGTTTAATATTACTGAATTTTAGTCAACTTCAAACCTAACGTAGTCTATGTCTTCTAGACTGATCTTCTGAAAAGTCTACAAAACTACAATACAATTAATTAATGACTATAACTTCAAATTTAATGTCAATTCATTTAGTACGGTTATTACAGTAAAGCAAATATAGGCTATAGGGATTAAGAAAACTACTAGATCTTTTACCACTGTCCAAAGATCGGATAATATATGGCAGAAAATAATAGAATTAACAATATTAATATCAAAAAAATCGGCAGCATCTGGCGCCATGTTTTATAATAGACAGAACAGTTTCAGTATTGGCAGTGGGGCGGCCAACTGTCGCCGCACTGGGGTGACTACACGTATGGATAATATGGGATAAATAAAATAAAATAAATAATAGTTTTAATCGTAATTGGTGAATGAGTTACATGCGTGCGTGGGATTTGGTTTGTTAGTACGTAGTGCTATTAAAATATAAGACGTTTTTATATACATAATCTAAATGAAATCAAATAATCTTCTAAAACTACAATATTATAGTGATACGTTTGTGAGATTACAAATGACAAAGTTATTGCGATGATACTCAATCGTAAACATAGAATTAATTAATCATGCAGTTATAACATAATCATACATTGTAGAATATGGATACTGAAATTATGTTAGTATAAACGCTACGTACAGTGGTTATTACTAAAACTCCAGAGATACCGTTCTGTTTAGAACGGTATCTCTGGAGTTTTAGTAAGCTATTCTACCCTTCTGTAAAGAAGTAAGTCTAAATAACATTTTACTCTGCCCTACGCATGTAGAGAAGGGTTTTAATATCTATTATCTTTAAAATGTAAATCCCACAAAAGGAAGGGTTGTTGTCACCCTATTCGCATTAATATAGAAAAGATTTGAGGCTCCAGATGGTGCAATAGACTGCCTCTAAGCATAATCGATAAATACGTTTGTCGAAATTTCAATAATATAACTTATAACAGACTCGCTTTTACACCCGGATCTGTATTTTTATCTAGGTCCAGTAGTATATGGATGTTACAACGGCTAACCAGAAAGTGGTCGATATTTAGTTGTATGATTACACACCAAGTATGATACATATTTCAGGATTATTGAAAAACTAGCCGCTCGTCTCGGGATAAAAACGTCATAAAATATCGCCTAATATTCATCAGGGATTATTTAGGATTCTAATAGTAAACGAATTTTTTAAACAATCAAATATTTCCTATTTATAATATTAGAATAAGAATAAGAATAAAAAAAATAGGTTTGATGATACTGTGAAGTGCATAAAAAATTGGCAAAATACACATATTTTTTTCAAATTCAGGTTTAATATAATTCAAGGGAATTGTCACGAGCAGAAAGACTTTCCTTTGTACATTGGGCAGAAACATCCGCAATACAATACCAGCTATTCTTCCGCTATATTGCATAAAACCTACACGTGCATAATCCAAAAATCTAATTAAAACTAACATTAATAGCGAAACAAACACATAAATCAGACGCAGGTGGGGCGCGCCGCTGTGCACACAGCAGTACAGCACGGACGGTCAAGCAAACATACGTATATCAGGATTGGTAGGATTACGGATTTCGTAATTCGTGCTGTGTAATTCGTTTGTTAATTGCTGTTTTTATTTAATGGGTAGAAAACGTGGAATTGGTGGCTGAAATATGATTTAAAAGCGCTAAATAATAAGTCTGGTGGAATACAGCGGAGTTTGAGCTTTTCCGAATCGGTGGTAAATGTAAAAAATGTTATGACGATTTAAAAGTGCTTTTATAAGAAGTCTAATTGAATAAATAAATGTTTGAGTTTGAAAGCCGAATGAATCTATTAGTTAAATATAGTTAACTAGCTTTCCACCCGCGGCATCGCCCGCGCAGTCAAAGAAAAACCCGCATAGTTCCCGTTCCCGTGGGATTTCCGGGATAAAACCTATTCTATGTCCTTTCTCGGGTATCAAAATATCTCTATACCAAATTTCATGCAAATTGGTTCAGTAGTTAAGGCGTGATTGAGTAACAGACAGACAGACAGAGTTACTTTCGCATTTATAATATTAGTATGGATATGTGTGTATTTAACTATAAATAGTAATTTGACTTTTAAAAGTAAACGGACAATTATTACACTCTAGCAAAAAATGTATATAAATGTACATTGATTTATTTTTCATATCTTCTGAATATGTACACAGGTTGTAAGTGAGAAAATTATAGTTTTATTTAAAGTACTAGCTGTGCCCGCGACTTCGTCCGCGTGGAATAGTGACTGCATAGTAGTTACTACTTAACACACAATTATTGAGTAAACACGTCTTGAAACACGTACTACCATAAACAACTAAATTATAAGTACTTACAGATTATTTTACAGTTAAGAAATAAAAAAAATAATGACACAAAATAACTGTTAGTAAAATTAAAACTAAACTGAGCTATAAAACTTTGTTACAGAAGAGTTCAAAATTTCCAGGGTGTGGCTATCCTCTCGCTCCCATGTCCCCCTCTTCTTTCACAGCCTTTCAACCCTTACCTTTCCATCCCTAGTAAATGGCAGAACCGATTTTGATGTAAATAATATTATCTCATTGTACCTATATGTACACGTCATATCCTATCGTTTGATGCTCCATTTGGTTTATTTATCTAACCACTGTCACCCCTAAAGTGCCCTATATGTAATAAACGGATGAACCGATTTCGATAAAACATTACTAATTGTAATTCACCCGTTATGCACATTCATTTGATATATCACTTAGGTAGGTACTATCACAATATTTGACAACATTCGTTTCTTTCATTCCCACTTATACTTTTTTTACTTTACTGTATGTAAAGTAAAAAAAGTAGTCAAATTTTATCAAAATCGGTTCATCCATTTATTTGATATAGAAGGTATAAAAGTGGTAGATAATAAAAAAAGTGAATTTTGACTCAAGTGACATATGAAATGAAAGGGCATGACGTGTAAAGTATAATTAGACATATTTAATCAAAATCGGTTCATCCATTTACTATACCTATATACCAGGGTGTAATCGTTAAGTGTGCACAGGCGATTTTTCCGTAAGTATTACAGATAACAAAAAACTTTAAACTGATATCGAAAGTACTTAACCTAATGAGTAAAATGGCCGTAATAAATTTTTAAAAATAAATCGAGAAATATCAAAAAAATTATCTTTAAACCCTCCCATACATTAAGTATGAAATATGAATATCCCGTATACATTTAATATGAAAGATTTTTAGATTTCTTTTTCTTTTTGGTTTTCTGCTTTAATTACTTCGCAAATTTGAAGTGGCATTTTCCACGCTTTTTCCGGAAATTTTCACGCATTTTCCGGATATTTTCCGGGGATTTTCCGTGCATTTTCCGGGCATTTTCCAGGCATTTTCCACGCTTTTTCCGGACATTTCCACGCATTTTCCGGATATTTTCCAGACATTTCCCTGGCATTTCCGGTTATTTTCCGGGATTTTCCAGACATTTTCCGGGAATTTCCCAGGCATTTTCCGGGGATTTTCCGAGCATTTCCCGGGGATTTTCCGGATGTTGCCCAGACATTTTCCGGACATTTCCCTGGCATTTTCCGGGAATTTTCCACGCATTTCCCAGGCATTTTCCGGACATTTCTCTGGCATTTTCCGGACATTTCTCAGGCATTTTCCGGGGATTTTCCAGGCATTTTCCAGGCATTTTCCGGATATTTTCCGGATATTTTCCGGGAATTTTCCAGACATTTTCCGGACATTTCCCTGACATAGCCTGTAAATGTCTGGAAAATCCCCGGGAAATGCTCGGAAAATCCCCGGAAAATGTCTGGAAATCCCCGGAAAATGCCAGGGAAATGACCAAAAAATGTCTGGAAAACATCCAGAAAATCCCCGGGAAATGCTCGGAAAATCCCCGGAAAAAGCCTGGGAAATTCCCGGAAAATAACCGGAAAATGCCTGGGAAATGCTCGGAAAATGCGTGCAAATTCCCGGAAAAACCGTGGAAAATCCCTGGAAAATGCCAGGAAAATATCCGGAAAATGCGTGAAAATGTCCAGAAAATATCCGGTAAATGCGTGAAAATGTCCGGAAAATATCCGGAAAATGCCTGGAAAATCCCCGGAAAGTGCCTGAGAAATGTCCGGAAAATGCCTGGGAAATGCGTGGAAAATCCCCGGAAAATGCCAGGGAAATGTCCGGAAAATGTCTGGGAAACATCCGGAAAATCCCCGGGATGTTCGGAAAATCCCCGGAAAATGCCTGGGAAATTCCCGGAAAATGTCTGGAAAATCCCGGAAAATAACCGGAAAATGCCAGGGAAATGTCTGGAAAATATCCGGAAATTGCGTGGAAATGTCCGGAAAAAGCCTGGAAAATGTCCGGAAAATGCTATGTATAGTAAATGGATGAACCGATTTTGATTAAATATGTCTAATTATACTTTACACGTCATGCCCTTTCATTTCATATGTCACTTGAGTCAAAATTCACTTTTTTTATTATCTACCACTTTTATACCTTCTATATCAAATAAATGGATGAACCGATTTTGATAAAATTTGACTTATTTTTACTGATAGGTCGTTCACTTTCATTTAATATATCACTAAAGTATATTCGACAACTTTAGTTATTTTCATTCCCACTTTTACCCCTATATACCTAGTTACAATAAATGGATGAACCGATTTTGAAACAGTTTATTTAAGAACCAGCGTCGGAAAATATGCTGCCTAACAAAAAAACATCATCTAATTCGGATTACCTGCTAGCGAGCTACGGTGGCACAAACACACACACACACAGCGGTCAAACACTTATCACCCATATTTTTGCATCGGGGGTTAAAAATATAATATAATACGACATAATTTAAAGGACATTTTATGTATAAAATTTACCTAGAAATCCCCCCCCCCCCCTACTACCTCAGCTTACCCCGCCACCCTTGGGGACTTTCGATATGATCACTTGGACATAACTGTAGCGTATAACAGATAACTTACGTTTTATCGTACACTGTATGTGTACCATAGAATGCCTTAGCAAATGTTCGCCGTGAGTACTTAAATGGTCATAACTTTTTTATTTATGAACCGATTGACATGAAATAAACACTAAATGTTAAATGAAGATTACCACAATATATTAGTGAAAACCGCATCGAAAGATTAGCGTGTTCAAACATACAGACAAACAGACAAACAGACAAAAAATTTTTTAACTACGGTTTTGGGTTTGGGATCGATTTAATAATAACCCCTGCTAATTTTTTTTTACATATTTTCATTGTACAGACACCACTTTTCTAGAATTTTATTATATGTATTGATTCTAAAAGTGTAATATAATACCTACCAACAAAAAACATGAATTGCTATCATTATAAAAAATAAATACCTATAAGTTGTATACGTAGTATATTATTATTAGTCTGTGCTATAAGTAACAACTTACTTTTTGTGGGAACGCATGATGGTGAAAATTCACAAAACACGAAGATTGCATTTGATATTTTTGGTTTTATGGCATTCAATTGCTTTATAAATATCACTACATAGTATAAAAAAGTCGCTTTCTCTGTCCCTATGTCCCTTTGTATGCTTAAATCTTTAAAACTTCGCAACGGATTTTGATGCGGTTTTTTTTATAGATAGACTGATTCAAGAGGAAGGTTTTAGTATATAATTTATTAGGTTTTAGACAAAGCGGACGAACCCGCGGGCGGTAAGCTAGTAAATTTATAAAATACGAAGATTTTTAAAATTGTAACTAATGAACGCAATCAATATTAGATTAACTGTAGATAATGGTGTCTAGTTTTACTTAAAATAATAAACATCTACCCTCACTTTAAAAAAATGTAGTATATTTATTATTTACACGAAATATACCTTATAGGGAAGGGAAGATATGGGCTAAAGAGTTAAATAAATAACATCATTATATTAAAATTATTAATTTCCAACTGTGTATTCAGTAGTGTTAACATCTAAATTGATTTGATTTTTACGAAATCTCATAGATGGCGCTGTTACAAAATTAACATTATACAACTTACATTCTTTAAACTATGTTTCTCTTCCCAAGTTACTTAAATGGCATAATTTTTATAGTGTCAATCTAGATATTGTCAAACAACATTTATATATGCGTCATTTGATTATTAATTTCCAATAGTTAAGGTGTGTTTGATTTTTCTAACACTTCATAGATGGCGCTGTTTCAAATTTGTCTTTATACTGCTAAGATTCATTTAACTGTTTCTCTGCCCAAATTACGTAAATGACATAGTTTTTATTTTGTAAAGCTAGATAATAGCATGGCTTACTCGAAACCAACATTTAAACATGAGTCTTTAGATTGTACGCTGTCGTAGTACACGGAATATGTAAGAAAAATAAAGGCTCACAGCTCCTCCCCCGAAGGTGATATCATGATAATATGTTTAAACTATCCTCACCCGACCTCTTAGGAATATTCATGCAAAATTTGAAGTAAATCTATGCAGTACTTTTCGAGATTAGCCCGGTCAAACATACAGACAAACAGACAAACAGACAAACAGACAAAAATTCTAAAAACTATATTTTTGGCTTCTATATCGATTATAGATCATGGATTATGTATTCTTTAAAAAAAATATTCAATGTACAGTTTTGACTTTCCTACGATTTTATTATATGTATAGATTATTATTTAAAACTACAGTAAAGCTCTTTATTCGCGGGTAATAGGTTCCGCGAATAGTGTAACCGTGAATATGGAATGGTAATTTGTATGGGGTTATATCCCCACGTTCCGAGGTGACGAAATAAACAAGCAAGTACATACAGAAATTAGTTTAATTGAAGTTTTTGACCATACATATTGATTAATTAACATTTAATTCGATATTATCTTCAGGTTTTAAACTCAAACTCAAACTCAAACATTTATTTATTCAATTAGACTTCTTCTAGAAGCACTTTTGAAACGTCATAGGTACATATTTTTAACATTTACCACCGATTCGGAAAGCAGTATCTACGGAGAAGAATCGGCAAGAAACTCCATAGTTGCTCTTTTTAATCATGTCAGTTTTACAATTTAATTTTACAAATTACATATGTAACATCATAATTTATAGTGATAATATGCCAAAGAACTGTCCTGTGGTTTTTACGCGACAACCCTCCATGGGTTTTTATCGTCCATATATTCCTTAATACTGTAATAGGCTCTCTGAACTAGTACATCCATACTTAATATTATAAATGCGAAAGTAACTCTGTCTGTCTGTCTGTTACTCAATCACGCCTAAACTACTGAACCAATTTTCATGAAATTTGGTATGGAGATATTTTGATACCCGAGAAAGGACATAGGCTACTTTTTATCCCGGGAAAATGACGCAATCCCGGAAATCCCACGGGAACGGGAACTATGCGGGTTCTTCCTTGAAAACGCGGGCGAAGCCGCGGACGGAAAGCTAGTTTTTTATATAAGTTTTAAATTTAGAACTACTAAACTCTTTAATATTATGAGGAATTCTGTTGTAAAAGCGTATACCTTGACCCATAAACGTTTAGCAACGGCTTGGCACTTTTTACTCGATTTTTCATCAATCCGCGAATAGTGAAAACGCGAATAAGGAGATTTTACTGTACTTGTTAGAACAATGCGCGAAAGGCGAATCAATATACCTTCCTATTTTTCACAAGATTTTTTTTTAATAAATTAAATTTTCATAATGAATATTAATTATATTATTTTCGTGTTCAACATCAATACATTGCGATATAAAACAGACTATTATCAATAAAAAGACACCTGTTCGTCTCTCAGATAACACAGACGTTGTTTCTCAGAGGGAATGCAAATTCATCCCTTGAATAGGGGATGTTTGTGCAGGGGAATTCAGTCTGTATGGGGTGATAATTGGGGATAGAATCGTGTGTACTTTAATAATGCTTTGTTATTTTTAATTGAAAGAATTTTTGATAAATCATCATAAGGAATTGTTGTGATTATTTACACGTATTTTAAATACATTATACAATTTCTTCAATTCAAAATGCAAGTAAATGGAAAACGAATGTAAGTATAAAATAAAACTATAAAATTTTTCTTCTTTATGTTCATACTTAATATATTTTCGTTTTAAATGAATATGAATTTAAATAAATATATTAAATATTAATAAAAACAAGGTTAATATTGAAATACATAATATAATAAGACTATCTTAGTTATATTGTGGTTATATTTTAACATCCGTAAATCATAATGCGTAGCACTAGAGTGCTACGATGTGACGGCAAGTGCTACGCGACCTCTCGTAGCAAGCGTGTACTCGTAGAGCCCACTAATCATTTATTTGATTTATTGTAAGATACATATTTAAAATATTTGTATGAAAAAAACAATTTAATATTTGTATGTAAAATTAAGATAATTGTAACAAACAATTTGGTACAAACTCTTTCTATTGTTAAGAGTTATGGCAGAATTAAATTTTCATATACACATTCCTAACAACGTTATTTAATTAATAGCCTGAAAACATATTTAGGCATTTTAATAATAACTTATCTTTAGCCAATTTTGTCCCCACTACACAGATACGCCATTTTCCCATGAGGATTTAGCTACGCATCACGTAAGACCATTTCAAAGTTTTAGTTTTTAAAAAATACTGTTAGGGAAAAAGGGGTAATGGGAGTCACTTAAGCAAGAAATTGAATAAAACACAAAATTTTTGTATAAACTTTATGAAAATCAACACTTAAGATAGCATTATTATTAAACTATCAGTCTCAATTAGTTTCATTACCTTTGGAATGATAAATTAATAGCAATCAAACTTTTTAAAAAAAACAGCTTTGACCACAATTGTCCGCACATAAGGGTAATTATAGTCACTATGCGGACAATGGTAGTCAAACCACCCCCTAACAATTATCACATATATATCCACGTGGCACGTGGCGTGATTCCCACCCAGTGCAGTCTCGGTGTGCCCACAATCCGCAAGAGGTGCACCTGTACCATACTTCGTTATTGCGACCAAATTCATCGCATACGAGGCATTTATTTAAATCATCGTCTTCGTCGTCATCGCAAATCTTGTTAAGACTGATGTCTGATTTCGAAGAGCTGTTGGACTCCTGCAGCACGCGCCTTTTGGCCTTATTTGCGACATTTTTTTTCTGTTTTCCTTTAGCTTTCGGTGCTGCATTTTTGTCTTTTGATGGTTCAGAAGTTTTTACAGTTTTTGCTACTTTTGTTGCTTTCTTATTTTCTTTTTCTATGAGACTATCTTTAACGGGTGTTAATGTTAAAATCTTTGCGTGTTGCTTCATTTGTCCTTTCCTTACGAGTCCTTCACGAGTTGTTTGGGTCGGAAATGGAAGCAGATATGCGATATTTGATTGTATATTTCCGGACGAAGTGGATGGCGTTGCATTCATTACTGTGGGAGATGTAAGCAGCCTTGTATCTATAGTAGCAGATGATGTCAATGGCACAGGATCTATGGTAGCAGATGATGTTAATGGCACAAGATTTATGGTAGCAGGTGGCGTCGATGGCACAGGATCTATGGTAGCAGATGATGTCGATGGCGCTGGAATAATTGCATCAGATGATGTGGCTGTCATTGGATTAACTGAAGTAGATGCAGGTATATCCATGGATGAATCTTGAACTATAACAGCAGGTTGAGCTAACACTTCAGCTGCGATAAAATCTTCTTCAGTGAAATGGTCGGGGTTATATGGGACAATGCCTGCCGCTCGGAATCCTGATTCACCTTTATTGATAGAAGCGACAGTTGAATATGCTCTGTTGAATATTGCAGCTACGTCATATGGAGTTATTTTTTCTACTAGGCGATTCTTTAAAAATAAATCACATTCTTTTTTGTATGTAGCTTTGAGCGGCCCAAAAAATGTGAGATCTAAGGGCTGCATCCTGTGAGATGTGTGCGGAGGCAATGATAGCATATGAATGTGATTTTGTTTACAGAAATCATAAGCCATTAAAGACGTGTGACTGGCATGATTATCAAGAATCAATAAAACTGGCTCCTGTGAGGATGGTTTGGCATGATTAGCGAAGTGTTTCAGCCACTCAAGGAACAGATTTTCGTTAATCCATCCATTATCTGAGCATTTGTATATAGCTCCTGCTGGACCATCTTTTTCGAGCTGCGGATTTATCCTCTTTCGAGGGAAGATGAACATAGGAGGAATAAAACCACCAACAGCATTCATGGCACATAATAGGGTTATATTTTTACCTCTTTCCCAACTTGTTATTGAACCGATCCTTTTTATGCCTTTGGGAGCTAATATCTTACCAGGATCTTGTACTGTAGATATACCGGTTTCGTCGCAGTTATAGATATTTTTTGGGGTGAATTTATGTTTGTCCATTAAATCTCCCAATAGTTTATAGAAAAGTTGGACTTCTTACTTATTAAACGCAGTTATCCTGTTGATACTTGTGGCTTCTGGTTTGCGAATAGATATATTATTTCTTTTCAGAAATCCTTCCAGCCAATCACGTCCAGCCATTTGGGCACTCTGGTCAAATGTGTGTTGGATTTGAAGATCTTCTGCATATCGGTATGCTGCCTTTCTTACTTGTATAGCTGTGACTCCATAAAAAATTGAGGATAAGTATTTAATGCGGTCTGCCAAGATCTTTTCTGCATCCGGTGTAAAAACAGGAAGTCTTCCGAGACGTGGTTCTGATTGATTTTGTTGCTTTGGCCGTTTTTGGAGGGTGGAAAAAGGAATACACATGGCTTTAGCCGCAGACCTAATAGACTGGTTTTGGTTCACCAGTTCTTTGGCTTTTTCTAAAGTTTCAGACGTCCATTGCGCTTTATTGGTTTTTCTGGGTCGTATTTTTGGCATCTCTGAAATAAAAATGCAATTCGTAAGTAATCGACTCTATCATGAAATTTGCGGGCAATGGGAGTCAACTCTCATTACCCGAATCGCAGTGACTCTCATTGCCCGATTTTACCTACTGCGAAAAAACGAATCGTAAAAAAATAACCTGACGTTAGAACACCTTCAACGATTTCAAAATATATAATTTAAGATTACAGTTACTCAATATGCTACAGTAAATAGTCAGATTTGTCGTAATAATGTACTTACCGGTTATTTTGTGCACTCGTAAAATTACATCGAAAGCGCGCCAAAACGTGTAACAGCCTGCCTCCGCAAACGACAGATATAGTCCATTGAAATGTTACATTTTTTAGGCCTGACCTTGCGTTTTTTAGAGGACGCAATTTTATTTTTTTGATGTGTAGGGGGGGTCAGTGTGAAGCTAAAACCAAGTTTGTGGGGTCGCCACCCTTGTCCAATGGCCGCCATCTTGAAAATAGCGGTTGAAATGGTTTTAACGATATATCTCTTAAACTATTTATCTGATAATAAAACAATGTTAACATTATTTGTTTCAAATTAAATTCTCTACAACTTTGATTCAGTAACTTTTTGTCGTAGAACTATAAATAAAAAAGTTATAAGCGAAAATGTTCAGAAATTAGAGCTATTTATATTTTTCAATAAAACTTTTTTTTTGATCATTTTACGAAGAAATGATATAAGACTATTTTTGTATATTGTTTTTCGAGGAACAACTTTTATATACAACATTTTTTCATTACGTCAATAGCTAAGGTTTTACAGCGCTCAGAAGTGAGTACTATTTTTCAGTAGTAACTATACATAATATATTGGCTATTGGCTCTTTTCCCAGACTCCACAACTATGGAAGCACACTGCAGAACATTTCAGCCCTGCTTTTCGACGTAAAAAAAAACGCACTTCCAGACTCTACCTCCTGGGTGGTGGGGAAAAGATTCAATAATTAATTATTAATAATATTGTAAAATTAATTATTAAAAATATTATAATAACAAAAAAAAATAATTACTGGTGACAAATTATTATTATTACACACATAATATATCGTATTCTGTATAGTAAAGAGTACTTAAAATAGTACTCACTTCGGAGGGCTGTAAAACCTTAGCTATTTACTTAATGAAAAATGTTGTAAATAAAAGTTGTTCTTCGAAAAACAATCTACAAAAATGGTCTGATATAATTTCTTCGTAAACTTATAAAAAAAAGTTTTATTGAAAAATATAAACATCTCTAATTTCTGAACATTTTCGCTTATAACTTTTTTGTTTATAGTTATACGACAAAAAGTTACTGAACCTTAATTGTAGAGAATTTAATTTGCAACAAATAATGTTAACATTGTTTTATTATCAGATAAATAGTTTAAGAGGTATATCGTAAAAACCATTTCAACCGCTATTTTCAAGATGGCGGCCGTGGGACAAGGGTGGCGACCCCACAAACTTGGTGATAGCTTCACACTGACCCCCCCTACACATCAAAAAAATAAAATTGCGTCCTCTAAAAATCGCAACCCCAAATGTAACTTTTCAATGGACTAAGATGCATACTGAACGGGCGATCGGGCGGTCGCTAGGTGTCACGTAACGCGTCGTTTAATTCGACATTCGCTTGTTTAATTTCTTTCGTTTGCGTGTGGGTAACCACCAGTGTAAACTGACCACCATTACCCGCTGACTCTCATTGCCCCTTTTTCCAGTATCATATTAATTAATTCATGATAATATATTTCTGTATCAATTGGTATATATATGGTTATGTGAACAATCTACTGATAAACATAAAAATTTAATGTAAACTTCTTATCTCTATACTTTTTGATTTAAATGCAAAAAATAAACCACGACTCTTCACACATACAAAGTAAAAATAAAGAGTTTTCTATTGTATTTTATGAATAAAATCTACTCTCTGCATTGCATATAACGGCATACAAAATGTAAATCGCACCACAGATGTTATAAATTTTTAAAGTTTTTATACATTTCATCTCCAATCAATACATAATACAACCTTATACAAAATACGCTTTTCTCGATCTTGTGTTACTATCGCGTTGTATGTAGTACATTGCAGATTACTTTTAAATATTTAAATGATAGACGGGTGCATAGCAAGACATAGGTGTGGAAAATTGCAAATCTCGATAGTGTTTTGTGTGTGTTAGGGATATGGAGCGTCGTTTTTTTAGTTCGTGAATATACTTACTACTTATACAGGGTGTCCCAGAAGTCGACGTCAAGCCGAAGTTTTCTGAAAGGCCATAATGCCACACCAGTTATCAGAAAAATTAAAAAAAAAATTAAGTCATGTATTTTTGAAGTTATGGATTTTTTTATTTAATTCCAGAAAATGGAATGTCTCTCTCCATCTTATTTAAACCACGCTGTGGTCATTAGGAACGCTTTGGGTACACTAGAATCGTTTTTTGGAATTTCAAAGAAATTGTTAAAAACAGACTTTGTTTAACAAAAAAATTTTTTATGGCCGATTTAAGATATAATGGAGTAAGTGTTATACTACGTTAGAATCCTTATTAAATGCGCTAACTTTTAAAGCTACTTGTCAAACTGGAGTAGTACATTTTTTTTCAGGACGATCAGTTGAAGTAGTGCGAAAAATTAATTTTGAAAACTTGGTACGGTATAAAATGATATTTTCCTACAAGTTGGAGCGATCGGCACAGGGTTTAGGATCACAGGTTACATAAAGCACTATTCGGGATGACGTAAGAGAAAAAAAATTGGCAAAAAGTAAATATTTGTAACAACAGGAATGAAAAAACTGTCACATGGTGTACATTTTCTGGAATTAAATAAAAAAATCCATAACTTCAAAAATACATGACTTAAATTTTTTTTCAATTTTTCTGATAACTGGTGTGGCATAACCTGTCAGAAAATTTCGGCTTGACGTCGACTTCTGGGACACCCTGTATAATGATCTATCAACGTACACAATATTCATTTAATATTTGTAATACATCCATCCTATAGTAAATAATATTTATATACATAACCAAATTGCTTCAAAAAGCTTCCAGCAGCTTATTGTTTATTCGACACAAATCAGCTGTTTATGAGTGTTGAAGGTGCACATTGCACATTCCGATTTTATTTTTCATTCTATTAAATAAATTTTTACAGCTTTTTCTGAAGAATGAAATAAGCTTACCAATCTTTTCCTTTACAAAAAAATAACAGTTCATACATAAATTTTGTTAATTCCATACTATTTTTCTCATCAACCATAACAACTAATACGCAAACCTTCAAAAGCATAAATTGTTTACAAGCTCGCTACCAACCGAAACTATAACCCAAAATTCACTAACTCAAATTAGTTGCACCGCGTTCAATGCTGTTAATGTACCAATAAAGTTTTTCGGGCAGCGCGCTACAGCATACTGGAGCAGTAATGTAGGTGGTGACAAACAATTGTAGCGCATTTGGCACGGGTGTAGGCGTCAGGTGCGACCGACGCGCCGGGTTTGGCAAATTTTAATGAATGTTTGCGTTGATATATGGTGCTGGATGTGGCACGGAGTTTGGATTTTGTCACATCTGTGAGAGTGGCTAATTAGACAGGATTCATGTTTAGGGAAGTTTATTTAAAGGTTTAACTATGCAGTACCTTAATGTTAAAATATACAATTCAATAAGAAATATTGTATTATTGTTTGTATTATCTATTATAGAATATAACAAACAGGTAAGTGAAAAAAATATAGACAATCAATATAATGTAAACTATCAATTATGATTAGGTAGATACGTAGATGCATCTTATCGCTTAAGACAGAAATCTTCGGGATCCTAAATGAGACAACTAAATTACAACTTTCCACATTTTTCTTATGATTTATTTTTTAACAAATCATTTTAAATTGTTTTAACGTTTGATATAAAGATTAAAACAATTACCTAACATTTAATGTTTTATTCACCATACCATTATACCTATAAGAAAATATTTAAGCCTATAATATCGTCCTCCTGTAGCTTTTAAAGAGCTACCACTCGTGTTTTCGCAGCGACATCAACAGTGTTAAAAGTTATCCAGGCAGTCGCTTCTAGGAAAGCTAAATCCACGTGGGCCACCATATGCTACCGACTGGCGTGTTATATGGATTTTCATTTAGGAATCGTATAATATAATACCGTTTAGCTGGCGCTAATGTGAATTTTTATGCTTAATTTTTCTAAATTGCCACTCACACAAACGTGAAACTTGGTTGACCGCTGGTGGACGCAATTTTTTAGGTTAAATGCATGGAGAAATAGGTCATTTTACTCATATTATTAGAGGGTATATTTGAGTAAATGATTGCAGCTGATGAGCTTGATGAAATTTAGTTTTTACACGTGCAAAGCTGCAGGGTGTCGCTATTTTATTTTACAGTTAAAATGAACTTAAGTAATCTGATATTAAAGATCACTTATATATGTATACTGCTCTATAATAATATTAGCGACTTTCGCGGCTTCGCCAGCTTTGTCTAAACCCAATAAATGATATACTAAAACATCCCTCAAGAATCACTCTATCCATTAAAAAAAAACTGAATCAACATCCGTTGCGTAGTTTTAAAGATACATAAGGATATAGGGATAGAGAAAACGACTGTTGTTACTTTATTTTTATACTATATTGTAGTGATGGTACTACATGTTACTGACCTATTCCCAAAAATATATAATTCTTAAAAAATCCAAAGAAACATACTTCCTTAGTACTTATTACTATTCAATAATTGAGGGGGGGCACCATCTGCGCCTGTCAGTTCCAGGGCTCCGTATTTATTTGAAAGCGAATTGATTCGTTTGATATGTTTCCACGTACAGGTAAATTAGCTTGGAGAAATTTTTGCGTTTGTAGTAGTGTATGGTCAGCAAATAAAATAAAACAACATTTTATTTTTAGTTTTTATTTTATACAGGGTTACTTGTAAAACACCAGCAACCTCGCAGGACAAGATAGCTAACATCATAAGTAACAACATTTGTTCTACGACTTTTGGCATAACGCAATAAATTATTTTTAAATGATTTTTTAAACTTTTATTGTACTCTCCTTACATTTGTAAGTCTATGTTCTATTAATTATCGGATGGACGACGCGACGCCCCCTTCCCCCTCTCGTTCGCTTTTTGTTTACGTAATTTTTGGGAGGCGTAGAGTTTATAATATTCAGACGGAAAATTAAATGAATATTTATTTTTGTATGAAAATAAAATCTAACAAATTATCAAAAGTCGTAGAACAAATGTTGTTACTTATGATGTTAGCTATCTTGTCCTGCGAGGTTGCCGGTGTTTTACAAGTAACCCTGTATATATAAGGGATTTTAAATTAAACTATATGTGTTTCTCCTCTGAAAAAGATGAGACTTTATTTTAATATTTGCACATTTAACATACATATAACTTTTACATTAACAATGTTACTAAAATGAAAAATTTACTAACCTGAAAAAGAAACGACATTTAAAGTTTAATTCTTTAGTTTGAGAAGTCAAAGGCTTGCCTCGACCATGTTTTAACACTGGAGCCATATTGAATTAACAATATAAAGTTACAACACTTACACACAAATTAAACACTAGTTATGGCCCTGCCTTCATACAAAACTGCTGAATACGCCGTTCGCACGGGAATAGAATGTGGATGCGATTTCCCTTAGTTAGCATCCAAGCTTACGTCTTTATAATTATTAAACTGTATAAATTCATTCTTTAACTCCGGTCTGCATCGTGCAGACATGGGTGTAAAAGTCTCATTTTAGCTATTAAATGTAGTTTTTAAGTACATCTGAGTTTTCATTTGGGGCCTCCGGCTGCGGGACATGTAATTCACTTCAACAAATATTATAACAATAATAACAAATAATAACAACAATCAACAAATACAAAATTTATCAATTAAACTACGTACATAATAATTATAATTTTTGAATGAAATGTGCTTTATGTTCTAACGGTACCAAACGACTGCACGTGGCACCTGCGGACAGCGTAAACTGGTTTATTCTGGTTTTGTGCGTGTTTCCACTTTCCACTATCAAGTGACGATTTATTTATTTGTTTTGTTTCGTAATTATTATGGTCAAATATTAATTATGAAACAAATTATTATGGACACGATATTTTATTGTTTCACGGTAGTCGCCTTGTCGTTTGCTCAAGGACGTAAAATTGAATGATATATTTTTTTTTATAAAGTCAAAACCATTTTCTTTCAAATAAAAACTTGTTTTTATTGAAAACAAAAGTGTTGCTAGGAATAAGTATAAAATTAAATAGTAATGTTAGGATATCGAAACATTTTTGTATAGGCCAGAACGATATAGTGGAAACGCGCTCTAAGATCTGAGTAATATACACACCACTACATATGCAAAAATTTCTCCAAGCTAATTTACCTGTAATTTACTTTTCTGTGATCCTTGTGCATTGAAATATTCAAATTCGATTTTGTGGTTGACTGTAGAGTAGAGCACCTTTTTATGTACAACGTCTGAGTTTAAAATTAAAAAGGAGAAAGGTTACCGACTAAAAATAACAGATAACTTATTTAAAAATGTTGCAATTTTTCTAGATGTTTATGTTGCTGTTATTAAATAAATTAAGTAACTTGATTTTTGAGTTTGTATACATTTGTACTAGTCCAAACACGTTTTTTTTTTTTTTCTTTTCTGGGTCTATATCCTCATAAATAGGTAAGTTACTAAAATAGTCATTTAAATAAGGCTTTAAATTATAATGTTTTAATCAAAATGTAAAAAAGTAATGGAATAGTTTCCAAGTTGCAGGCATTTTTTTATCAAAAAAGCGGTAAGTAAGCTAGGCAAGGCTGTAAGTAGAATTTATAGTACGATTATCTCCTAACTACGCATATTTTTATCCAAGTAGTAACCAAATTAGAAATTTCATTTCTTTCAGAACAAGGGCCTTTTATTATTTTATTAAAAGATTAAATTACTAATACAAGAATCGCTTAATCTCAAGAGTCGATAAATGTTAACCGGAGGGCGGCTGTCACACGCAGCCAACGCTTTTGGATAAATAATAAACAGTTTTAAATCATTATTGCTATTATTTGAATTACGAGATCATAAGCAGAGGGTTTTGGATACAACCCACACGTGTACGCTCTTTCTTTTCTAGGATGTTTTAAGCACGATTTTATGTCTAAACTCATTTATGTTGGTGCTTTTAGCGTTTCGTTTCATTTTTCTTTAACCAGTGGAACGTTTCCTTTATTCCTTTAGTCAATCCTTTCTTTATATATTGTTATTTAAATAGCAGATATGCAGAGAGCTGCACCTTGGTGGTGCTTGTTTACAAATACTAGACGCCTCGCCAGTTCGTTTGCGTATTTGTATCATTATGAAAAGCTCTATATTTTTGTCTTCATCGAAGAGCTTACATTGTTTTTTTGTTAAATACATTTCAGTCTTTATAGTCGAAATGATATAAATAACAAATCATACACTAAACGGCATATCATAGAATCTAAGTAGGTATTCTATTACGCTACCACTTTTTGTATTTCTCTTACATTTCATTTACCAATTGCTGCGGCTAGATAAAATTAAGAAAATCATCTTCCTTCACATATTAGTTAGTATCTTATATAGTCCATACACAAAGCATAAAACATCTTCAAAAAAACATAGCCCACAAACAGCACACAGACACTACAACAGTCCACCTTTCGTATTGATAATTAAAACACAAAATTTCGATGTTTTTGATCGTCTTTGCCTCGTATAATGGAACTGTCTCTCGCACGCGCCGGCCGCAAACTTTGATTAAACGCGAAATAACGTGGGAACGGGCTGATGTTTTGGTAAACTATTTGAGTGTTTTTTGTTGGGGATTTCTATGGATTGTATACTCTACATTTACTTTAACTATTGGGGTGTACCTCGATACGGTGAACATCGTGAGGATGCGACATGTCGAAGAAATAAAAGTTCGATGATGATGACGTTTGATGTTCGATGATGATGACGTTTGATGTTTACTAACCCGCAAAAAATCTGTATTTCTAATAATTAGGACGATTATTGAGCATTACAGCAAAATATTTTTTCAAATTCAGATTAGTGAGCTCCGCCCTATAAATATATTTGTAATTTTATTAATTTTTCTAAATAAATATCCTTAGACAAGACGGGTTAACCAAAAATCATTAAAATCCGTTCATCCGTTCTTGAGTGATAAGCGGTGTTACTAACAAGAGAACTCGTTATCAAATGTCAGTCGCAATAGTACAAAGTTTTACCAACCAATCGGAGCGCGGTAATGTGCTGTGGGAAGCGTCAGGTGGCAGACAAACAAAAAAAATATTAATATTAAATAAAATAATCTGTCTATTAGGTTTCAAAATGCAGTTACAAGAAAAGAAACATTACAAAGTATAATTAATACTCTATAGTCTATAATATTATTTATATTATGTATTCTATTATGAACATAAAGATACATTTTGAAATTTAATTATAAGATTTTAATTATTACGTCTTAGGACATTGTTTCGCACATGTATCAAAGCCACACAGAATAAAATAATTTGAATTTGTATTATTTATCTGACACATTATCAGAGAATCCATGCAATCTTTATCACAATAAAGTTAGTGCTTTTCGAAGTCAATCCTATTGTGTGTTTATAAAAAAAATAGCTTCTTTATATACTATTCAGCGATATAATTTAAACTCTGCGCCTTTCTTAAATAATAATTCAATAAAGAACAGATTTTTTACCCGTTAATATTATCGCAACTTATATTTCCTTAAAGTTACCTCATATTTTTTTAATTATCTATCTTTATCTATAAAGATTTGGCCCATGCCCCATGGCCCAACGTACGTATCGCACCCTATAGCCCAGTGGTTTTATCTCAGCAGCCCGCAGGTCGTGCATTAATTACTTCAACAATTCGGTACACAATTTATCTGCTGCGGGCAAGCTAGCCCGCATACGGGGTACGGTGCGCAAAAAAGGTATTTGTTTTTAGAGAAATCAGTATACTGTTTCGTTCGGTTTATTTTGTACGTTTTTTGTGTTAAATATTTTGTTCATTTCATTTTTACATTTCTAAACAAGAGTGTTTTAACAATACCTAATGTAATTTTCATGCAATTTCATTTTGTAATATTATATGAATTTACAATACCAAAAACATTTTTTTATATATGAATTCAAATTATTTTCAGCAAATTAACCATATTATATAACCAAACGTTTAATAAAGTAATAAAATAAAACGACCCATACTTTTAGGATTTAATGTCTTTTAAATTACATATTATTTTCTCTAAGTACCAACAAATACATTTAATAGAAATAAATAAGAAAATAAACGCTTCTACTTAACGCGTTTATAAAAAAGCTAGCGTTATTATGACGTCATTGTAATAATAGAACATTTATTCAATATTTTTACTTATAAAAATAAAATAAAAAAAACACTTTATTGTACAATGCACAGATATAAAAATACAATAACATACAAAATGAATCTTCACCGTACAAATTAGCGGCCTTATCGCTTTGAAGCGATTTCTTCCAGGCATCCTTGGGATATAGGAAAATGAAAAGATTGAAAAAGGTAGATAGTGCATATACAAGGAGTGAATACAAAACTTATGTGTTAAACATAAACATAATAATCAATTCGAATAATAAACATTGTAAACAGATTGCCTTACTCGTTAATTTACTCTTTTGTAAATTAAAAAGGTTTAGTTCAATTTACAAAATGCTTTTTTTGCTGTCTGTACACGCCCGCATCGGAGATATAGGCTAGGGTCGGTGTTTGGTACAATTTTATCTCAGTTTGTACACACTCCATATCTTCTGACCGTATGCAATTCTGCGATTTTACTAGCTATTTCACGCGGGAGTTTCACCACTTACGGTTTATCGTGGATTTAACCTATTTGGAAAAGGTTGCTTATATGCCTGTTATGTTATATAGTTTGTCATATATTGGCATGGCAAATGATTTTATGCTAAAAGAATCGAATTTGAAGCGATAAAAAATTACGTCCTACTGAATAGGAATACATACACACAAAATAAATACATTTAATTTGGTTAATCCATTTGGGCTTTATAAACATTGTGACACGATAAATTAGAATTATTTTTTAACAGAAGATGTAGATACTACTTACTATATTATAAGTACATGTGTAAAATCTTGAGTTTTTCATGTATGTTATATATCTATAAATGTACCTATGTTTATCTTCACCTATCCCTGAACAGATTTCAATAAATATTTTCATTGGATTGAGAGTCCTCAATCAAAATATATGAAAATCGTAAATAGAAAACGTGAACTCGGCTCTATTTATTGACTTATCCCTTATTCCATGTTTTATTTATATTGAAATTTCGAGTTATATTATATTACTAGCTTTCCGCCCGCGGCTTCGCCCGCTTTGTCTAAAACCTAATAAATAATATACTAAAACCTTCCTCTTGAATCACTCTATCTAATAAAAAAAACCGCAACAAAATCGGTTGCATAGTTTTCAAGATTTAAGTATACAAAGGAACATAGGGACAGAGTAAGCGACTTTGTTTTATAATATTACTAGCGACCCGCCCCGGCTTCGCACGGGTGCAATGCTGATACTAAATACACTACAGAAAAACTGTGAACGTTGTATATAAAAACATAGCGGCCCGCTCCGGCTTCGCACGGGTATAAAATATATAGCCGGGCGGCCGGCCGGTGCCGCCGCAAACGCTACGTCCCGCAATTTTTAAATCTGTAATATCTTCGAAAATATTCACTTAAATCATACGGTGTAAAGGGCCATATAGATCTTTATTAAATGAACAATGTATTCAAGGTATTTAATTGGTTAAGGATTAATGCTGTATTGGTTAAAATCGCTTCGAAAATTAGCCATTATTTGCCGTAAAAAGTAAATGACAAAAAAAAGTTATTGTGGGTTATCCATAAGAGATAGACATATAGCACCGCGGACTTTTCCATAGACCTTTTCAATGTGTATAATACTTAGTTCATTATTTTGATAAAACTCGTAGGGTTCAGCCTGCGTTTGCAATGTAAGCGGAAAAAATGTAATTTTTTACGACATCACATTAGAAACCTCAAAAATAACAGTACTTCTCCACTATTTGATGGATGTTATTATACATATAAACCTTCCTCTTGAATCACTCTATCTATTAATAAAAACCGCATCAAAATCCGTTGCGTAGTTTCAAAGATTTAAGCGTACAAAGGGACATAGGGACATAGGGACAGAGAAAGCGACTTTGTTTTATACTATGTAGTGACTAGCGACCCGCCCCGGCTTCGCACGGGTGCAATGCTGATACTAAATACACTACAGAAAAACTGTGAACGTTGTATATAAAAACATAGCGGCCCGCTCCGGCTTCGCACGGGTATAAAATATACAGGGTGTAATCGTTAAGTGTGCACAGGCGATTATTCCGTAACTATTACAGATATCAAAAAACTTTAAACTGATATCGAAAGTACTTAGCCTAATGAGTAAAATGGCCATAATAAATTTTTAAAAATAAAACGAGAAATATCTAAAAAATTAACTTGAAACCCTCCCATACATTTAGTATGAGATATGAATATCCCATGTACATTTAATATGAAAGATTTTAGCTTTTTCTTTCTTTTTTTGGTTTTCTGCTTTAATTACTTCGCAAATTTGAAGGGAAGTTCATTTAGAAACTGTAAATAGAGCTCCTCATTGTATTGCACAATGAGGACATCACTTCGAAAATCTGCTATGAATACAAAATGTATGGGAAATAAAATGTATGGGAGCGTTTAATGTAACATTTTTGGATATTTCTCGTTTTATTTTTAAAAATTTATTATGGCCATTTTACTCATTAGGTTAAGTACTTTCGATATCAGTTTAGTTTTTTGATATCTGCAATAGTTACGGAATAATCGCTTGTGCACACTTAACGATTACACCCTGTATAGCCGGGCGGCCGGCCGGTGCCGCCGCAAACGCTACGTCCCGCAATTTTTAAATCTGTAATATCTTCGAAAATATTCACTTAAATCATACGGTGTAAAGGGCCATATAGATCTATACTAAATGAACAATGTATTCAAGGTATTTAATTGGTTAAGGATTAATGCTGTATTGGTTAAAATCGCTTCGAAAATTAGCCATTATTTGTCGTAAAAAGTAAATGACAAAAAAAAGTTATTGTGGGTTATCCATAAGAGATAGACATATACCACCGCGGACTTTTCTGTAGACCTTTTTAATGTGTATAATACTTAGTACATTATTTTGATAAAACTCGTAGGGTTCAGCCTGCGTTTGCAATGTAAGCGGAAAAAATGTAATTTTTTACGACATCACATTAGAAACCTCAAAAATAACAGTAATTCTCCACTATTTAATGGATGTTATTATACATATAAACCTTCCTCTTGAATCACTCTATCTATTAAAATAAACCGCATCAAAATCCGTTGCGTAGTTTCAAAGATTTAAGCGTACAAAGGGACATAGGGAAATAGGGACATAGGGACAGAGAAAGCGACTTTGTTTTATACTATGTAGTGATGATGTAGTGATAATGAAGATTTCATTGTATAGTAGAAAACTAAGGACTTGTACTAACATTATCGCCCAGAAATTAAGCTTTCGTCGTGCAAATCCAGCTTTAAGCTATTTCATAATTTTTTTTTGTTATTACCCAAACACTCAAGAAGGATAGTTTAAAGTTAAATTAAGCTTATACATATGTAAGAGTAACAATAAATATTTAATTGTTATTTTTGCGTGCATTGTACAAGAAAGAGCTTTTTATTTATTTAAACTAGCTGTGCCCGCGACTTCGTCCGCGTGGAATAGTGACTGCATAGTAGTTACTACTTAACTTTTATTGAATAAACACGTACTACCATAAATAATTAAAAGAACAGTTAGTAAAATTTATTACTAAACTGAGCTAAAAAATAAAAAAATAAGTGCCTAATTAATTTTCTACGTAAAATTTATTTTAAATTATGGCATATTATTTTTTAGGCACCAGGAGGGAGAGGAGCAAATTTATTTACCTTCCTTCCTTGTATGGATGTTTTTGACAATATATTGTGCAGCAACTGAGTGCCGAGGCAAACGTCAAAACGTAAAGGAATAGAATCCGCTATCGATACTAATTGACATAAGCGTATGATGTTTTGCTAAGGATTTGTTCACCCTACCAACGACGACGACGACCACGAACAAAATTTTCATCCAGTCGCAATTTAATAAAATTGTGCAAAACACAATTAAAAATCAATTATTAAAATTTCCTGTCGTTCTGGTGATTGGAATTTTTATTTTTGAGATCAACGATGAATGAAAAAATAGATTTTTCGTAGAAACAGTGGCTCCTAGAAAAAAATGTATGTGAAGTTTTTTAAAGATAATTTTATAATCTACAATTTTGGTAAAAGTTAAGGATACCATACCATACCATCATTATCATAATAATATATCTTATATATATATATTTTTTTATAATGGTACTTAATTTTAAAGATCGTCGGGAAGTTTGTAAAATTATATATGTATATTCCTTTTCCTTCGTTGCGTTGGGTTTTTTTTTTTAATTTTTAAACTTCGGTTTCTTATTTTCATTTAATATTTTCAAGTGAGCGAGACCTACCTCTACCTCCATAATACATTCCTACATCTGACATCTTTTAAGTTGGGCCGTAACCGTGCATAAATTGTAATGGACCACAGTGGCAAAAGAAGTGGTATATTTAAGAAAAAAAATTGCCAAGGGCCAGGCCTATGTGGCTTTGAGAAGAGTTGAAAATTTCCAGGGTGTGGCTATCCTCTCGCTCCCATGTCCCCCTCTTCTTTCACAGACTTTCAACCCTTCCCTTTCCATCCCTAGTAAATGGCAGAACCGATTTTGATGTAAATAATATTATCTAGTAATCGCTTTGGCGAAAATAAGTTTAGTTTTGTCCCCGTCAGCGATTATTACGTTGGTAAAGTCATCCTGGATATTAAATCTAACGCTCAGGGAATAGATGGGATATCTAGAGATATGTTAATCCTTACGCTCCCATATTCACTTAGTGCCATAACAGCTATAATAAATAGATCGCTTACCTCTTCAGTTTTCCCCTCTCAGTGGAAAACAGCTCTAATTCGTCCTATTCCTAAAACAAATAATCCATCGGCTGTAAAAGATCTTCGTCCAATCAGCATCCTCCCATTTATGTCCAAAATTCTTGAAAAGGTTGTCCATGCTCAAGTGAGTAAGTACTGTGAATCTTATAAAATCTTTCCTGCCTATCAATCTGGCTTTCGAAAGCGCCGTAGTACCAGCACCGCTCTTCTGGATGTCGTGGACAATCTTTTAAATGCTCGTGATTCTGGCCATGCCTCAATTATTGCCCTGCTCGATTTTTCCAGAGCATTCGACTCCATCAACTTTTCTCTTCTTCTATCTAAACTTGTTTTCTATGGATTTGATGAGAACTGTGTATCCTGGTTCAATTCTTATATTTATAAACGTTACCAACAAGTAGTTATCACTAAGTCCGATGGATCTCATGTTTCATCAGCGTTGTATCCTGTCACAAGAGGAGTTCCGCAGGGATCCATTTTAGGGCCTTTGCTATTCATCTTGTACTCAGCGGACATAGCAAACTGTTTAAAGAAGTGTAATTACCACCTATATGCCGATGACTTGCAATTATATCTCCCTATAAACCGTTCTTGCGTTCATGACTGCCTACAGAACATTAATGATGACCTTCAACGAATATCGGAATGGTCTATGCGGAATTCTCTGTGCCTTAATCCATGCAAATCAAAATTTCTAATAACTGGTACCAAAAAACAGATCTCTTACGTATCTATGCACAGTCCTTCCCTCTCAATCGATTCGTGTCCACTTGAGCAGGTCGCTGTTGCACGTAATTTGGGAGTCGTTTTCGACGGAGGCCTTAACTTCGAGAGACATGTCACAGAAATAGTGAGTAATTGTTTTTTCCGGCTTAAGACGATTTACAAAATTCGCGAGTTCCTCAGTGTCGATCTGCGTGTTCGACTCTGTGAGGCTGTCATTTTATCGAAGCTGAATTATTGTGTCGCCGTATATGGTCCTTGCCTCTTGGAACGATCTCAGCGACTCATTCAAAGGTTGCAGAATGCCTGCACTCGTTTCTGCTTAAATATACCTCATCGTAGCCACGTAACTCCTTTCATCAATTCTCTTAACCACCTGAGAATTAAGAACCGTCAAAATCTTTTCTTGGCTTGTATGATGTTCGACATTGTAAAAACTAAAACGCCCGAATACCTTTATGCTAAATTGTTGTGGCGAAGTCAAACAAGCAGAAATGAGGTCAGGGGTGTAACCAAGGAGTTGTCAGTGCCGTCACACAAAACTGCAGCATTTCGTGGGAGTTTCAGATACGCTGCTACCAAATGCTGGAACAATATACCACCTCCTATTAAATGTCTGCAGACTAAATTTAGCTTCCGACGTGCATACAAAAAGTATCTCATGTCGCTTCAGCTTCTTTCCCCGTAAGCCGCACTGTATCTATCTTTGTATCCCTCTTATTATTCATTCCATATTACATTATTTTTTAATTACTCTTCTGTCCTGATCTTCTTGTGACTTTTAAAATGTATGTGTGTGTATGTATATACCAACTTTCTTTCATCCTTGCATTTAAATCTTTGTAAATAATACCATATTAAATAATACTATATTATATCTATTTATACTGCCTATTATATTATTTTTTATTTTATTTCTGGTTTAAGTTTTTTCTTTTTTTCCATTTTTTTTTGGTTCCATCTGCCTTCTGGGTTCTGGCAGAATAAACAGCGTCATGAGTCAGCCGACTCATGACATATGCTGAGCCAGGACCCTTTCACAGCCATAACACTTATTAGCAACTATATTTACTTATTTATTTATTATGTATTAAATTGTCATGTGTTTGGTGTTTTTTTATTTGTATTTTTTCTATGTTAAGTATTGTGATTGTCAGTTGTAATAATGTGTTATTTTTGTGAATAAATGTTTGTCTATTGTCTATTGTCTATTAATTGTACCTATATGTACACGTCATATCCTATCGTTTGATGCTCCATTTGGTTTATTTATCTAACCACTGTCACCCCTAAAGTGCCCTATATGTAAAAAACGGATGAACCGATTTCGATAAAACATTACTAATTGTAATTCACCCGTTATGCACATTCATTTGATATATCACTTAGGTAGGTACTATCACAATATTTGACAACATTCGTTTCTTTCATTCCCACTTATACCTATACAGGGTGTAATCGTTAAGTGTGCACAGGCGATTTTTCCGTAAGTATTACAGATAACAAAAAACTTTAAACTGATATCGAAAGTACTTAACCTAATGAGTAAAATGGCGGTAATAAATTTTTAAAAATAAATCGAGAAATATCAAAAAAATTATCTTTAAACCCTCCCATTCATTAAGTATGAAATATGAATATCCCATATACCTACATTTAATATGAAAGATTTTAGCTTTCTTTTTCTTTTTTGGTTTTCTGCTTTAATTACTTCGCAAATTTGAAGTGACATTTTCCACATTTTTCCGGACATTTTCACGCATTTTCCGGATATTTTCTGGGAATTTTCCAGGCATTTTCCGGACATTTCCCTGGCATAGCCTGTAAATGTCTGGAAAATCCCCGGGAAATGCTCGGAAAATCCCCGGAAAATGTCTGGAAAATCCCCGGAAAATGCCAGGGAAATGTCCGGAAAATGTCTGGAAAACATCGGGAAAATCCCCGGGATATGCTCGGAAAATCCCCGGAAAAAGACTGGGAAATTCCCGGAAAATAACCGGAAAATGCCTGGGAAATGCTCGGAAAATGCGTGGAAATTTCCGGAAAAACCGTGGAAAATCCCTGGAAAATGCCTGGAAGATATCCGGAAAATGCGTGAAAATGTCCAGAAAATATCCGGTAAATGCGTGGAAAATCCCCGGAAAATGCCAGGGAAATGTCCGGAAAATGTCTGGGAAACATCCGGAAAATCCCCGGGAAATGCTCCGAAAATGCCTGGGAAATTCCCGGAAAATGTCTGGAAAATCCCGGAAAATAACCGGAAAATGCCAGGGAAATGTCTAGAAAATATCCGGAAAATGCGTGGAAATTTCCGGAAAAAGCGTGGAAAATGCCTGAAAATGCCAGGGAAATGTCTGGAAAATATCCGGAAAATGCGTGGAAATTTCCGGAAAAAGCGTGGAAAATGCCTGAAAATGCCCGGAAAATGCTCGAAAAATGCGTGGAAATTTCCGGAAAAACCGTGGAAAATCCCTGGAAAATGCCTGGAAAATATCCGGAAAATGCGTGAAAATGTCCGGAAAATATCCGGTAAATGCGTGAAAATGTCCGGAAAATATCCGGAAAATGCCTGGAAAATCGCCGGAAAATGCCTGAGAAATGTCCGGAAAATGTCTGGGAAATGCGTGGAAAATCCCCGGAAAATGCCAGGGAAATGTCCGGAAAATGTCTGGAAAACATCCGGAAAATCCCCGGGAAATGCTCGGAAAATGCCTGGGAAATTCCCGGAAAATGTCTGGAATATCCCGGAAAATAACCGGAAAATGCCTGGGAAATGCTCGGAAAATGCGTGGAAATTTCCGGAAAAACCGTGGAAAATCCCTGGAAAATGCCTGGAAAATATCCGGAAAATGCGTGAAAATGTCCGGAAAATATCCGGTAAATGCGTGAAAATGTCCGGAAAATATCCGGAAAATGCCTGGAAAATCCCCGGAAAATGCCTGAAAAATGTCCGGAAAATGTCTGGGAAATGCGTGGAAAATCCCCGGAAAATGCCAGGGAAATGTCCGGAAAATGTCTGGGAAACATCCGGAAAATCCCCGGGAAATGCTCGGAAAATGCCTGGGAAATTCCCGGAAAATGTCTGGAATATCCCGGAAAATAACCGGAAAATGCCAGGGAAATGTCTGGAAAATATCCGGAAAATGCGTGGATATGTCCGGAAAAAGCGTGGAAAATGCCTGGAAATTGCCCGGAAAATGCTCGGAAAATCCCCGGAAAATATCCGGAAAATGCGTGAAAATGTCCGGAAAAAGCGTGGAAAATGCCACTTCAAATTTGCGAAGTAATTAAAGCAGAAAACCAAAAAAGAAAAAGAAAGCTAAAATCTTTCATATTAAATGTATATGGGATATTCATATTTCATACTTAATGTATGGGAGGGTTTAAAGATAATTTTTTTGATATTTCTCGATTTATTTTTAAAAATTTATTACCGCCATTTTACTCATTAGGTTAAGTACTTTCGATATCAGTTTAAAGTTTTTTGTTATCTGTAATACTTACGGAAAAATCGCCTGTGCACACTTAACGATTACACCCTGTATATAGGTATAGTAAATGGATGAACCGATTTTGATCAAATATGTCTAATTATACTTTACACGTCATGCCCTTTCATTTCATATGTCACTTGAGTCAAAATTCACTTTTTTTATTATCTACCACTTTTATACCTATATCAAATAAATGGATGAACCGATTTTGATAAAATTTGACTTATTTTTACTGATAGGTCGTTCACTTTCATTTAATATATCACTAAAGTATATTCGACAACTTTAGTTATTTTCATTCCCACTTTTACACAATAAATGGATGAACCGATTTTGATACAGTTTATTTAAGAACCAGCGTCGGAAAATATGCTGCCTAACAAAAAAACATCATCTAATTCGGATTACCTGCTAGCGAGCTACGGTGGCACAAACACACACACACACAGCGGTCAAACACTTATCACCCATATTTTTGCATCGGGGGTTAAAAATATAATATTATAAATACGACATAATTTAAAGGACATTTTATGTATAAAATTTACCTAGAAATAAGTATAATTTTAATTTGACCCCTCCCCCCTACTACCTTAGCTTACCCCCCCACCCTTGGGGACTTTCGATATGATCACTTGGACATAACTGTAGCGTATAACAGATAACTTACGTTTTATCGTACACTGTATGTGTACCATAGAATGCCTTAGCAAATGTTCGCCGTGAGTACTTAAATGGTCATAACTTTTTTATTTATGAACCGATTGACATGAAATAAACACTAAATGTTAAATGAAGATTACCACAATATATTAGTGAAAACCGCATCGAAATCGGATAAGCCGTTTCTGAGATTAGCGTGTTCAAACATACAGACAAACAGACAAACAGACAAAAAATTTTTTTACTACAGTTTTGGGTTTGGGATCGATTTAATAATAACCCCTGCTAATTTTTTTTTACATATTTTCATTGTACAGACACCACTTTTCTAGAATTTTATTATATGTATTGATGATGATGATGATAAATGACATCCAAAAAGCAGATCTTGACATTTAATAAAAACTTTTTAAATGCGAAAGTAGCTAATAAATAATTTAATTAAACAAAAAATAATGTTATTACATTAGACATCTAATAATAACGATTTGTTGTATCAAATGAGGCGCCATCTTGTTACAGCTGAAACAACAAATGGCGCGCGCGCATAGTTTGACAAACAACAATATTTCGCTTTGTCTTTGAAACAGATGTGCTGTATTTATATCTGTTACTTGGGAAATTTCGTCAATTATTTAATTTTTTAATTCACATTTTTTTACAAAAAAAAATATTATCAAGCTTAGTATGGGATTAGATCGCGCCGTGTGTGAAAAACGTCCTGAAATATTTTTTTTTATTCTTGTGTGAAAGTGGAAAAGAAACTAGTATATATAAAGTAGTCATAATCTACCTACATACAACATTTGAGCTAAATCAGTTTCTGCATGTACAAACAACAAACATACATACAAAATTATCGATTTATACTTAAAACGGTTTAATTTTAGCTACTTTTAATTTTAAAATCTTTCTATGAGACCGTAGACTAAAAAAGTTGCAGGAAACATAAATTCTATTTCTATGTTAAAGAAGGGAAGTCAAAACCACAAATGGCATTCTTTATAATAGCAACAGCTAAACCAACGATATTCCTTCTGCATTTGATACATCTATAATTAAATATTCGAACTTCGAAGTTTATTTTGTGGTATGAAATACTGTTGTCTAACGCTGTGTACCTATTATTTTTTTATAACAAAGAATTAAGAAAATACGCTTAGAATTGAGAAGTTCCGTAGTTTTTTGGGAATATCGCAAGTTCATAATATTACTGCCATATTCTGCCAGCTGCTTGTGTTTATTTCTTAAATTTATTATACCTTAACATTATTAAAAATATCACATGAATTCTTACCCTTTTTTATTCCATTTTACTAATAATGTTTCAACCAAGAAGCTTATATTATTATCAAATACGTTTCAACCAATGAATTATCGAATAAGTCAGCCATTTTCTTGTAACTATGGTATTTTGGCGCCCGTATTTAATCCTTTGAGTGATAGATCTTTCTCGACCCCTAGCCAGGCGGTTTGTAAGGCTTTAGATTAGAATATATTCTGAATTCAAGTCTCAGCGTAACATTATGCTCTGTCTACACGCACTAAATTCTTGTCTTGTTTATTACAAAGAGCTAATGTTTATAAAATAATTTACAAAAATGTTAAATTGTAAAATAAAATAAATATTTTATCTGATTTGGTTGCACCCAATATATGAAGGATGAACAAAATAATCTACAAGTAAATTTTATGAGTTTGCGATAAGCGGCTAGTAATTTATAATTTTTAACACGGTATATATTTAGCAATTATTTCTATTTATATCAATATATTCATAATTCATAATTAAATATATGCTTAAATCAACAATATACAAACACGCAGCCCTAACCTCAACTGGCCTTATTAGAGGCAGCCCTATCGCAGCACAGGTGTGCCCGCAGCGAGAAAATTGTTTCTAACATCCAATATATGAGTCCGATTTTTCTTTCGTTGTTTACAAAAGTATTTAAATAAGTTGTAAATGCGTTGTTATAAGGTAATTTTACATTATAGGTATAACATAAGCAAGGATCGAGGTCTTTGAAAAGTTCTTTGACGCTATAGAAACGTAACGATCCTAATTTGTATTTCGAATTTTAAATTCGAATTTTAAAGCTTAAAGAGGCTAGGTATAAATTGCGATTCTTTAATTTGCTCTATAACAGACCATAGACAAATACCTTAAAATACAGTACATACCGTTGGTACATACATATTTATTATTTCATCAATTTTTTAACCCTTTTTGCTTCATATGAAATTGCAAATCGCAGTTTTTATACTCTTGAAGAATAGGTACGTTACGTTTGTAAATGTTTCTAATTTATCACATAAAAACTACTCAATCAGTTCGAATTTTTGTAGAAAGCTTCAGATATTGAAATCTTTAATACGAATACGCTGGTAACTAAAATAAATTCAATTTAGAATACGTAATACCCGCATAATATGAGAAATACCCGCATGAAAACAATTGAGTTTGAACAATTCGTATATGTTTGTATGCTTATACACATCAACCAGCATTTGCTGAGCTGGCTTTGACACAGATATTTTTTAAACTTATCTCGTTTTAATATTATTGGTTAATTTCTGACAGTGGTGTTCATAGTATTTTCTTGTGTTTGATTTTACGCGAGTACCTATAGGTATTATACATTTAGAAATCAAAGATTTTATCGGATTTTAAACGCGATTAACGCGATGACCACGCTCGCTACAAAGTGTGCGACACGTCGGGATAATAATATAATAAATAAATTGCGTTTAAAATCCGTTAAAATATTTAATTTCTAAATGGTGTTCATATTTATGTACACCCGCTTTAAATGTTATCGTAGTGCAGGCTCTTGAGCTTTCATAAGCTTTTCAAATAACTTAATAACTACTTAGAACTGAAAAAATTATCTGTTAATATAGGTCAAGTCCTTTAGATAAGTCACGGGGAAAAAAATCATTCAAAATTCATTGACAAAACGAAGTTATAAATTTAAAGCTAAATAATTGGCCTAGAATTATACAATGTTACATTTTTTTTAATATCCATATTAAAGTACATAAGGAGCCATTAAAAATATTATAACTTACATGAAAAATAATAAGAAAACCCATATTCTACGTGTTAGGTTTAATGACGGCCTGGCACAGCTGTGGGCCCAGGTGCCGTCTATATCACATGAAATGTAATAACATTTTATTTATTCCCGCCAATACTATACAGCCCACGTGATATTAAACATCTGACAGATTTATTTTTTAATTTCTAGGCAAAGGGTGCAATAATATACAGCCGGGTGGTATTGGATTTTGGGTCGAATAATATTGGTATCCGAAATATAGATATAGATAGTTTAAGTATAACGATAAAAAATTAAGGTTTAGAGATATAACTTTATTTGTAAATAAATTACTTATCTGTATATATATATGAAACATTATAGCTTGTACGTTATAACTTATAATAATATATGTAACTGTAAGTACCCTATATTATAATGTTTATTGTTTAATTGATTTGCTTCAATATTACCTGTTTCTGTAGGCTCTGTTAAATCATCCCTTTACATAATAATGTTTCAGATATATATTAACGTGTGAAAACACTTGTATAATTAATATTTGATATTTTACTACTCAAAAATAAACACTTTTAAATATTTAATGAATTAGATTTGTAAAAAAAACGAAAGTAGCTTTATAATATTAAGAAAACATTACTGTTCTAAGTAAAACCTTGTTTACGTACTAATAGAAGTTTTAATAATTATGCACAAGGCAATAAGCACCAGCTTAAATAATTCTGAATAAAAAAACATCAACATACAGTGCATACAGCCGCACTGCGTTCCTGAACTGCAACGTAAACCAATGTTTAATGTTTATATCTTTAGATCAAACGCATCATGCTATTATGTTTCTAAATAAATCACTAACATTATCTTAGAACTGCATTACAATTGTTATATCCATCTCTAACAAAACAACGCTTACCTTGACAATCCTCAAAATCGTTCACACCAAACACTTATAAATCACAAAATTGTTATCACAAAAAATGTTACAAGTTTCCGAACGCAACGCTGTCAGAGTGACGTAGAAAAGCGCGGGAAATCAGTGACGTCCGCTCGTCGAAGCGGCGGGCAAGCGACTGAGAGGGCGGGAACACAGCATGGTGGTTAGATTTTAATGGAAATTCTTGTTGGGCGTCCTGGTTTTCAGTAAAGCTCGTTCAAGCCCGAGCTTTCGCAAGGCCTGTTGTTCACTCCTTTATTTCACACGTTAATTATCATTATTTAGTACTAGTTAACGTATTTTGCATTTTATTAACGGTTTCTTTTAACAAGTTGGTTTTATCTTATATTTAGAGTGTTAAATGTTGTTTTTAAGGAATTGTTCACTGTTAGATATGTATAGTCTCTGCTAAACAACGTTAATTACCTAAATACATACATATATATATATATATATATATATATATATATATATATATATATATATATATATATATATATATATCTATAGAATAATTTAACTGATTGAAAGCTTCATTTGTCCGTGATTTATGCTTTTCACCTTGCGTAGGCTTTAAATTTAAACGAATATAATAATATTTTAATCAACGCCCACATTATTTCATTAACAAAGCAATATAATTATGTTACGATGTGAAATGATTTACTTAACAGTAAATTTAATATTCGGCTTAACGTTAATGTCATTAAACTATGTTATATATTCAAAATTATAACGACTGGCTCAGTGATTAGTTGCTTCACTATTTCGATAAAAACCGTCGTTTCGGTTCTCTTATTATATATCTACTTATTGTTAAAGTACTATTTGCAGTGACCTAGCCTAGCCTTTTCAGTAGCCTTAAAAATATTTCCCGGTAAGGCAATTCGAATGCCTACCTACTAATATTTTTATTTCTCATATTTGTTAATTTAAATTAGTGCTAGATAGAACTTAAAATTAATTATTTTCCATGTCTTTCTTCAGATGAGATTTTAAACATTCGTTCTCTATTCATTTAATAATATTAATTTCATCATCTTCATCAGGAGAAAATTTAAGTAGGTATGTATTAAAAAACATCTTTTTTTTACAATTTCTCCTCAATGTTAAAATATAACTGTACCTACTAATGTAACACACACATTTCTCCATTGCATAAATAACAATTAATACCTTAAAATTAAGATAAGCAAGATTGTTTAACACCAGGGCCTCAAGTCTGCTATTACAATAGTGTCAGAATGGTCTATCATTGATTTCAAAATTGTTGATTTTGACAAGTTTGGTAATCTACTATTATAATGGTGTCATTATGACTTTCCAATGGTCAACCACTGACATTCCATTGAAAGAAATGGCTTAGAATGGTAATCTCGTACATAATGACAAATGAATGACTGACGTATGGGGTAATCTGCTAAAATTTTGACAGTTCCTTTGATCATTGACCTACCATTGGATCGTCATTGTGCAGTCATTGCTTATAATAGCTCGGTTGTCGAAAAGAGTTTGTTATCTATCGTGTTTGTATTGTACTTTGTGAAATATTGAGTGGAGAAATGTATTCACTACGAGCAAATATTCTCGAGCTAGCCGCAGTGGATGCTAGAGAAAGAAGACGGGCGGAATGCAAAAGACGTCGTCGAGCCCGTCGCTTGACGAGAATTAGTACAAACCCCTTTATTGATATTTCCGAGGCGGAATTTGTAAAAACGTTTCGCCTTGGAAAGGACTCAGTAAGGGGGTTAATTGAAGAACTCATTCCCCTTATGGCCAGACCGCGTCGAAACGATAGCATATCGGCAGAAATGAAGGTTAGTAATCTGAATTTGATTTTCATTGATTTATTGTTCTGTAGCTATAAACACGAAATAGTTGATTTGTTATATTTTTTATTGCAGATTCTAATAGCACTTGCATTTTATGCATCAGGGTCCTATCAAACTTTGATTGGACAGAGTGCCCTCCATAATGTTGCACAAAATTGGGGCAGTCCACCGATATGGAATTTAAAATTTGGGCGCATTCCATCCAATATCTTTTGCTTAAACTTCGCCCTTCATTGGTGCGGCTGCAGTAGCCAAGCGCCAGGTCTTGGTGGTTTTCCAAAAAATCAATTAGAGCCGAAATTTGCTCTATTAGCACCATTTTTCAATATTATAAATAAATAAAACACAATGAAAATAAATAGCTAAACACCGGCCGCTAGAATTGTAAACAAGTAGTAATGTCACATTTGACTTTGACAGCTAAACAGATAAAACATTATTGAGTTTCACTTTTATCCGCGTTACACATTTTAATGTTTTTGCTATTTACGAACTTCTTACTACTTCAGATTGCTTATAACATTATTAAATAATATGTAAAAATGTTTAAAAATGAAATCTGGCATGAGTAAATGTTAAAATTTAGTAGTAGTTTTTCGAAAATCATTTCTACTACCGGGTTTTATAATAATGGCAATACGACAATGTCATTCTGCCACGATTCCATTACGAGACCACTGACCGACCACTGATCGACCATTATGAATTTAGCAGATTACAAACTTTTATCAAAATGACAATGGGATCGTGTTGGAATGACGAATTTATAAAAAATAGCAGACTTGGGGCCCTGAGCGACGCACGCGTTCGCTGTGTACTGGGCCTCAAGTCTGCTATTACAATAGTGTCAGAATGGTCTATCATTGATTTCAAAATTGTTGATTTTGACAAGTTTGGTAATCTACTATTATAATGGTGTCATTATGACTTTCCAATGGTCAACCACTGACATTCCATTGAAAGAAATGGCTTAGAATGGTAATCTCGTACATAATGACAAATGAATGACTGACGTATGGGGTAATCTGCTAAAATTTTGACAGTTCCTTTGATCATTGACCTACCATTGGATCGTCATTGTGCAGTCATTGCTTATAATAGCTCGGTTGTCGAAAAGAGTTTGTTATCTATCGTGTTTGTATTGTACTTTGTGAAATATTGAGTGGAGAAATGTATTCACTACGAGCAAATATTCTCGAGCTAGCCGCAGTGGATGCTAGAGAAAGAAGACGGGCGGAATGCAAAAGACGTCGTCGAGCCCGTCGCTTGACGAGAATTAGTACAAACCCCTTTATTGATATTTCCGAGGCGGAATTTGTAAAAACGTTTCGCCTTGGAAAGGACTCAGTAAGGGGGTTAATTGAAGAACTCATTCCCCTTATGGCCAGACCGCGTCGAAACGATAGCATATCGGCAGAAATGAAGGTTAGTAATCTGAATTTGATTTTCATTGATTTATTGTTCTGTAGCTATAAACACGAAATAGTTGATTTGTTATATTTTTTATTGCAGATTCTAATAGCACTTGCATTTTATGCATCAGGGTCCTATCAAACTTTGATTGGACAGAGTGCCCTCCATAATGTTGCACAAAATTGGGGCAGTCCACCGATATGGAATTTAAAATTTGGGCGCATTCCATCCAATATCTTTTGCTTAAACTTCGCCCTTCATTGGTGCGGCTGCAGTAGCCAAGCGCCAGGTCTTGGTGGTTTTCCAAAAAATCAATTAGAGCCGAAATTTGCTCTATTAGCACCATTTTTCAATATTATAAATAAATAAAACACAATGAAAATAAATAGCTAAACACCGGCCGCTAGAATTGTAAACAAGTAGTAATGTCACATTTGACTTTGACAGCTAAACAGATAAAACATTATTGAGTTTCACTTTTATCCGCGTTACACATTTTAATGTTTTTGCTATTTACGAACTTCTTACTACTTCAGATTGCTTATAACATTATTAAATAATATGTAAAAATGTTTAAAAATGAAATCTGGCATGAGTAAATGTTAAAATTTAGTAGTAGTTTTTCGAAAATCATTTCTACTACCGGGTTTTATAATAATGGCAATACGACAATGTCATTCTGCCACGATTCCATTACGAGACCACTGACCGACCACTGATCGACCATTATGAATTTAGCAGATTACAAACTTTTATCAAAATGACAATGGGATCGTGTTGGAATGACGAATTTATAAAAAATAGCAGACTTGGGGCCCAGGTGTACAAACATTCCGAACACTTGTGCACACAACTAACTTTTGCGACTTTACAAACAGATAATATAAGCATAATCTGATGTTTTTACGTTATATACTTAGTCTAAGTTAATTCTTGAATGTTTTGTTGACCTATTTACTCTTTGTATTTTTTTATGTAAAGAATGTAGTTAGATATTTTGCTATAAATCGTGAAATAAACTTCATTGAAGATTTAAGCAAATTTTTCCACTTATAAAATGAAAAAAAAAATGTAGCTAATGATTTAAATTTTACCGCGTTGTGAATTCATTAAAGGCAACATTGTGATAGTATATATAATAGACGGGCACTTCTCCGCAACTCGACGTCAAGCGCCTATTTTGCGTGAGAGAGGGAGGTGGGGGAAACCAGCTAAAACTGAAACCACCCGAGCTCCTCCATGAAGCCAAGCAGCTTGTGAGGGCTGCCAAAGGCTTCAGGGAGAGACCCGGGAGACCCCAGGTGTCTTGCCCTGTACTCCGCAACCCCCTTACATTCCATGATGACGTGGGCTGCCGTTTCCTCGGTCGCCATGCATGCTCTGCATAGCGGACTGTCTGTGATCCCTAGATTGAAGAGATGTTTGTTAAAGGGGCCGTGCCCTGTGAGGGTCCCTGTTATTAACAATATTAACATTGTGATAGTATTGATGTTAAATTAAAATTCAATTGACGGAATTTTATATAAACAGAGCAAGATAGAAAGGAAGAACTGAATATACTTAATTTAAAAAAGCGATGCATGCATTGTAGCACAATATCATTAGAATTGCCGAATACAAGAGATTTCTAAATAACAGACCACAGAGCCCGCATACAGGGAACCATTTTCATTTAGTCGATATGGCCCACATGCCAGGTGTGAAAGATTTCTTCCTTCTGTCTTTGTAATCCAACAAGCACGAATAAAATTGAATACCTAATGAAATAGCGTTTCAGCCCACTCTTGTATATCGACCGATTTATTTCATTGGTCGCTAGTCAATATCACGATCGGTATAAACAGCAGGAAATCCCTACAGACGGTATATAACGGTCATACAATAATGTCATATGGACTGAATTTGATATTCAAACTCAAACTCAAACATTCATTTATTCAATTAGACTACTGTTTAGTAGCACTTTCGAATCGTCATTACATAAGTATTTTTAACATTTACCACCGATTCGGAAAGCAGTATCTATGGAGAAGAATCGGCAAGAAACTCCATAGTTGCTCTTTTAAATCATGTCAATATTACATAATATGTAACTTATATCTAACTAACTACATAATATATCATAATATGCCAAAGAACTGTCCTGTGGTTTTTACGCGATTACCCTCCATGGGTCTTTATCGTCTATATATTCCTGAATACTGTAGTACGCTCTCTGAACTAGTACATTTTTTATATAAGTTTTAAATTTAGAACTACTAAACTCTTTAATATTGTGAGGAATTCTATTATATAAGCGTATACCTTGACCCATAAATGAATTTTTAACTTTAGCTAATCGGAAAAATGGCATTTCAATTCTATTCCTGTTCCTTGTGCCATAATCGTGTCTATCTCCTACTCTTGTGTGTAAGTCGGAGCTTTTGTGTACATGCAAAATATTATTAAATATATACTGTGATGGTACAGTAAGGATACCAGTATTCTTAAAATGATCTCTTAGTGAGTCCCGAGCACGTAAATTATATATAGAGCGAATGGCTCTTTTCTGTAAGATAAATATAGTTTCTATATCTGCAGCCTTGCCCCACAGTAGAATTCCATAGGACATAATGCTATGAAAGTAGCTGAAATAAACCAATCTAGCTGTATCTTCATCGGTGAGATGCCTTATTTTTCGGACTGCATATGCAGCTGAACTGAGCTTACCTGCAGCGGTGTTGACATGGGCTCCCCACTGTAGTTTCTCGTCCAATGTTAACCCTAGAAATACAGTAGACTCAGTAGGATGCAATACCTCCCCGTTCAAGGTAATATCTCTGTTCAACTTTTTTACATTAGGAAGTAAAAATTCAACACAAGTGGTTTTTTTGGCATTTAATAATAAATTATTGGCAGTAAACCATTCAGATATGTGTAAAAGAGCACTGTTCACTTCGTCAACATTTGGGTCATGCCTATCCACATTAAAAATTAATGAGGTATCATCTGCAAACAGAACTATTTCACACCTATCCTGCAAATAATAGGGAAGATCATTGATATATACCAAGAACAAGAAGGGACCTAAAATTGACCCCTGTGGAACACCAATGTTAATTGACGCACCGCTAGAACGTTCTCCATTAACAACTACAGTCTGTATCCTATCATGCAGGTATGACGCTATGAGGTTCTGGGCTTTTCCTTTAATTCCATAGTGATTAAGTTTACGTAACAAAGTACAATGTTCAACGCAGTCAAATGCCTTGGAGAGGTCACAAAATATCCCCAGAGCATTTTTTGAGTTTTCCCATGCTTTATATATATGTGTTAGAAGTGCAACTCCAGCATCTGTGGTTGAGCGCCCCTTTGTGAAACCAAACTGTTTGGTGTGCAGTAAATTATTAGATGCAAAATGACTACTCAATTGGTTTAATATTAACTTCTCGAATACCTTACTTAATGTTGGTAAAATAGAGATAGGTCTATAATTGTTACAGTCTTCTTGATCGCCCTTCTTAAATAGAGGTATAACTTTACTAAGCTTTAGTAAATTAGGAAATGTACCATAGTCACAACACTTATTAAATATGAAAGCTAAATTTTTCGCAATATTTTCTATTATATTATTAACTAAATTTACGGACATTCCCCAAAGATCACAAGTATTTTTTAGATTAAGCGTCTTAAAGGCAGCAACAATATCACAAGCAGTTACGTGTCGTAATTCAAATAATGTACTGCACCCCGCAACATGGTCCCTCAAAAAGGTTTCTGCAAGTGCTGAAGACGAATTTAAACTATTAGTAATAGTAGCAGGGACACTACTGAAGAATTCTTCAAAAGCAAGCGCAACATCAGCACTTTTGTCAATTATTTAGTTCTATAGCATTACAGCACCACCTCTTGTAACTTTCATTGGTTGTTATCAGGCGCGAGGACTCACTATATGCTTTTTACCGAACAAGTTAACGACCAATGAAACTGCGCCTATAATCTCGTCCACCGTTAAAAATAGTTGAAATACGCCAGATTTTATGAAAACTTTCAAACGAAATAAAACATAACGCGGTCGTGTAATTAAAACAACATCAAGTCGACACTCGACACGCGCGATCGCATATGGCGCGCGGACGTGACGTCACGCGGCCATTTGCATTTTTTCCCGCCAGTCGCCAAGCGCGGAGTGCGTTCTGAAAGTGATTTTTCTAAAATGGCATGTAGGTTTTATAAGTAATTTTTTATATTGTTTCACTTATACAGATCTATAAATGGAAAGACAAAATCAGCTATAGAATCAATTTCAATTGAAATGAATTGAAAAATTATTGTTCCAATTAAGATCTGTAGACTGTAACTATAAAATTTTGTTAAAAATAACCCTATGTAATATAATCTTATGTATATAATAAACGTATGTATTACACAAAATATAAAGGTATGACATAGGTATACTACTAGAAATTTGGGGCTAAATGCTATTAATAATATTACCTATGCATATAGGAAAATTTATTGACTACGGACCAGTAATTTTGTAATACGGCAAAAAGATCTTTAAATTGTATAGCAGATAGAGCAAGCGAAAGAGTATGCGGGTATGTGCCGCGTCCTCTTAACAACCTATTTGTTATTTTATTAGCTTCAAATAAATTGATGCTTGAATATTTGAATAGGTATCTGTGAACTAGAACGGGCTAAAACATGACTACCTTAAAGCAAAAGATAGATTCTTCTCCTGCCCAACGCTATATGAAAATTTCCAAGCAAAAACAGGCGATATAACCAACTACATATTTTTCAATGAAATGCTACGAATCATTAATTATTATAATTGCATTATGTAAGAAAACTTATGATGGTAGTTTAAATGTTAGTAAAATTCAATAGAACTTAACATGGACAGAGTGGTGGGTAACTAATTGTTAAATTTATTATTATATAAGGGCTAGGGATAAAGATAAAAAGTCATGGATGGCTTGTTTCAATATTGCATGTATACAGGTGTGTCGTTAGAATACTGAGATGATAGCTAATAAAATACATATTTTAGAAGAAGTGTCTATATTATATCAACACCCTAAAGGAACTACGACACAGATAGACGGAATTAATAATGATGATGTAATAATTAATTTTGATAACCCACAGGTTTCAATTGTTTTCCTGATAACTCCAGTCTTCTCGCAATATGCTATGAACACTGGGATGAGAGCTGATGTTACGTTCGATGTTCGCAATGACAGATTTGATATGGGCAACCTTATACGCAAACAAAATAAGTACTACGGAGGCCCAGCCATGGACCCACAATCATCAGAAGAATATAGACGCAATTACGGACAAGATAGAGGCCAATTTCCCATATTTAGAAGAAGAGGAGAAGACTCAATCGAACATAAACATAGACGTCAAAGGAACAAAGACAGAATGACTAGAAAATCTAAATCACTTAGTAAAACGAGACAGCAGATGTTGAATGACATTAAAAGGGAAAGAGAGGCTCGATTGAATAACATTCTAAACGAAGCCTTATTAAGAATAAATTCAGCTAGACGAAATGAGGATTTCGCTTACCACGATGAAATGGTAAGCAATAGTGACAATGAAGAAGACTTTAACAGAAATCTTAATACATTTAAAGCTAATATTAAAGAGAATTCGGGTAAATTGGAGGATGTTGAAGATATTCTTACTAACTTAGTGAGTAAAGGCAGACGCAGCATGCCAGATGAAGACCAGAAGGTTTTATTGCATTATGCCTTTCCAGTAAATATGAGGGTTGAAGGATTTCTTCAGACACCTTGATACGTGGATATATTTTGTTTGTCTAATATATTGGCCTCTTTAAATAAAAACTTGATCTTAGAGCACATTTATTTTAAAATTAAAATTAACCCCTTTATAGCTTCGTGTATGCTTTTAAGTCCTATCCTTACACCACTCAAATAGGCAAAATATTTCAATTTGTTTTTTGTTAAATGCAAAGAGATATAGCAAAAAATTGTGAGCCGTTAACAATCGTTAGAATTATTATTTTTTAGATACGAAATATTCTAAAAGAATACGAAATGAATACGAAGGTAATAATTTTCCTAATAATCGTAACGTACTTAAATCTCGTCCTATTTCACGCTTAATTAAGAATGGTTTGCTGTGAATTATAATCACAAAATCAATTAAAATACACCTCTTTACTACAAGTCTTTAGTTAGGTTAGGTTTAAAAATAAAAATGAGTATGAAAAATAAATCCATCTATGTTCTCCTTAGTTTTACTATTCAATTATTTATTGCTAGCGCATCAAATGAGTCACGGGAAAAATTACTAGCTGATATTGCAGATATAATCAATACAATTAACTCTCAAGATGAAGATACAAATGATGATCAGTATCTGCATGAATTTAATGACCCAATGTATAACAATAATTTAAAATTGTTCCTGAAACAACTTCGTAATGCTGATGAAGATGACCATTCTATTAACATGCAAGACAGAATGTGTAATAAAAGAGGCAAATCGGGAGGTCTCTGCAATGCTAAAGATGTATACGAAGTAGCTAGTGACGTCAGCAAGATTATTGATAATATCAACCGACAAGCAGGAAATGAGGAAGAAATTTTAAAAGCATTACGTTGTAGCGCAGGTAGGTGTGGAAAAGATGATACTGATTATAAGCTAAAAGATACAGAAATTAATGATTCTGCAGAAGATAATCCTAATATTGAAGGAGAAATACATGATGACGATTCTAACCAAAATCTCTTACAAGCTGTTTTGAAAGAAATTAACGAAATATCCGGTGGAAATGGTAAGAATAATACCGTATTAGCAAAACACAGTAGAGTAGTGGTACCGCTTACACCAGAAGATATAGCAGATTATTATAGAGCAGCTATGGACGATGTAAGACAAGCTCTCATGGATTATGTTAGATACAGATCTAATTTTAAAACAATGCGTGGACTGCCGAGAGCTGTCCGTCGTGGCATACAAAATATTCGAGAGAAGTATAGACATTTCAAAATAACAGACAAAGCATTAGCCAAACAAATATTCGATCTTCTATTAACTGACATGAAGGAAATAAGAATTATTCCAGATAAAGATACGCGAAACTTGTATGATGTGTATTTACCAGTTTGGATGTATATGGAGACGTTGAATAAGAAAGAAGGTAGAAGATTGAGAACAAGCAAACGAATATTACCATTAACGTTACACCAAAAGAATAGAATGCAGAATAAAGAGCCACCTAGGAAATTGTTGAAATACTCGTGGAGGAGAAACTTAAACTCTGATCAAGCCAAATATGGAGTACCATTTGTTCTTGATATTCAAGGTTTAGGGCAAATAAATTAATAATAGGAATATGTGTTTTATTCTCTTCTTTAAAAAAAAATTACTTCATGAACCAATATCGCACAGATTCGATAATTAATAAAAATTGTATCGATTGCACATTTTTATTTTTGCAGGACTTAATAATTGATGATGGTATTCTAAAGTTAATTAATTTAATTTTGAACAGCTGTACGTAAATATTAAATTCAGAGTTCATGTTATAATTATTATGTATCATAGGTTTCGTTTAATGTGGTTCTGAATGAAAGGTACACGTAAATTTAACAAAATACAATATTCAGACAGAAAGCCAAACAGAAATAATATAAGTTAATACACGCAATAACGTATAGTTAAGTGCTTATTTCACGCTTGACTGTATAGAGCTATCAAGAAAAGCAAAAAATAGTCTTTTATTTTTGATATTATCCAGTCTCAAAATTATTTATACTTACATTAGAATTCTCGTTAATATGAAATGTTTACTTTTTAATTTATTTTACATCGGTGCACTGGTATCATGCAAGGAAAATTCATTAAACAATTTCGTTTCTACTACAGTAGGAGAGATAATACATAACATCAGTTTTCAAAGAAATTTTGCAGTTGACGATTATGAATTTTTACATAGAGATCAAGATATCAACCCCCAAGAACCAGAAAGTATTAACTCTAATGAAGATAATATAAAGTACACATTAGATGATACTCAAGATATAGAAAAGGATTTTATACCTACAGTAAATGATGACGATATGTGTAAGAGTGGTAGATGCGGGTGTGGCCGACCAGGACGATGTGGTACTTCAAATAACAACAAAATCAATGAGCTTCTTGATGATGTATTTGCACAATTAGAACAAGACAGAAAAGACAATGAAAAACTTCTTCAATTTAAAGAAAGTAAAGAAATATCTCATGCTCCAAATAATCAAAGAAATAATATTTTTTCTGCTGATCCTTTCAGACTAGCGTCCTCGTTAAAAACTGATTTGACTAGAACTAAAGAAAAATATAAGAAAAAGACAAAAGTTAGTGATGAAGATCCGTCTAATGTTCTTAAAGTATTACTTTCTGACATTTACGACCTTACCGACGATAAAATTAACGAAAAGCAACAACTTAAACGTTCTAGAATACCGTTTGCGCCTAAGGAAATTGCAAGATTTTACAACGAATTTAAAGACCAAGCCACGATCCGAATTTTTAACTATGTCAAAGATCTATCTCCAAAGAAATCACTACCCTACTTGACTTTAAAGCCGAGACGTGAATTCGAAAGACTGAAAAAAAGATATAGGCAGAAAAGAATGAAAGATAATGAATTAGGAAAAGAAATTGTGGATATGCTTCTTGGAAATAAAGGCAACATGAGGATTATGCCACATAGAAAATGTAATATGTATGAAATAATTGTGCCCAAATGGGTTTATGTTGCTTTTTATAAGATGAGAAAAAATGAAAGACAGAAAAAAACTTATTAATTGAATAAACTCTAAACTTCAAATTCTCATGCACATAAAAATTATGTTTACTAATTTTTCGTCTATATTCTTCCTCTACTTCTTGAATAAATCCAGCTCCATCCTAAAAGTTCGTCTATTCACAGCTTAGATCATTAACCCTTAATAAGGCTCGCGCCTGTGTTACAGCTAGAAAGTAAGTTACAGTGGAAATAGTGTAAATAGATACTGTAGAATTTAAAAAAAGTATTTTGAAAAAGGGGGGATGGTTTTTTACCCCCTTTTTTTGGGTGGGAAATAATATCCCTTTGCCCGATTATGTATGTGCACTGTGTCTCGAAGTGGGAAAATAATTCCCTTCGCCTATTTAGGCAAAGGGAATTATGCCTAGTTTTGTTGTTATTCATATACTAGTATTTCACCTGGTTTCGCTTTTTTCATTTCATTTATTTTTTAATTTTTTTTTTTATGCGTTACGAACTTTTATTTTATTTACCTATAAATATTATCATGCATGCTAAATAAAAAGCGGTATTGCAATCGCATTTTTATTCTAAAAATTAATATAGCTAATTACAAGTAAGCTAAAAGCGTGTTAAAAATATAATTATTCTTGGGGTGAAGCCTCGTGGAATAATTTAAAACATTTCTTTGCACATATTGCAACTTGGCACGTGGAACATACTATTTTTGTTCTTCTCTCCTCTTTTTTTGTGCTACAAAATCGGCATCTTTTGTAAGTATTTCCTTCATCTGGAAGATGGACGCCGACATTGAGTAAACGTATCGCATCTGGAACTCCAAAGTTGTTACAAATAAATTATTACATGTAAATATCACATCTACATCCCCTAAGAAGCTTACTTTCATTCAAATTTCAGCATTCTATTATTATTTGTATTTTGTATTGTGATTTGTGAGTTCAAACTTTCATATATATAATAAGAAATAAATTATAAACTCAATCGGGCCAAGGGAATAATTTTCCCACTTAGTATTTCGCAGATTTTAACGCTGTTATCAATGTTATACGCATAAAATCAATAAAAAAACATAGCTAAAGTTGTCATTTCATAAAAGATGGAAACATAATCTACTTACAAGATTTTTCGATGAACAATAAAAGATTTTTTCTCGGAAGTAACCAAAAATCGACCGTTATTTTAGCACTTTTTCACGTCACTGAACTTTGACATTGACATTTCAATAGAAGGTAGTCATTTTTTGAAAAGTGTTCAAGTTATGAAATTTAAAATCTTCTAAAGAATAGTATATTTCGGTTGCGTTCATTCTATGGGCTATCTTTCATGTAAAATAAACATGTTTTTCAAAATAGTCTTGGTGGGAAACTATATCCCTTTGCCTTATTAAGGGTTAAGTAATGGATGGAGTACGCTGGCAAATGTTCTAACTAAACTTTCTGCTGATTTTGGTGCGGGGAGGGTAACTCACACTATTGAAACACAATCACACATTCACAAAAATAATTTGTGTCACGAAAGTCGTAAAAATTTACGACCTTTTAAGCGACGAGTTTTAAAATTCAACTCTATCCCTAAGTTCATAAAGATTAAATTTGTATTTCATTCCAAGTTGTCTCGTGGGGAGTGCGGTTCAATATCGCGTTCTAAATTCAACTTTATAACTTAGGTCATAAAGATTAAATTTGTATTTCTTTAAAAGATAGTCTCGTAAGGAATGCGGTTCATTATCGCGTTTTAAATTCAACTTTATCTCTTAGTTCATAAAGATTAAATTTGTATATTTTCTTTCCATGATAGTCTCGTGGGGCCGCATCAATGATCGAGTAAACATGACTCGATTATTTGTCTTGATCATATCGCTAAACGATACATCGACGATTATTAGAAATTGCATTTAATTAGAAATGTACGTTAGAAAAATAAAAAAATATACACAAATGAAAGGTTATTCCATCTTTTTTAATATTCGACATGTTTGAATTGCTTCTGCAAGACTTGACAGTGCAAAACGGCATTTTTAGCGGAGCACTCGCAGACGTCCTTTCGATGTTTTACGAATACGCAGAGTGTTTGTAATCGATTACGCAAGTAGTTTTTATGAAAGCATAAGATTTTTCGATTCGAATAATCTTATACCTCGGCAAAAGGGGAAACGCCTGCGAGTGTTATCCATTACTTAATGATCTAAGATTCACAGCTAATAAGATTCATAGAGCAATATAAACACTGGCAAATAATTCAGTATAGACAGACGCCTTGAGACAAAAAGAAAAATCATTGACAAATGTCACAATGTGCCATTTTGACTTTGACAGCCGACAGCTGAAATAATAATCAACAAATTTTTCATTGCAAAGTTTATTAAAATTTAATAAATTGAACTCTATCATAGTTGTGTAAAATACCTTATTAAAAAGCATTTTACATAATTAAATATAAGTACAGTGATATTAAACAGCTACAAATGATGGCAAACGACACCCCTGAAAGCGATTTTTCAATAGAATGTTTTCAGAATTATTCAGCACCAGAGGTGTTCGTACAGGGTCTGGCTGGTATGGTCAATCAGAGCGATGTAGAAGCTATTATCCGTGCTCAAAAAACAATGTAAGTATCTTATAAATTATGAAAATATCAGACAAATAACTACGAAAATGGGGTTTCTTTAGAGAACTGCCGCACGTATTATAGGTTTTTTGTGGGGGAGGGATGGGGGGGAGGAGGGGGGGACCCTCCCACCAAAAGGGGAAAGTTAGGAAACCAATAGTTTTGGAGAAAAATCAATTTTCCTATTCTAACCTCAAAATGTATGGAATTGGTGTAAAATCATTTTAATTAAGCATTAGACGATAGTAACAAAAATTTTACGATACATAAATAAAATACAAACAAGTTGTGAAAACCTACGTAGTTTTTTTTATTTGAGTGGGAATCGCCCTAAAGTCGCTTCTGGCACTCGCCGGCCGCTGCCGCGGCACGCTCGCTTCGCTCGCTCGGCTCGTGCGGCAGTTCAAATGTTAACCTAACACGCTCGTCGCTTCGCTCCTCGCTACCTATTTAGATATAAAAAATAAAAGTTTAATAGTTTTTTAACCTACGTAGATTTTTTTTTAAGCTATTGCATAGCTTCTATCGCGGGCCTTGAGCGCGGGGACCGAATCCAGAAATTGCGTAACGAAAAACCTCACGCTCCGACGGGCACGGAGGTGTGGCTTGAAGGCATGCTATGCAATAGCTTTGCCGCGGCAGTCCCCGAGTGCCACACGTCTTTTTTGTTTGAGTGGGAATCGCCCTAAAGTCGCTTCTGGCACTCGCCGGCTGCTGCCGCGGCACGCTCGCTTCGCTCGCTCGGCTCGTGCGGCAGTTCCAGAGTTAACCTAACACGCTCGTCGCTTCGCTCCTCGCTACCTATTTGGATATTAAAAATAAAAGTTTAATAGTTTTTTAACCTACCTACGTAGATTTTTTTTGTTTGAGTAGGAATCGCCCTAAAGTCGCTTTTGGCACTCGCCAGCCGCAGCGTAAAGTCACAGTACAGTGAAATGGAACGTCTTGGTCTGCTTTTTTTGCACAACAAAACGGATAAATGCACTTTTTTCGCACAAAAAATTATTAACTTTAAAAATTAATAACTAAAAAACTACAAGTTTCCTAACGATAATATTTTGGAATTACAATCTTACATTACCTAGCTAACTAAAAATATAAATATTTCCAACAAATTCGTGCGGCAGTTAACTAAAGCCAACCCTATTTGTTTCTATAGGTAGCAAAAATTGGACGCCAAAGGAAACAATTGATTAATATTTTCTGAATTTCCATAATTATTTGTTACCAGGTTACAAAGGTTTGAAAAAACAACAGAAATGCTCACAAATTGCAATCAACTATCTGCAAGCAGACTCTGCGCAGCATCGTTAGAATTTAAAAAACACACTCAACTGTTATTAGATATGAAGAAAGATCTAGAATATATCTTTAAGAAAATAAGAGCTATAAAGACTAAGTTGAGGTAAGATTTTAATTATGTTTTTCAAAAGTTACCTTAATAAAATCATACCATTATTCTTTTACTTGAAAACTGCTATATTTGATATTTTGCAAGTCATATAATGCACTAGCTGTGCACCACGGTTTCACCTGCATTGCTCTGCTCCTGTTGGTCTTAGCATGATGATATAATATACCCTATAGCCTTCCTCAATAAATGGGCTATCTAACACCAAAATAATTTTTCAAATCGGACCAGTAGTTCCTGAGATTAGTGCGTTCAAACAAACAAACACAAACAAACTCTTCAGCTGTATAATAATATTATTATAGATAATACATCCATCTAAATGATAACCATCTTCTGTTGCATGTATCCCAGTCACTATTTAAACTTTACATTATTTTTTAAGTTATTAAGTAATATAATCCAAATATATTTGCTAATATATTTTATTTAAATATTTCTTACATTCCAGCACACAATACCCAGACGATTATAAATTAGCAGTAGCCGCAGCTGTAGCAAATAAAAAACCACTCGACGAAGAAGATGAGACGGAAATTAAATCGGAAACAAAAATACAATCCAAAATGGTCGCTACAGTATCAACGGAAACTTTAAAACCATCTACTAGTGATAAGAAGAAAAAGAAAGATAAAAACACAGATGTAGCGGAGAAGAAGAAAAGTAGCAGTTCTTCTGATACGGAAAGTGCTAGTTCAGGAGATGATAGTAGCACAGATACTGGTTAAGTTTAGTAGTTTTTGGTAGTAATAGTTAGACAAGCTAGATAGATTAATTGTTGTATGGAGTTCTAACGGAATGTTATGGCGACCGTACACGAACCGCTTCAACCAGTTGAAACCGACGGCTTGAAGCCGCGACCGCGCGGTGAACTATGGACATTCATTTACTGCCGTACACGAACTGCTCGAGCCGTCGCGACCGCTTCAAGCCGTCAACTGCGCGGTTTATAGCGACAGCTCAAGAAGTCAACGACTGACCGCTCGAGCAGTCCGTGTACGTCTCTCAGCCGTTAACTGCTCGAGCAGTCCGTGTACGTGAGTGACTTCTTCTGTATGACAAAATTTTATGTTTGAATGAAAATCTGGAAAATATTAATAAAAATATAATGATGAGAATATTGTCATAGATTACTAAATCGTTACTTCATATTATATTTATTTAATGTCTAATATTCGGCAGATCAATGACTTTATTTTCATTTTTAAAACTATTAATTTGCTGAAAAATGAATTATGAATTAGCTCGGCAACTTTAGCACATTATTTTATAAAAATAAGAATGTCAATATCGGCATAATGCATTATTATTCCACTTATGGAAATTGTTTATATTAACTTTTTTTTTCTAATATTTTAAAAACATCTTTACCTCCATAATCATTTAAGTATTACTAGTTATTGTCGGAGGCCAAGACTCACTTTGGGTCCCTGCGCCACTCCAGTAAGTAAGTAGGTAAGTAAGTTATTTAGATCTAATGTTACCACTATTGAATTAAGTATACTTACTTATTTCTAGTTAACTTGGATAATGTAAAGACATTCTATTTGGTGCATCTTATTATGATGAATATAAATCTATACTAATATTTTATATTATAAAGCTGAAGAGTTTGTTTGTTTGAATGCGCTAATCTCAGGAACTATTGGTTCGATTTGAAAAAAATATTTTGGTGTTAGTTAGCCCATTTATTGAGGAAGGCTATAGAGTATAGGCTATATAATATGTATCATCACGCTAAGACCAACAAATTTACAATATAAGTTAATCAATTTACCTTATAACTTAACAGCCGTACAAATAAACGAGTTATAACATTTTATGAAAAGAATAAACTAAGAATAAGGAAAAATCATACAAATAAACACGTAATAAATGAAATCTAGTATAACTTCGTAATAAGTATTCATACTAATGCTATTTCGTCCTTATTCCGGCTACCACCCTAGTATAAGTCTGACATAACCGAGTTATATCCTATATTTCAGTACATTGTGCTGTGTTTTACAAGTTTTAGAAGCAATTTTCAATCTAAATTTGAGATAATAGCAATGAGAGTAATACAAGAAGTAGAAAAAGTTGAGCAAATTAATAATTTCATTACGTAAATGGAAAATTTTGTATGAAATGTCAAAATATACGAAATTATGAAAAACTCTTTTGATATTTATAATGATTTATTAATTTACGACATGCGCCAAACCATACATACATAAAACTTATTTCTAAACTTATCACAATAATATAAACTTTCGTTGAAAATATAAATCTTCTAAGCCTGGAGTTGTATGTTTTATTGTTTTGAGTACCAGTTATTTGGCAACTCTCTATCTCAAGGTGGGTTTATCTTCTGTTCTCCAGATATTGGATAGCGTTCTTTTTCATTTGCTTGCATATTTAATGATATATTTAAATTATATCCAATAAATATTTAAAAAATAAATAAACAGAACATCGTATGATGAAACTTCACAACAAATTCGACGAAGTCAAACGAGCGTCAAAATGACAGCACCAAGGCTTAACCGTAGACAATTTCAATGTTTTTCATAATTTTGTGAATGAATTGCTACGTTGCCGCTTCGCGCCTATTGCATAGCGTGAGCATCAGGGTCTTTTCAGCTAGAACATTTCACTCTCAGTACATTTATGTTGGTTCATTTTAGTTCGGACATAGCTCAACAGATGTCAGCCTTACAAATTCTTTTGACAGATGACAGTTGACACATGTTTGTTTTATGTTTATTGCCCCTCACTCCCTCACTCCGTTTACCGGCGTTTGCGTGGCGTTTGCGCATTGGAATCGTTCATGGTGTTTTTTATGTTTATTCGGATTTATCCCCACGAATTGGCGTGTTTATGGACTTTTATGTATCTGTTGAAAATCGTGACCCCAGGCTTGACTCCGGACTTTGATTCTTCCGTTTTGGATTTGATCTCAACTTCATTTCTGATCACTATGGCTGCCGAGAAAAAGTGCTGTGTGCCGACCTGTGGTAAGTCTATAATCGTGTTATTTATTTGGATTTGCCAAAATAAGTAGCTCAAATAAATACATTGCTGTTTAGGCTTTGCTACTCACGGGCTGATAGTTAGGTTAGTTTGTGTTTGTCAAGATGTTCTACTTCTATCATCCTAGCCAAAAGTAATAGAACTTATACTTATAATCAGCGTAAAATCAAAGCATTTACCTTAAAAAGTGCTATTTGATGTACTTAATGTCTAGCACATTGTTATGCAATACATTATGACCTATGATTATTATTAAAACATTCTACAACAGACATTATGATTAAAACACCTACATTGAAACATTTTCACTAATAACTTATATTTCTACTTTTATTTCTATTTTCCATATGTACATATTATATGCCTTAACCCTCAGCCTTTGAAATGTTACTATTAATTTGGCAAATTGATAATACTCATGCTCAATCTCACACAAAACTAATTTAAATGATTACAGGTACCTACTTATCTATTTCAAAATTGAATGTGAATCTAGTGTTTTCGAGTTTAGTTCTTGAATCATTTGAAAAGTAATATAGGTATAAGAATAATTTGATGTTTTTTATTCAACTATAAAATTCATCATTTATAAAATCAGCACTTGTTAGTACTAAACTTTTCTCGGTTATTGCACAAAAATTACACTAAGTATGATAAATTAAATATTTATTAGGTATTATAATATATTATTGCCTTTACATTGCTATACTCTGTCCATTATATTATTTGCTTTTTGACAGCTTCACGCCCATGTAGGATTGTATTGTCTATGTTAAGATTTCATACAAATAATTATCGTACTTCATGGACAGGTCCCGCCCACTTAGTGATGCCTACACAGAATTATTCAATGATGGGTCGATAGATTAAAATAATCGATAGAAATACTCTGTAAAATATATCCGATACAGAAAAACTCTTCTATTATGTTATACAGTAGAACTCCAATTATCCGAACTCCGACTATCCGAATCGCCGATTATCCGAATCACAAAAAATTGTCCAAATAAAGTCTAAGTGCACTATTATTCTTCCCCCCGGCCCCGCGAAGCCAGTGTTTATGCGTCAAGTCTTGACTTGACTTATCTTAACTTGCCGTTGTGCCTACACTGACTTGAGATGTTTAAAAAACAATGATTTTTATTTCTAAACTTGTACATAAGTACATTTTATTTATATTTAAAACGTGAAAATTTCATGTTTCTTTCATTTAATTCATTAAAAAGATAGTGCAATATCAAAACGTAGCTTTTATTGTCTCCAATGGCAATGTTTTTTTAAAAATCCGATTATCCGAATATTTGATTATCCGAATGGGTCCCGGTCCCCATTAATTCGGATAATTGGAGTTCTACTGTATAATTTAAACGTAAAGACAACCAAATTGTAAGATAGAAACCAATAAATAATAAAATATTAGTTTAGTTTAGTTTTAACATACAATGCATAGATATGTGGTCTTATTATTACATATCTTATTAGTACGTTTACGTTGTAATTATTATTTACGTACCTGATTCGATTTATAATAATATTTTGAATTTATAATTGAAATGGTATCACAATCGATAATCTTTTGAACAGGTTTTTCTGGTCTCACCCGTCGAGCTGTCAAAAAGCAATTCTTATAGTGGACAGACTATACTAGTTCTAATAATAATGCATCAAATTATACTTTCAGGTTCGGATACACAAATACTTCACAAGTTTCCAAATCCAGATAAAGACATGGAACGTTTCCGGATATGGCTTTATAGAATTGGAGGCGAAATTTTGGCTTTGGATAATGCATATATTTATAAATATCGCAAAATTTGTCACAAACATTTTGAAATTCAGTATCACACCAGAAGCAAAATGCTTAGTCCTAATGCTGTCCCTTCATTGTATTTGCCAGGTGACTAAACATTTAGAAAAAGTTATATAATTATTTTTGTTAAGTAGGGTAAACCACCCAATTATTGGCACTTTAAGCAGCTACTTCACAAAACCGGTGAAATTTGCATGTACAATTATGTTTTAATTAAGAAAAAAACATTTATACTGGTATTCTAATCTATGGAGAATATTATAAAGTACTTTTCAATTTTAAATTAAATCTCTTTATTTAATATAGTGAATCTTTAAAAGAAAAACCAAAAATACCAGTTGCTGGCATAGTCAAACCTTTTATTGGCAGTGATTGTTTCCAATTATTGTCACTATTCAAGACTGAAAAATATTTACTAGATCTTAAGTAGGGCTTTCAAAGTGTGTACTATGACATCTTAAAGTTAATTTTTACCATTCATAAATTAACAGAAATTAATTTTGAAATAAACAAAATAAAAGACTTTGTTAAAAGAAATGTCACATTTATTTGTAGAGGAACATACCATTTCAGTTGGAACGCTTATTTTTTAAATATGGTTTTAGACAACCAAAAAACCTACTTAAATAAAACATAGAACAATTTTAGCTTACGATTAAATCACAGCTCTGATTGAATGACATCATAAGTAATTTTTAAGTTTCAATTAACATTTTTGTGTGCCAATAAAATGGATAAACAGATTTTAAACAGTCCAATTGTTGGCATACCACAAATAACTAAAAGTTGGCTGTTAAATTTTAAAATAATGTTTAAAAAAGGCAGTTCATACATTCAATAATAAGACAAAATGAATATGCATAAGAAAAACATAACGGAATTGCAATTTCTTTTAAGTTCATGATAGCTCTTACCTTAGTAAAAAACGAATATTTTGAATATTTTTGCCACACAAGTCCCGGCTTGTCAAACAGATGGTTGATACGCCGCAATGTTTTAAGAAATAAAAAACATTGTTAGCTAGTTGAGTAAAGAATGATACGCTACTTATTAATTTCAACTACAAAATTTATACTGGCTACAAAAAAATCTTAATTTTCTTAAAAAAACTGGAGCATGCCAATAAATTGGTAGAGTGCCAATAATAGGGTGGTTTACCCTATATACTTTATTAATTCTTTTGTTATTTTATATTTTTGACGATCTTATTTTATTTTGACATGTAACTTATTTTATTATGAGCGAATCTTTTGCACAGAATAAATCTCTATAAAACTATTTATCGGCTAACTTTGACCAATAATGTCAGAGCCCCTGATTTTGAAGTAAAAGAGAAAAAATAATTATTGAGTTAACATAAGTAGGTAAGTACATAAATTTCCAAAAAAATATTGAATAATAGTCAGTTATAACATTTTGAACTTCTGTTGATGAATTTATTTTTTGCATCATTAGTACATAATATAACAGTTTATCATATTACTGCACTGTATTTCATCATACTTATATATCTTACTTCATAATATATGTATGTACCTTATTAACTTATAACTTTTTTGCAGGTTTTAAAAAAAGCCTTCCATTAGCCGATGTTACAAATGTTGCAGCTGCTTATAGCTATACTGAAGGAATTTCATCAGCATTGCCTTCAACATCAGGTTAGTCAGCTGTTTTATTATTTATAATTTATTTTTAAAAATAATTAGGTACTCAATCCGCATCAAGTCCTGTTATATCATACTAAGCATATCTTGTGCCATGGAAAACAGAGAAAACAAACAAGGTGCCTTAAAGTAGCCATAAACTTTGACCATTATAAACTCTCGGGGCCCCCAATTTTTAAGTAATATACAAAAATAGTTTTTGAGTACCTAAAACAATAAGTAGGTAGTAAATTACATCAATTTCCAAAACATATAAAGAAATTGTAAAAGTTTGAACTTCTTTTGATGAATTAATTTCTTGCTTCATTAATACATAATGGCTTATCTTGTAATTGCAATGTATTTTATCATTTATTTTTACTACGTCTTAGGTAATATAGGTACTAAAATCTTTTACAGGTTTTACAAAAACAGTTCCATTGGCTGATGTTACAACTGCCAAAGATTCTCATTGCTGTACTGAAGAAATTTCAGCAGCATTGCCTTCATCATCAGGTATGTCAGCTGTTGTATTTTTATTACTAATCATAATTTATTTAAAATATTGAGTAAAGTAATAAAGTAATCAATCCTGAAAGTCTTGTGATCCGAGTAACAAAAAAAATATAGGTACCAGCTGAATTGAGAACCTCCTTCTCATTTTTTTGAAGTTGGTTTAAAATAGACAACTAATACTTAAAATGGACTGATCTAGGTACACTTAAACTAAACAAATCTGAAGAATTACTTCTTATGAATTTTCAATGGACTGATCTAGGTACACTTAAACTAAACAAATCTGAAGAATTACTTCTTATGAATTTTCAATGGACTGATCTAGGTACACTTAAACTAAACAAATCTGAAGAATTACTTCTTATGAATTTTCAAAAAAAATGTTCTCATACAACATGCGATGTTATCTGTGAAATATGTCATATTATTGTTAACATTTTTTAACTATATTTGAAATGATAGATAATTGCTATGCATAGTTAATATTTATAAACTATCGTTAATTAATAATTATTTAATTATTGTAACATTTAATATCAATAAGTTGAAGGAATAACAATTTATTTTTGAGAATAAAATAAAGTTTAGTTTATATCCCACCATTTCTGTATGTTTTGAGGGAAACTTATCACAATATTACAAGTGTTAGATAGGTTATTTTCCTTTCCCTATTATTATGGATTGTAATTGTTTACCCTTAAGAACTCTTAAACCTTAGAAAGGTATTTATTCCGACCTTAGAAAAAAAAAATCACAATTTTTTAACTCTGTATGGAGAAATTTTCTCATACAACATGTGATATGGTATAACAATTTATTCCTGATAATAAAACAAAGTTTAATTTATAAACTAACCAACATTTCTTTAACTACAGGAAAACAGCAAACATCTCAAATTGAAGCCAGAACTAAATTGAACATCCAAACTCCTAAAAGTAAGTTTTCTTGGAATTTATTTACTTACATACATAATATCTATCCTAGATAAATGTATTTACGGCAGAAGTGGTGAAATCAGGTCACATTGACTTATGTTATAATATAACACTATTTCATATTTCATTCATTCATTCATTCATTCATATTTATGGTAACTTTAGTAAAAAGATTTTTTTTATTTAAGTAAAACAAACACTACTTTTTAAGGGAAACTTATCATAATTTTAGTGTTAGGTTATTTTCCATTCCCTATTAATATGAAATGTAATTTTCAAAGTTTAAGAACTTATGTAAAAACTTTTGTATGCGAATTTTTTTTCATAATTTTACTTTTATTTAGCTGTTTACTCAAATTATCATCCTTTAGCCAAAAAATCACAATTTATTAGAACTTTGTATTGAGATGTTGTATCAATACCATATTCCTCTTATGATACAACTACATACATAGAAAGTGTTTGCTCATTAGCTGCTTATTAACATTACACCATGATGCTTCAACTTTAAAAAAAAAATTACTAAAGGCTTTTTTCTACACGTGTGTGGTGGTGGCCTCTGAACACTTTATCTTTGGCAAAAATCTTAAATCTCTCCTTTCTTCTCATATTCATTCAAAACTTTTTTTTTCCAGGAAGCACTAAGAAACATACAACAAATGATGGGCCACGTTTGTACAAGCAGATACAGAAACTACAGAAAAAAAACAATTCATACAAGCAGAGACTTAAAAATGCTAACAATCTTTACAATAATACAGCATTTCAAAATGCACTCAGCAAATTCAAAAGATTGGCTGCTATTTTTACTATTATGCAGTTTCGTGAAATTATGAAGCCTAAAATGGGGCGACGATTTTCTAAAGAGGAGAAAATAATGGCGCTTTCTGTTTATAAGCGTGGACCAAAATGCTACAAATGGCTCAGCAAGATGTTTATTCTGCCTTCCCCAATGACTTTAAGTAGAATGATTTCAAGAGCTGCTTTGAGACCGGGCATTAATGAAAAAATATTTGATCAATTAAAAAAAAAAGTGCAAAAAATGAAGGCTAGTGAAAAATTATGCACCCTTATTTTTGATGAAATGGCTCTCACCCCACATTTTGATTACAACAGAAAAAAGGATAAAGTTACTGGCTTTGTAAACTACGTGGGGGAACCGAAGAAACAGATTGCTGACCATGTTCTAGTGTACATGATACGAGGAGTAGTCAGAAACTACAAGCAGCCAATTTATTATTCATTCTGCTCAAGTAGTACACCGAAACAGGTTTTAGCAGCGCAAATAGAACTTATAATAAAAAAGCTTCATTTTATTGGATTTGTCGTTGTTGCGACTGTTTGTGACCAAGGCACCTCAAACACTGCTGCAATTAATAGCCTTATAGAAGCAAATAGAGAAGAGCATTTGAGGAGAAATCAAATTTTAAGAGAGAGAGTTTTTACAGTTGATGGTCAAGTAGTTATCCCATTGTATGATGTCCCACACATGTTGAAAGGTTTACGAAACAACTTGCTCACAAAAAATTTACAATATGTAATTAATGGAGAAAGTAAAGTTGCCAAGTGGGAACATATTGTGGAACTATACCACAATAATCCTACATATAAAGGTTTAAAAATTATAAAAAATTTGACAGAAAGCCATTGCTTGAAAGAAAAAATACCGAAAATGAAAGTTAAGTACGCTGCTCAACTCTTCAGTCAAACTGTTGGGAAAACAATGGGCTATTTAGCTGGTAAGTTTATAAACTAATTATTTTTTTGTTTATGCTAGCTTTCCGCCGTGAGGTTTAAATATTTTCTCATAGCAATAAGACGTTTTCTCGCTAAAAAGAGTAGCATGTGTATACAGGGTGTAACAAAATTCTCAAGCAGTACTTAAGAAGAGTTGATGAGCCCATGAAACTGATCTACTTTTCTGATATGAAAAAAAAATTGGTGCTCCCATACAAAATTGGCCTTTGATCCGAAAAATCACTATGCCCTTGATGCTTAACTCATTTAATGAGTCATATAAACACCCCTATAAATATAAACCACTAGGTACATACATATATTCATATGAAAAAGTAATTTAATTTCCCCCATGGTTTTATCATTTAGTTATTATATTATCATTAAGGCCGGTTGCAGAGCTTCACCGACCATCAGTGCGTTCGTCAGTCGCGCTTGTCATATGTATGGAATATGCGTGCGTATGGTCGGTCTAGCTATGAACGGTTTTATAAATTTCCATACATATTATGACAAGCGCGACTGACGTACGCACTGATGGTCGGTGAAGCTCTGCAACCGGCCTAAGGATAAATACGAAAGTTAGTCTTTTCACTTTCACAATTACAGAGCAATTAGAGTAAATTAAATAGAAAAAAAATTACCAATAGATAAGCAAGCTGGCTATCTGATTGGATTACAGAATTTTTGATGTACTTCATCATTAGTCAAAAATGTCATTTTAAACAAAACCTAATTTTTTGTTACAGAAATTGGGATACTGTCTGAAGAATCGAAAAATACTGCAGATTTTATTATTTTTATTGATAACTTATTTGACTCCATGAATGGAAGCAATAAAAATGCAAAAAATCGAAGTGGCAAAAACCTGCTGACCAGTGTGACACCAAATTCAGCCCACAAAGAACTGTGGACTGAAGCCAAAAGAATTTTAAAAACAATGAAATTTATAAGCGTAAATGGAAAAACTGGTACCGTTCCATCCATTAATAATTGGATACATACCTTAGAAAATATGGAACTACTGCGAGAAAAACTTTTCAGTGAATATAATGTCAAATCAATTTGGTGCAGACATTTCAATCAAGATCCCCTTGAAAATTTTTTTGGCAACATACGTAGTCATGGAATTCGAAGCAACTCGCCTACGTGTGAAAACTTTGAAGTAGCTTTTGCCTCCTTATTAGTTAGTAGTTTGAGTAGCAATTATTCTCCGGGTTCGAATTGCGAAGATGATTTTTGTAATGTGTTCCAATCATTTGATGACATATTTTTTGCACCAAATGAAATTAGTAACGAAAGATGCGAAATTGATTATGAAGATCTAATGAATGAAAACATAATAATTGATTACGAAATTAAGCAAAGGGATCCCAGAATAAAGGCTCAGCTAGAGTACGTATCCGGATACTTATTAAGCAAAGCAAAAAAAATTTTCAAAAATTGTGAGTCGTGTGTAAAAGATTTTTTTGATAAGTCCGATTCTAATAAATATATAAGAAGGAGAGAATACAAGAAAAATAAACAATATTTAACTTATCCGAACGATAAATTAAAGAGATGTTTTTCTGAAATGCAGGATGTTACATTTTACATTCTATCAAAAAAAAGTGAAATTAACAACTTAGATGCTTACATTAAAACATTGATGTATGTATTAATTAATACAAGCTTTGCTCAGTGTACAAATCATAAAAAAGATGTGATAGAATTTATGTTCGACTTTTCAAGCCGATTTTTTACGTATAGGTGGTGTAAATGTACAAATAAAATCTTGGACGGTACCAGTCGGGAACTGAATAATAATGATCCTATTCAAAAACAAGCTTTTTTGTATTGTAATAGAAGAAATAGAAATAAAAAATAATAATACTTATAATATTTTGTTTTATTCAGAAATCCTTATGAAACAGATAAAAATAGCGTTATATAATAAAACTACCTATAATAATAGTTATAGGCGGTATAGTTATACATTTATATGTAATAGTCCGGACATCGCTCGATAGATGGCGCCCATTCATTTTTAGCACTGTTTACTCTATACCCGTATATTCAATGTACTCTGTGGTGAGCATCACACTGTTCTGTGGCATCACAGATCTAGCACTACGTGAGCATAGTTACATCGACGTTATTCCAAATTTATTTAGTAAGAAATTATGACATCCTTATTCTTTATTTATTCTTATCATATCTATTAATTGCATAAGGTTTGAATAAGCAAGTTTTTATTTGTACGGCTGTAAATCTTTTAAATATTTTATACATGTGCTGTGCAATCTCTCTGAATCATATGAAAATATTAATTTGTAGTTGTAAGTTGTAATAAAAGCTATTGAGATTAAAAATAAAATATTATTTAGCTATATTATTTTTAACATTCTGCTTGAAAAGGTGCTTATTTTATTTTAAATAGTGAGATTAAATTTTTTGTTTGCTACTTTGGATCATTAATTTTGACAGATAAACTTATGTTTGAAATGCCTATTCTAAGTAAATAAAATTCTATTATTACTATAATAATTAAATATTAAATAACTTATTGGAACAATGAAAATTAGACCAAAAAATCTTGCAATTACTGTAACTATAAGCGTTGAAAATAAGATGTCAATTTTGTAATATTGAGAAATTAAACAATATATAGCAATACTTGAGTTTTATTGTGTGAATCTTTTTCTTATTTATTCTTATTACATATCCATAATCATAATTTTGGTTGATTTTTGTGTTTACACATACACAGAGTTATTGAAGCGACTACAAATATTATTAATTGTATTATCAGCAATATTGTCACATAGATAGATAACACATGTTTTACTTATATGTTAGGAATTAAGATTGTAACAGCATGTTGTGCATCACTATCACTACATAGTATAAAACAAAGTCGCTTTCTCTGTCCCTATGTCCCTTTGTATGCTTAAATCTTTAAAACTACGCAAAGGATTTTGATGCGGTTTTTTTTTAATAGATAGAGTGATTCAAGAGGAAGGTTTTAGTATATAATCTATTAGGTTTTAGACAAAGCGGGCGAAGCCGCGGGCGGTAATCTAGTAGTATATAAGTCATGTTGTATGTAAAATAACTTAGTCATTATGTAGTTATAACACCTTATCACATTGTTATATTGCCATAACACCAACTCTGGCAAAGTTATATTCACACAGCATGTTCCCTAGTATGTTTCCTTGCTTTGTCTTCAAACTCTTGCACATTATACTTATATTCCATCGCTATTTCTGTAACAAGAGGATCATCCGGGTTTGGATGTGCCAACAATGTCTGGATGGAGATCAGCAATGTTTCTATTGTGATTGTAGGTAACCAGGTCCCTTTTGGTGGCATTTTTAACATGTTCATACATATTCTGCCAGCTGAAATGAAAATGTAGTAAATGAAAAAATGAAGTCACTCAGTTGGAGGTACATGCTAGCTTATTAATAATTATCACCGTAAGATAAAATTACGAAGGTATTTCACTCCAAAAGCTATAAAATTTATAATATTCTTGTTACTAACAAAGATATTATACCATTAATGATTTAGAAGCCTGTTAATTTATAAAGTTAGCAACTACTTATTCACTTTATAATAAATTTATAGATCCAACTTCCAGAATGAATTTACCTGAATCAATGTTTGGATGGTATACAGAAGTAACAAATTTAACTTGAGGCGGTTCAAACGGATAATTACTCGGAACATTAATCAATAATTTGAAAACTCCTGACTCATATGGGGACCCTTTTGGTCCACACATTCGAACATTAAGGGCATCGTAAATATCTTCCTTTTCTGGAGAACATGTAATGCCCCAAGGCGGTTTTGTAAACAAACTTTTTATTTCGTGACATAAACGCGCTTTCCTTGCACCTTCACTTGCCATTATAGTTATTTTATCGTCTCTTATTAACAATTAATTTTAAACGTTTTCAATATTCGCACCTAAACAAGTATGAATACAGAATACTTGTTGTACACGGAGAAAGTTATTATACTATATCGTACTATATATGTTATGGACCAAGTGATAAATTGGGCAGTATACATAATGCACGGTCATTATGAAAAATGCCCAAATTGAGAGTGCAATTTGATAATAATTATTCAAATAATCAAATTGACCGGGCATTATACATATTGCCCATCACCTTTTGGGCAGAGTAATACAAACATATTTAATTACTATTTTTTTATTGTTATTGTCATTTAACTTAAAATAAACTAAATATTAAACCACTTAAACAATCAGGCTCATTATTGGGATTAATTACCAAGGACTTCTACCTTAAAAATCCACTAGTTTTTGCATTTAAAACTTAAGGAAAGTCATATTACAGTACTCCAAAATTAATAATGCGCATGCAAATCTTGAGATTTTAATGATTAGATTTATATGGTTTAAATGTAAACCTGTGTTTGAAAACCATATTTTATACAATATAAATTTTGTGTTATTTTAACCTTCTTTTCTTCCATCATTACACCAGCTTCAGTAAGAAACTTTAAAAGTACTATAAAATTTTCCAAGTAAATCAATCCAACAAAGATATATAGTTATTCGCAATCGTGGGGTTATCCTCGCTATTGACTTTAACAAGGAATTATCGAAACAAAATCGTTACTTACAAATAAATATTAATCTCTTTTAGTACAAAACGCATAATTTGACTAAATTATGCAAGAAGAAAATGCATTTTACCCCTCTATATACATATCATCTTCGGACGCTCCGGGAATATGACAGTTGCCGAACGGTGACGAAGATTTCTATGCGCATTATTACTTTTGGAGTACTGTAAAAATATAACATAAAATATAATTAAATTTAAAACAAAAATTTCACAACATACCTTTGTTTTATAGAAATGACTTATTATTATGAAACATAAAATAAACTAAAGTTTAAGCAATCAGACTCATTATTTGGCATAATTAGCAATTACTCTTAATAAACGAAATGTAAAGAAGTAAAATAGAACATAAAATTGAAAACAATAATTATACAATATGTAGCAAGTAACAGGTTTATTTATTAGAACAACTGCCACTGTGATGGCATTTTGAGGTACACAACTTTTTGGCTTTGCGACAACTTTTCAAGCGTTGTTATCAAATTGCCCAATTGTCATGTAGCATTATAATAATGACCGTGCAATGTGATAAATAATGAATTTAAGATAGTAATTAATCACTTAGCCCAATAAAGCTAGACATTATTCATAATGCTCGTGCATTATAAATAATGCCCGCATTAATCACCTGGTCCATAACATATATATACAAAAAATAAAATCCCGTCAAATTTCAAAAGTTGCAATGTCAAACGACGACAACGGACAAACACAAAATGTTGACATAAGATAAAAATATTATCAATTAATGTTGTGATGTGTGTTGGTTGTGATGTATCAGGACCCAGGACAGACTAATAAAATCTTAGAATAAAATAAATATTTATAAAAGGTTTAGATTTATAGTAAATTGTTACAAACATATCTATGCTTAATATTATAAAGCTGAAGAGTTTGTTTGTTTGATTGAACGCGCTAATATCAATAACTACTGGTCCGATTTGAAAAATTCTTTCGGTGTTGGATAGCCCATTTATTATCGAGGAAGGTTATAGCACAGATTAAGTATTAGTTACTATGGGCCCTATGTATAATCACGCTAAGACCAACAGAAGCGGAGCCACGCGGGTGAAACCGCGGAGCTCGGCTAGTATGTGATATAGTAGGAATTTATTAGTGCGAAATATGTATCTTACTTGTACATTGGACAAGATGTGGACAAGATTAAAAGTTTGCGTACGAAATAAGACTTAAATTACTGTTCTGAATACAATATAATTAGACTGCTTTGTTACTTTTGTATCATACTATTTCCGAACGTAAACGTCAATACTCAATGACATTGAGTATTGACTTTAAAATTGTCAGTTCTCCGCTGACAGCCGACTGCTGTTCAGTAAAGTGTGAGCTGCGAACTTCTGTGTGTTCGACTTCGGTAAAGTTTATCGTGAAAAATTTTGCCGTTTTGAGTAAAAATCTAGCTCTAAAATAATTAGGTGTACAGACTAGTTTATTTGGGGTGTGGTTATAACTAAGTTTCCCATAATTATTAATTTAGTGATCTGTTCTTAAACGTATGTTTAAATTAGGTGTAGCCAGTGATCGGTCCATCAGGTTTCGGTAAGTATTTTTTTTCTTATTCCAACATGTGCATATTGAAATACTTATGTATTGAAATATTCAAGACGCGTATTATCTTCATTATTATATGTTTGGATCGTCAGTAACAACATTGATCGTCATAAATAAACACATTGCGTTATGACGGAAATAATGTATGTTGATCGAATGCGACCAATTAAATATAAGTAATCGATTTTAGAATATGTAAAAAGGTTAATCTAGGTCACATGTAGACTGTCGTATATAATTACGAAGAGGGCTCTAGTTTATAGTCACACTTTTATTGATTAGTTTTAAATGTCGTAAGCCGGCGACGACAATGCGTTTCCAATGAATCAAAACATTTCCAACAATAGAGTTCCGTACATCGTACGATTTGATTTATAAATACAGTTTCAAGGTAAGCCCTTTCAATCTTTTTCTTAATTGAATTAATGGTTGATGTTGTGACACCTACGTTTAATATAGGTTATAGGATTTTCTTTCTTTAGATACTAGCTATTATATGTGCATCTGAAACTTTTAAATTATAAAATATTTAAGTGATGTGTTCAGGCAATTAATCTTAGTTCTAAGAAATGTCGGAACATGGTTTGAATAAGTGATTAAGCATTACATAATTATGCTAATATATTATCAATGAGATGTAGGTACTTATATTTTTTTGTATTCTATACCTACTTTTTTATTATTATTTTACAGACCAATAATTAATTTAAGACTGTTTAGTTAGATTCATCTTACTTTATATTGACTACCTAGTTAATATTTATCTAAGAATAACATTAGCCTTATTATAAGACTGACTGCACCTTTAGCTGAAATTGATATTTTTGGTTTTATGGCATTTAAATGCTTTATAAATATAAATTTACTAGCGGCCCGTCCCGGCTTCGCACGGGCATTAAACATTACATTTAGATTTGTTAATTTTAACACATTCATAATAATAATAATAATATGACACATATTCATCCCTTTTTGCGTCGAGCTCCTAAAAAAGAGTAAATAAAAAAAAATAAGAATAATTAAATTCAGATATTATTTAATGATTTTTTTGTATTTATGTGTTTTTTTTTTGTATATTTTTGGGGTTTTTTTTCTTTTTTTTTGATATATTTTTTTAATTTTTTGTTTTTTTTTTTCAATTATTGAGGTCATAACCCTAAAAGAAAATACATTTATTTTGTTAGAGCTTCTCTGTAAACAATATTTGATGTTGTTTTATTTTGTGGCAGCAAAATAAATTGATTTTCAGGGGCTCCGACTCGCGATAGACCAACATACAGTTGACCATGAGTAAAACATTTCTTTCGCAGATCGATCCCTACTAATTCGAAGGTTTGGCCTTGGGAATTGTTAATTGTTAATGCGAAAGATGTTTTTACCGGAAATTGAAGCCGTTTAAATGGGATTGGCAGATCAGTTGGGATCATCGGTATCCTCGGTATATGAGCTAGTTGACCACCTGCTGGGCCAGTGATAATAGTTGCTACTATTAAATTGTCCTTTAACTCCTTAATAAGCAGCCTCGTCCCATTACACATGCTCGGAGGGTTTAAATTTCTTAAAAGCATGATTGGGATTCCGATTTTTAACGTCAATTCATGGGGTGGCAGTCCAGAAGGGTTCAACGAATTTAAAAATTCCTGTGGATAATGGACTGCATCTTCAATATTCGTTACAGTGTCGATCGATTTGTATGTTTTTGTTTGGCCGGGGACTTTTTGAACAATCAGATTGTTTATTTCATTGACAGTATCATTCTTAGGTGATACTATAGCCCGAGAACACAGCCAATGGAAGTCTCTTTCGTGCAAATTCTCGATATCAGGGTATACAGAATCTATTAAATTTTCCAAATTATGGAGTATTTGGCCTAGAGACTCATCCAGAAGAATGTCACAATGACCGCTTAAATTTGGAGTTGGAAAAATTCCTTCCCCAAGTTTTAGCAGTTGCTGTGGGAAATCGCTATCAGTGATTCCATGAAGATGAGCTCTCATATTTGTCCTTAATTTTAATGTTTCAATCGTAGTCCATAAGGGAGACGATTTCAAGCATGCCTTGATGATATCTGCTCGCGTGCCTCTGTTAATAACGGGGAGAGTCTGTCGAAGATCTCCAGCAAATACAAAAGTAATCCCGCCCATGACTGCAGAGGAGTTCCTTAGATCCTGTAAGGTTCTGTTCACGGCCTCTATATGTGCTCTATGGCTCATCGTGCATTCGTCCCACATAATCAATGAGGCGTCTTGTAGTAATTTACCAATAGGTCCATTTTTGCGGATGGAACATGTAGATTGTTGTTCAAGATTGACGGATAGTGGAAGTTTAAAAGTAGAATGAGCAGTTTTGCCATCCTTCAAGAGAGTTGCAGCAATTCCTGAGGAAGCAACTGCTATTGCTATCTTCCCTGATTGTCTTATCTTAGCAAGTATCAAATTTGCAAGAAACGTCTTTCCCGTTCCACCAGGTGCATCCAAAAAGAAAACTTTTCTTTTGTCATGAATGACGCTATCGACTATAGTTTCAAAAGCATGTCTTTGATCTGGGACTAACTTTGGCAGGTTTTCATTGACAAAAGCGGTCAAATTATTTGTATCATAGCGATGAGTCATAGTCTCTGCTGCATTGCTTTCTGTACGAACTGATGATGGTAATCCGAAATCACTTAGGCTTTTGTCATTTAATTGCAACAGTTTATTTTCTATTTGTATCAAACCTTCGTTATAAATGTCCTCATTGTATGGTAAGGTGATGTCTTGATTTTGCTGTCTGATTCTGTGTCTAATATCTTCACATAAATCGTCTTTGAAAATGTTCCATAATTTTAATGGTTCCGATGGCTGACAAAATAAAAGTATGACCACAAACAATTCTCTCAATTGTAATGGACATTGAGAAAGCGAAGCTTCTCTGAGAGTATTTTCCCAATGGTCATCGTTTTCTAGCAAACCTCTAGCACGGCAAGCAGCTTGATACGTTTCTTTCAGAACTCCGTCAACGGTTTTCAAGTACTGGAATGAAGTTGGACCGCGTACGTGGTGCAGCAACATCCTAAGATAGAAACACTCGGATTGAGAAGGATGGACACCGTAGACTCTACCTAAAGCGGAATCTTTTTTTATGCCTGGATAGCCAACTACATTCTCACCACGCTTCCTTCTGGTGAACTTATTATTGGCCCATGTGTAGTATTGCGGGACTTCGTGGTAAAGAAGTGTTTTTGCGAATTCATCTTCATTACAGAGCTCAAAAAAAGCCAGCAATGTTGTTTTACGTGGATTTTGGGCCACTTGTACAGCCGTTTCTGTGGTAAAATACACCCTTTGGCCATTTTCTAAGTGGACAGCTAACTGCAAAACTGTAGGATGCCGCTCATGGATCGGGAATTCGAATATTCGCCAAGCAGCTTCGGAAGTACTTATGTAACGGCCATTTACGTAGTTTTCCACTTCATCATTTGGGTTTCTGACGCCAAATGTAGCTTGGTCCGATCCTTTATTTATGTATTTACAAATGTATTTGATGGCTTGAACTGAGTGACAGTACTCTACATTTATGTGAGCATTAAACGTCCTGCACAAAAGTGGAGAATATGGGACAATCCAACTATTATCTATAGTGAAATTTCTGCCTCTGATATTTAGCGAAGCGCTCAGTCCTCCATTTGCGGCATCACGACGACGATAAACTGGATATCCGTCCTCTCCAGTCTGAGTTTCGTTGACTAAACGTCGTGGGTATTTTTTTGTGCAAATACCGTTTTTCATACATGGTGCTGATAAGTTATGTTCTCCGCATGGTCCGTGCACCATATTTTTTGTTACGATATCGTACAATATCGGATCGTTTTGTTGGTTGGGCAGTTCCGCAACTATGACGCTATCAATTTTGTCTGGTTGGATTTTTGTTTCTAGCCAAAACAGCAAATGACAGTGTGGTAAACCTCGCTTCTGCCATTCTACACTTGCCATGTAACATTTCACTTTGCCGAATATTTCATTTTTAACGAATAAATTTAAGAATTTCTTCATTTTCAAATGAAACACCCTTGAAATGATGTCATGACGATCGAAAGATCGCTGATCAGGTAGTAGTTCCGCTTTAATTTCAGGCCATTCGGGGTTGCACGTAAATGTGACAAATAAGTCTGGTCTCCCGTAATTTCGGACATAAGTCATCGCGTCTTGGGTTTTTTCGTGCAGGTAACGCGGAGAACCTGTAAATGAAGATGGCAAGATTACGCGTTGACCGATATTTGATGGGTCAACATTTCCGTCTTGATTTAAAGCATCTCTGAGATGAATGTATTCTTCAGCCCTTAGTCTCTGTTGGTTACGACATATGTAATTCAATCGTTCCGATATCATTTTTGCCATCATATCGACAATATATTGACTAAATAAGTCCCTGTAATAATGTAATGCATTAAAACAGTTAGCTCTAACCATCAACCTAAATGCATAAAATTGCATGCACGTCACAGTTTTGTTACGCGCTGTACCTTCCTGCGGAATGGTTAAATAATAACCGTCTTCTCCTTTCACGAACATTAAGGGATACTGTAGTGGATCATACGATCGGTGTAACTCAGAGACCCTTTTAAGTTGGCCGTCTCTTCCGTGGAGCACTATATCTCTGGGGCCTTTTTCTTCGTCAACCAAGAGAACGGCTACCTCGTTTACAGCTGGAGCATTGTATCTACCCGGGTGTGCTGTCTGTGGTGGGCGGTCGGAATGAATAATTAATTTTAAATTATCCGAAGAATTGCTTTCTATGTTTTGTTTAAAGCTTCGTATATATACATTGTGGCTATTCAGTGCGGTCTGTAGTTCGTTAATTAAATCTATTTTCAGCGTTGGAGCTATGTTTGACCTCAATGATAGCTGATCTGCGTCTGAAATGAAATATACCTGCAAGTATTGTGGATTTTGGCCTGGTGGTGGTAAAAGGCTACCAATAAGATGATATACCTGTCCCTCTATTTTAAAAGTTGGCATAAAATTACCCTCTCTTATTTCTTTGGCGCCAAACGAAGTCATTTGAAATAGACTATTGTACTTACGGATGTTGGTTATGAAATGTCTAGATAGCGAATGATTATTTGTCAAAAGATTTTTTATTGGCTGTGGTGGTTCCTGAATACTGGGGAGACTAACTTTTCCAGAAGCACAGCACATGCCATTAGTTTCATCGACCCATTTTTTGGCTGAACACTTAGGGCAGATCTTATTCATGTCGCCGATTTGGACGGAAGACTGTTGAGCATAATCAATCTGTGGATCGTATCTAAAAGCCGATCTTTTACTGTGGGCTAAAACTTGATTGCGACTTCTCGCTCTTGACGTCTGTTGTCGTTCTCTCTGATCTTGAAGGCGTTGGAAACGCTCAGAGCTTGATTCCCTAGTGCGAGATTGAATATTTCTGATATTTTGCTCTTCAAGCCGCTGCAAACGCTGAGTACTTGACTCTCGCGCATGCACATGAGAGGTTCTTAGATTTTGTTCAGTAAGGCGCTGCGAACGCTCAAGACTGGACTCTCGCGCGCGTACCTGAGAGGTTCTCAAATTTTGTTGAGCTAGACGCTGTAAACGCTCAAGACTCGATTCTCGCGCGCGTGCTTGAGAGGTTCTCAAATTTTGATCAGCTAGTCGCTCTGAACGCTCAAGACTGGACTCTCGCGCGCGGACTCGAGAAGTCCTCACATTTTGTTCAGCGAGCCGTTGAGAACGCTGCAAACTGGATTCTCGCGCGCGTATTTGAGCGGTTCTCATATTTTGTTCAGCGAGCCGTTGCGAACGCTCGGTACTCGACTCTCTAGCACGCGATTGTTCCACATATTGTCTATGAATTGAAAGACGATTTTCAGTTTCTGATGAAGATTCTTCATTTCGATGTATTTTTGATGCCCTGGCCTGGGAACTATTTCTAGAAAGTTGAGATCTTGATCTTTTAGGCATTTCAAAATGACAAAAGAAAAAATGCCTTTGAACTAAATTAGCATAACTGTAAGCTATATATGCTACTATATTACAACGTACACAACTACCTACTATTTATTAAAATTAAATTGAAAATCATGAAAAATATTCAAGTAATTTATTAGGTTAATAACTAAGTGAACAATATCTCACATATAAATATTACACTATCTCAAAAGAACTAAGATAGTGCATTCAAAAATTCACTCTTTCTTACTTTATTTTTATTTTTTTTTTTCTTCAATAAAACAGAATTGCCGCATACAAACACAAAATTCTATATACGTATCGAGAAAAACACTTCGATAGCGCGATCTAAAAAGTTCAATAAAACAGAATTGCCGCATACAAACACAAAATTCTATATACGTATCGAGAAAAACACTTCGATAGCGCGATCTAAAAAGTGTTCAACGACATCTAGTAATCTATACATATAATAAATCTGTAGAAGGGTCAATTCTGTACATTGAAAATATTGAAAAAATAAATAGCAGGGGGTGTTACTGGATCGATACCAAACCCAAATATGTGATTAAAAAAATTTTTGTATGTCTGTCTGTCTGTCTGTCTGTCTGTCTGTCTGTCTGTCTGTATGTGAAGGCATCACGGGAAAACTGACGGTTCGATTTCGATGAAACTTGGTATAATTATACCTTATTATCCTGGGCGTAAAATAGGATACTTTTTATCCTGGAAAAATACGTAGAAAAAAAATTAATCTTAATTCTTCAGTTTTATCCATAGACGTTGTTCTGTAGAGTGTAGAACCGCGAACACACGTTCCGTATTATTATAGGCCTAGCCGTATTTGGGTCCAATAGATATTTATAAGATGTCATTGTCAGAGTTACTCAAAATGGAGAAATAAACCATCCACGCGAAGACCGACATCCGCGCGGACGGAGTCGCGGGCGGAAGCTAGTTTTATATAAATGGGTTTAGTTCTGAAAAGAACTTTTTAAATCGGTTTAGTTACTTACTAAACGAATTATTATCAAGCGTAAATTCCGCACACGTCCATCACGTAGGGAGCCGACCGCGCGAGTAAGCCGCGCGGCAAGTTTATTTCGTGATCTTAACCCCCCTCCCGTACCCCTGCCCGAGTGACGCCTACAACGCATAGCTAGCCGAATACAGTTTATTTTTTAATTTTTTTTTAACTCGTGATATCTTTTGAATGGATTGTCAGAATCGAATAATTCAAAAAGTAATATAAAGATATTGAAGCAGTCTTAAATAATACATCGTTTATTTTGATAAGGGTTAATACCAAGGTACAAATAAAGAGCTTTTTGTAGCGGTGGTATTTTAATTTCTTTTTTTCAATAAAAAAACGCTTATTGTGACATGACTGTAATAGTTAGAGATATGCTGCCGCTGATTTTTTGTAGATAATGGTGTGTTCTAAAAAAATGTAGTATATCATTTTGTTCTATCATCAATAGTTTTCGCAGCGCACGCGATGTAAGGTAGTTTTTTGATATTTTTTTCACACCTTGGATTACGTTATCGTAATTTTAGTAAGGATGCCTATTTTTTTTGAAAATGAAATATAGCCTATGTCACTCAGAAATGATGTAGCTTTCCAACAGTGAAAGAATTTTTCAAATCTGCCAAGTAGTTTCGGAGCCTATTCAATTCATACAAACAAACAAACAAACAAAAAATCAAACCTTTCCTCTTTATAATATTTGTATAGATGTATAGATAAAGAATAGAAAAAATTCGATCACGGTGGGTATGATATGGCGGGTCACGAGTGGCTGAATTGGTCAGGCATCCGCCCCGGAATGGCGCGAAAGGATGCGGGTTCGAGTCCCGCCTCGTGATCGAATTTTTTCTATTCTTTATAAATTTATATGCACCTTTAGTTGTTAATCCAGCGTGTATAGTTGGTCACCTGGCTTAAACTTGGCACTGTAAGTTTTACTAGCTTTGCCCCGCGGTTTTACCTGCAGTGCTCCGCCACTGTTGGTCTAAGCGTGATGATATATAGCCTATAGCCTTCCTCGATAAATGGGCTATCTAACACTGAAAGAATTTTTAAAATCAGACAATTAGTTCCTGAGATTAGCGTGTTCGAACAAACAAACTCTTCATCTTTATAATATTAGTATAGATAACATTAGCCTAATTATAAGACTGACTGCACCTTTAGCTGTTAATCCAGCTTGTATAGCTATAACTTGCCACTTTATATTTTATTTAACATTAGCTTTCCGCCCGCGTCTTCGCCCACGTTTTCAAAAGAAGACCCGCATAGTTCCCGTTCCCGTGGGATTTCCGGGATAAAACCTATCCTATGTGTTAATCCATGTTACCCTCTATATGTATGCTAAATTTCATTGTAATCGGTTCAGTAGTATTTGCGTGAAAGAGTAACAAACACACACACACACACACATCCTCACAAACTTTCGCATTTATAATATTAAGTAGGATAAGTAGGACTAGTGGTCCACCCTCCCTTTCTCTGTAGTACACATATAACCTAGAGAACTCAGGGATCACATACATATCCAATGGTGAAAGAATTTTTGAAATAGGTCTAGTTTATAGTAATGGTAGCCCTAAGCTTAGCACATACAAACAATCTCTTCAGTTCAATATTATTATTAGTATCTAAGATGTTTCTCTACTGGTTCTCAAACCCATAACATGTTAATTAAAAACCTCCTGCTTAATTTCTATATTATATAATCTTATCTTAAAAATTACTTTCCTGGTAATGCTTATAATTTACTTTATAACAAGCCTATAGTGAAACAATTGAACAATAGAGTTTGTTTTTGAGAATTTCATATAACATTATGTATCTATGTATTTATAGAAGACTAGCTTTCCGCCTGCGGCTTCGCCCGCGTTTTCAAAGAAAAATCCGCATAGTTTCCGTTCCCGTGGGATTTCCGGGATAAAACCTATCCTATATGTTAATCCAAATTACCCTGTATATGTATGCTAAATTGCATTGTAATTGGATCAGTAGTATTTGCGTGAAAGAGTAACAAACACACATACATCCATCCTCACAAACTTTCGCATTTATAATATTAGTAGGATAGGACGATAAAGAATGAGAGAATTTGATAATTATAAATTATTGGCTAGAAGCAGACATTTATATTGTTCTCATAAATTATAGTTTCCCAATTTGCAATGTTTCATGGATGCTCCGCTCCTATTGGTAAATAGATTCGCTTAAAAAGTCTATCAAACACAATGTTTTATTTATTACTAGCGGTCCGCCCCGGCTTCGCCCGTGGTACATGTTTACGTTTTCTCTACATAACAACCATCCTCGTACTTCAAGGAATATAATAAAAAAAGAATTATCGAAATCGGTTCAGCCGTTCTCGAGCTATGCGCTTACCAACACATTTTGCGATTCATTTTTATATATAAGAGATATATAAGATTAAATTACTGATGGTAAAATAAGTTTCTTTAAACAAACAAACATCTGAAATCTGACTATATCATTAGAATAGATAAGGCCTCAATGATGAATAGATACATTATGACAACAAATTAATAAGGAAACATTAAAATATAAATTTCTAGTATAAAATTACATATTTCAGTATGCAAAGCCAGGAGAATCACTTAGTGCAATTTAAAAGTTAAATTGGTCTTGTTAATTGTCATCAATCTTTATTAATTATTACCGTTCAGACGATTTTGTCATAAGCTACACTCACCGGCACGGAATCTTGGCCACTGCAAATTTTTGCGTAAAATAACACTATTTCTTTTCTACTACAAAATTCTATAAAAATTTAATCAAAACTAGTTACTTTAATGTTTTTACTAACTTTTAGTAATAATTGGAAGTTTATAAGAAGTACTACCGCGTAGATCTGAATTAAACAAGAATTTACGCTTTTCCTGTGAAATTTAAATGATTTCTTAAAAAATGCACAAAAATTAGAAAGAACGTTTCCAAAAAAAAAATTGAATCTTTTAATATAGGGTGTTTCCTTCTCTTGCCTTAAACACTGTTTGTATCCAGTCTGGCATACTCTAGAAGCCATTTTTGATGTGCACTTGAGCTATAGTGTACCGAACGGCCCCAGCTGTATTTCTAAGCTCATCTAACATTGGTGCTGGGTTGGAATCGAACTTTATGTTTCTTTTAAGCATGTCCCAGATGTGTTCTATTGGATTAAGATCCGGGCTAAGAGCTGGCCACTCCAATTTTTCAATAATAACCTCTTGAAGTTACTCTTATACGCATCGTACGACACGCGGACGTGCGTTATAGTGTATTAGTAGCAAATTTTCTTCACTAATAAACCTGTAATAGGGCTGAACATGTTCCTGTAGAATTTCCTCGATGTACCTGATCAAATTTAAGCCATTATCTACGATAACTAACTCCATGCGAGCATCGGAACTTATACCTCCCCATACCATTATTGACCCTCTATGAAAAATCGCAGTTTGAGTGTGGTGATGGGTGAAAACCTCTCTTCTCGTTTCCTTTATACTGACTCTTGGCTATCAGAAGCTCGTAAAGTGCCTTAGCAGTCATCTGTGAACACCTCACGAGCGCACTGGCTGTGGGTCCAGTTTTCATGTTCTCGCGCAAAACGAAGACGTGCTTCTCTGTGATGTCTGAGGAGTTCTGGACGGCGTGCTGGTCTGCAAACCTTCAAATTAACTTCCTTCATTAGTCTTCTCACCGATTGCTCACTCACATTTATTATCCTGGTGTTTTAGAGCTGGTGGCGTATCTAAAAAACTGTCAGAAAGCCATTTCTGAGTATCTCTTGAACAATAAACGGGTCTTCTCGAGCTGATGTGCACCTCACGCCTTCATTTCCTGGTCTGCACGTGTAGCTGCCAGTCTCCTGGTATCTTCTCCATGCATAGTGCATCGCTGAACGTGGTACGTACTGTACATTAGGTACTTAATGTTGCGGCAGTCATTGGTCTAACATTGTGATGGCCTGAGCAGGTTGTTCAGATGTTAACGGCATTTTTTGTTGTTTGTTATGATCATTGACTACAGTACAACAATAACAATATCTTAAAACGGCATAAACGATATTGAAAAAAGTTTAAAACGAACAATCCGTAACTCCGGCTTAACCGCACAAATCACAAATTTCGAGTAACTCTTAAAAAGTGGTAAAAGATTATTCTCAAACTTAATGATTTCTTACCATAAAATTAAACGAATAATATGTTAACATATCTGCATACAAAAAAATCGTGAAAAACACTTCAAACTTTTTTTATCGGCAAAATTGTAAGTGGCCAAGATTCCGTGCCGGTGAGTGTGAAAAAAAGTTGTGAATGTTTAAACTAGCATGAACTGTCTGTGTTATTATTTGTATTTTGTACCTCCGAAATATCATAATATCTAATGTTATAATAATTGAATTGTTAAGTTAAAAAAAACAGCGTGTGTGCCGAGCACACGTGTCAGAAGTGAAACTTCTTTGGCAAAATTCAATTCAGTTCAATTTTTTCGAAGGGTGGGGCAAAATTCAAAGATACTAAAATCGTCGCCTTACTCCATGACGTGACGGTATGGTATTGCCATGACGCGATCATGAAATTTTACTCTCGACGCGCCTAAAGAAGTATCACTTAAAAAACTTAGTTTATTGGCAACAATAAATAAATTAAAATTTTTTATATCATGAAATTTGTTTTTAAATACTTTTTCTTCAATTAACTGTTTTAATATGACGCAATATGTCGCAATTTCTTATATACTTGCTCGATAATTGTTTAATATTTTACAAACTATATAAACAAACACCTGCATATGATGGATCTTATCTACGTTATTGATTTAGGTAATAGAGATAAAATAATATTTAACCCTCTGCAAAAACCTAACACGCTTTTTTCTTGTAAAAATATCATTCAATTACGAATTTATATTTTTATTAATTATTATGACTTTGTGAATGAAAAAAATTTAAAACACAAAAAAAGGAAATTTTATTTCCACCCACGGCTTCGCCCGCTTTGTCTAAACCCAATAGATGTTACGTATACTAAAAGTCTAAATTCTAAAACCTCCCTCGAGGATCACTACTCTATCTATTAAAAAACCGCGTCAAAATCCGTTGCGAAGTTTTCAAGATTTAAGCATACACAGGGATATAGAGATCGGACTCTTGTTGTCTTCTGGCCTGCAAGTTGTTGTTTTGTTTGAAATTATATGAGAACTAACAAGTTAGTGATACAATGTTTTGTGACAAATTCCCTCTTTCAAGGAAGAAAATAATTTAGACAATATTCGAGTGTTTAAAATAAGCTATTGTGCGTTTTGCACGCCTCATAAGCGAAGCGTTGAGGTGGGTACTACTGTCACTTCGCGCAAAACATCTGATTTTTCAAACTTAAAATGTCTTTATGTATCATACATTGCACTTGTAAGATAATACATACACACACATATTAAGAAAAAACACTATTTTTAACGTTCATGATATTTTTGATGTCATTTTTGTTATTTAAACTAGTTAAAAAACAGTTTAAAAAAGTTCTGTCTTGGACGTCCGTGTGTCTGTATGTGCGGATCCTTTTTCTTGTTAACACGATAGCGACCGAAATACTTTACTAATCGAGTCTTTTTTTTTCTCTTACGCTTGAGTATGCTCAGGAATAGAACCCTTTCATTTTTCAGGGTCTGATTCGATGTGGTTTAATTGTTATTAAATAAACAAAAATAATAATTAATAAATATTTATTAAAAAAAAATTATGAGGCGTGCACTTTTGGATTTTCCAAATTATTTTTTTATTGCGTGCAGGATATAAGGTATCTGGTACATAAGGTAACCTTATAACCTTATATTAAGGACTAGCTTTCCAACCGCGGCATCGCCCGCGCAGTCAAAGAAAAACCCGCATAGTTCCCGTTCCCGTGGGATTTCCGGGATAAAACCTATCCTATGTGTTAATCCAAATTACCCTGTATATGTATGCTAAATTGCATTGTAATTGGTTCAGTATTTGCGTGAAAGAGTAACAAACAACAAGAGTAACATCCATCCTCACAAACTTTCGCATTTATAATATTAGTAGGATAGGATGATAAAGAATGAGAGAAGTTGATAATTATAAATTATTGGCTAGAAGCAGACATTTTTATTGTCCTCATAAATTATATTTTCCCAATTTGCAATGTTTCATGGATGCTCCGCTCCTATTAGTAAATAGATCCTTGCTAAAAAGTCTATCAAACACAATGTTTTATTTAATATTAAATTACTGTTGGTAAAATAAGTTTCTTTAAACAAAGAAACATCTGAAATCTGACTATATCATTAGAATAGATAAGGCCTCAATGATGAATCTACATTATGACAACAAATTTATAAGGAAACATTAAAATATAAATTTCTAGTATAAAATTACATATTTCAGTATGCAAAGTCAGGAGAATCACTTAGTGCAATTTTAAAGTTAAATTGGTCTTGTTAATTGCCATCAATCTTTATTAATTATTACCGTTCAGACGATTTTGTCATAAGCTATTTATGTTTAAACTAGCGTGAACTGTCTGTGTTATTATTTGTATTTTGTACCTCTGAAATATTATAATATCTAATGTTATATAACAATTGAATTGTTAAGTTCAAAAAAAGGGCGTGTGTGCCGAGCACACGTGTCAGAAGTGAAACTTCTTTGGCAAAATTCAAAGATACTAAAATCGTCGCGTTACTCCATGACGTGACGGTATGGTATTACCATGACGCGATCATGAAATTTTACTCTCGACGCGCCTAAAGAAGTATCACTTAAAAAACTTAGTTTATTGGCAACAATAAATAAATTAAAATTTGTTATATCATGAAATTTGTTTTTAAATACTTTTTCTTCAATTAACTGTTTTAATATGACGCAATATGTCGCAATTTCTTATATACTTGCTCGATAATTGTTTAATATTTTACAAACTATATAAACAAACACCTGCATATGATGGATCTTATCTACGTTATTGATTTAGGTAATAGAGATAAAATAATATTTAACCCTCTGCAAAAACCTAACACGCTTTTTTCTTGTAAAAATATCATTCAATTACGAATTTATATTTTTATTATTGACTTTGGGAATGAAAAAATTTTAAAACACAAAAAAGGAAATTTTATTTCGTTTTGTGCATATTGTGCGTTTTTTTATTGCGAGCAGGATATAAGGTATCTGGTACATAAGGTAACCTTATATTAAGGAATCAATCCTTAATCTAAGGAGGTAACTTTAAAAGAGTGGAATACTAGGTGGAAATGTCCAAAGCTATTGTAAGCATTTCGTAGTTCATAAAAATGATTCAGCACATTTCCAAGGACAATGACGTCATATGACAATGTCGATTACAATTCTATGTACTCGATCAAATAATCGATGTTAGTGCTTGCTGTAAAGTGTAGGATCATGTATGCTTTGGGAAACGTCATAATAATTATGTAATATTATGTAATACAGATTAACTTGAAGGAGTAACTTGCAAGTATTTTTACGTAATTCGCAATCTAGTCATAAACTTAGAAAAGCTCACTTCAATTCGTGCTTTTTAATTACATACTTAAATGTATATGTATTGTTCTTTGAAAGCTCTCGAAATAATTTTAATAACAATGTATTTTCATAGTTTATAACTCTTTCACACGAAAACCACTGAATGGATTTTGATGATACTTGCCAGTGAAATAGCTTATGTACCGAAATAACACAAACTATAAATATTTGCTTCTACGCTTTCGTCTACGGGTGAAACCGCGCGGCACAGCTAGTTAAAAATAGTCATAAAATGCTATACTATCCTATGCTATACTGTATGTCCTAACCACAGGACTCTAGGTCTTGTATCTTATCAATGAAGAGACTGCATAAAGACATTTAGATAAATATTCGCGTACGTTCGCTAAAAATATAATTGTGAGATAACCTTTGGGTTCAGACTACACACTCCATTATAATGCGGCTGATACGGAACCAAATGTCACACGATTGTCACACGACGACGCAGATTTCTTTGAAACTAGACAAAGAAATAACTTTGAGGTGGTATTATCATAGTAGTATTCATGTATGTATTATGAGCGAGCTGTGCCGTGCGGTTTTACCCGAGAACCCGCATGTAAAATCTAGTATTTCTAAAACGTATGTGTTATTCTGATGTACATATATCCTATATTCATGTTAAGTTTCATCCAAATCTGTTCAGTAGTTTTTACGCGTTTATAATATGTATTAATAAAGCTGGAACCCAGATTAAAAGCCTAAGTATGTGCTTATCCAGACTGTAATCTATCTCTGTACCAAACTTCTTGATTCTTCTTAAAAGACAACATACTCATAAAATTATTTTTGCAATAGAAATTCATACATTATATGAAGACATATTGTTTATTATAATACCTGAAGGCTGAAGATATCATTCGTCTCTATATTGAGTTATTGACTGTTTTAGAGTAAATATCGTTCAGTAGGACAAAATCATATAAATAGTCATCGCAGCTGGCCTTGTGACACTTTAGTAAATGTAATTAGTCCTAATGCATAAAACCGAATTATTAAATGCCCTACAATTTATTAGGTTTTCGGTGCATTTGTATTCTTGAGGTATACACTATACAGGGTGGATCCCACCGTCCGCGTCGGTGTACCTATAGCGCCAGGAAAACTTCTTGAACAAAAAGTGGCGTATGTTTGCGCATCATGTTTTAGTGCATTTTTACATGCGCTGCACGCTCATTCCACTACGCTAAAAAATTGGCAAGTTATATACATACCATCAACCATACCACAGATAATGTAATACTATACTAACTATTTACTAAGCTCAATGGAGCTTATAGGTAGTTTTGCATGCAGCAGATTTTCATTACATGCCTAAACCAATGTTTTTTCGTAGATATCATGTTTATTATGTTCTCAGAGACATTAAAAAAGGAGGAGTTAAGATTATTAGATTATGATTTGATAATATGTATTTTTACGCATAGCATCTGTTTTCTCTTTTATTAAAGATATTAAAATAACTAAAATAAGTTACATGTGAAGACTACAGAGACGAGCTTTTAATAGTTACATAGAGCTCATCAAAAAATGTGTCTATAAAATCGCACTTCAAAGAGAATGCTCTAAATAACAACTGAACAAATTTTGATGTAATTCGACACCTTTATAGTAATTAGTAATAGTCCGGGATACATCGCCCATTTTTGCAAGTGATTACTATCAAGCTAATTTTTCGTGAGTAGCTTTATTTTGATGAGATGCCCAATAATTTCATGTACGAAACTCTCGATTGTGGTAGCTACCAGAGGAAACAAGGATAAAATATTTTGATTTGATGGTTCTCAAATATTAATTACTAACTGAATGTTTTTTTTTTGTTCAATCTCAAGATAATTATCTAAATTATTCGAAAAAATATTTGTCCTACAAAATCTATGGTTTAATCAAAGAGTCCCCCTTTCCAATGTGTATCGATAACGAAGTCATCATAAATGATTACTAACAAGCTGATTTTTTTATTTTCACTTATTTAATACTTATATAATTCAACAGACATATTGTCCTACAAATTGCGTAATAAATATTTGAGAACCGTCAAATCAAAATTTTTTATCCTTGTTACCTCTGTAAGCTACCACAATCGAGAGTTTCGTACATGAAATTATTGGGCATCTCATCAAAATAAAGCTACTCACGAAAAATTAGCTTGATAGTAATCACTTGCAAAAATGGGCGATGTATCCCGGACTATAATTCGATCCAGGAATATAATATAACAAAAGTTCTTATAACATAAATAAAACGGGTATCATTTAAGCTATCACCAATTTAATTAGTTTTGTGTTTCTTAAATAATAGGGTTTGTCCTCAAAATAGTAGATCTGTCACCAAAATGTAGTCACCAAACAATGCAAAATCAGTTCCACAATAAATCACCTAAAATCCTGAGATATAAGGTCTAGTACCAAATAAATGTTTTTGTATGTATTATAATAGGTGTGTCCTAATAAGTATTTAAGCAAACTAATTTAAAGAGATCACCAATAAATCATATTATGTTACTAGAAAATTGCATTAAGTTCAAATAAAAAATAATTTGGAAAATCCAAAAGTGCACGCCTCATAATTTTTTTTTAATAATTATTTATTAATTATTATTTTTGTTTATTTAATAAAAATTAAACCACATCGAATCAGACCCTGAAAAATGAAAGGGTTCTATTCCTGAGCATACTCAAGCGTAAGAGAAAAAAAAAGACTCGATTAGTAAAGTATTTCGGTCGCTATCGTGTTAACAAGAAAATCCTCCGCACATACAGACACACGGACGTCCAAGACAGAACTTTTTTAAACTGTTTTTTAACTAGTTTAAATAACAAAAATGACATCAAAAATATCATGAATGTTAAAAATAGTGTTTTTTCTTAATATGTGTGTGTATGTATTATCTTACAAGTGCAATGTATGATACATAAAGACATTTTAAGTTTGAAAAATCAGATGTTTTGCGCGAAGTGACAGTAGTACCCACCTCAACGCTTCGCTTATGAGGCGTGCAATTAGGGTTGTCATCATCGTTTCAACCAAAAGATTCTGCTACTTAACTAGACTCCCAAGGTTCTAAATTTCCACTGGTAGTATAAATTATATTTAAATAAAATTTTTAGCAGAGTAATAAATAAAACAATTAAAGTCAAAATAATCAATATTTATTGTTTAAAATAATTACCACTGAACAATCAGCGCTGGTTTAAAATAGCTGGCTTATGGCTAGCAGAATAATAGATAAAACACTTAATTAAAGTTAAAATAATCAATATTTATTCTTAAAAATAATAACCACTGAATAATCAGCTTGTCGCGCCAATTTGTCTCCGCCCCTTTGATCATTTTTTCATTAAAATTATAAATTGATGTATTAAATTGGTAACGAATACTATTAATTTAATATCTGAACGAAATAAAATGTTACTACTGTATTGGTGACAAAATATCAAATAAAAAGGAGTCGCAGTCAGGGATCGATAATCGATTTATTTGGTGATAGATCTACCATTCTGAGCACAGAGCTATTATTTAAGTAACAAAACTGTTATTATAAGAACGAAGTTTATATTCATGTAATGCAATATAATTTTATTGGTTATCGATCTCTTATTTTACACATATATTAACATTAATTTGATAATTCATACCTGGGAACAATTTTTGTTTATCTGAGAACGAAAATATTTCGTGGTGATAGATCTATTTATTAGGTGATACAACTTGATGACAAATATAAATTTTGGTGATAGAAAATATAGTTCCCAAATAAAACAACGTCGGGGACCAGATTACGTCTCATAAAATAATAAACATATTTTGCGGCAAATAATTAGAACTGAAATAAAATAATCCTTTGATTTACGGCAATATTGATAAGAATGTGTCATAAATGATAACATCATAAGATAGTAAAAGGGGAGTGTTCACTGGCTATCATATTCTATCTTTGTAAAATCGTTTTGTAAGGGCAAGAACACATGGTATAAGTACTTAATTAATTTATAGAATAACATGTATTGAAATATAGTTGGTTTGGAGTGTTTAAGGTTAGTTTGGTTAAATTTCACCGAGTCAAGTACTAAGGGCGTAGAGGGAGAATGAACTATAGAGGAGGCACTAAAATGACAAGTAATGCGTGAGAGAAATACACTTATGACTATAAAGCCAAGAGCAAGCGAGACAGAAACATTGTTTTTTGTTTCTCTCATGTTATGCGATTTCTTTTGTTGGGGACAAAGGCAGTTTGTCCCAAACAAGCGGCTACAGTCCATTGTTTTGCTAGTTTTCTGTTTTTTCTCGCTGTTAAGTGACTTCAAAGTTTAATAAACGTTGACAGTGATCTGTTTTAATCCGACTTTAAGTGAAAATATGGTGCGTTGTAGTGTGATTGGTTGTAAAAATCGGCCGGAACGAAGATTACCAAATATTACCTTTCACACGTAAGTAAACTTATTTGAAGTATATTGTTTTATAGAACTGGATATAGTTGATACATTTTCATTAACTCTAATGTGAAATTATCTACAAATATATAATATTTTCATCGAAATAGACGTAAACATTTTTTTGTGTTATCCGACTAAATTACGAAGTGTTCTTGTTGTTCAGGACGCCATTTGTTTTTACGTAGTTTCAAATTTATGGTATAATCATGTGATTAACATTAGGGATACCAGTACAGGGTAAAATTTTCCCCAAAATCGTGAAATGTTTTTTAATATTAAATATGTTTTTCAGGTTTCCAAAACAAACAAGTACATTAAACAGATGGATTCGAGCTACCGGAAGGAAGAACTGGTTACCAGGAAAAAGTCACAGAATATGTTCTATACATTTTGAGTCGCGTTATTTTCGAAAAACGAAAAAAAAAACCTATTTGATGCCCAATGCAATTCCAACACTTTTTACAACAGTGAGTAATTTTTGTGATGCGTTTAGTTTGGATTTAAATGTTGTAGTTTAAATATTCATAGACCGATTTTGTTGCTACGTCTACATAATAAACAAAACAAGTTATTAATTTATTTTTATAGGGGTATATTTTCTATTTCTACTTAATCAAATTTTATTTTTTTAGGATATTATTGTTGAGCGACTGAGTACTGCCCAACAATCAAAAATCCATGGACCAGGTCTTAAGGTAAATTAATAATTTCATTGCACTTTCCCACGAGCAACGACACTGCACTATTTTAGAACTGCACGAAATACCTTGGAGAGGAAGTTTATGTGGTGTTGTTGTGTGTGTACACGGCTCATATGAATGTGTGAAGCCTGGATTAGTCACCGTTTTTTTTTACACCTTTTATTTTGTACATGGATGTTCTTAGTATTATCTGATTCAACTAACTTAATCTTTTCAGGATGTTGTTGAGCTACCTAATACAAGCGAACAGTCGAAAACTGTAGTGTATTTACTATTTAGTATCAGCATTGCACCCGTGCGAAGCCGGGGCGGGTCGCTAGTTAAGTTAATAAATAACAAAATCTTTTCAAATCTGTCTTTTTCTTCATAAACCTATCTTACAAAAAAATACCCAAACATTTATAGATATTTGCCAGTTTTTCGGATAAAAAGTTTTTGTAATAGTTGGCAACATTGACGTAAGGATTCGCCATCTCGTTCGGGTATACGCCGATGTCGTCTCTATAGTTCATTCTCCCTCTACGACTAAGGGTATTTTCATGTGTCATGTTGAAGTTTGTAAGCAAAGTGTACGTGTGAGCTTAGTGAGATTAAATTGAAACATTCGATTAGATTACTGTTTAATCTATATCTACCAAGGACTAATTTATTATGACGATGCTAAATTTTCAATTTTTGATACTTTTTTTTAAACTAACTAAATAAAGAACGATGACGTCACGCCAAATGACAGTGACATTAAGCAGTGTGTGTGTACTGCGCCTTATCGTTATATTCTAAATTTGAATTTCAGTCATTCATACAGGCGTCGCGTGACGCGTCAGGCAAATATTCAGTCTGTTTCTGAACGCCGCCGTGCGCGCACGTACGCTACCAGTTTTTTTTAATATTTCGCGAATTATTTGTGCTCAATTGAACTGTGGATTGTCGTGAAAGGTAAATATTTATTAGGATAATTGATAGATAAGTTTTTATTTGAGTTCTGCATAAAAAAACTTGAGATATTGATCTGTTGTTTTATTGTTTATTTTATTAATAAATACCGGCGAGATAATGTAAGTACATAATATTAAATTATATATTGTAAGCTTTACCTCGAAGATGTTCGATTTAATTACTCTAAAATCTTTATATTGATATAAAATTCATACAGTTTTAACACAAAGTTATTTAATAGGTTTTTTATCGTCTCACATTTTTGATAACTAATAAACTCTAAGAAAATAAGATAAGTGACTCAGTTACAAAATGAGGACAGAATTATATCTAAGGATATATTAACTTACAAAAGAAGGTTCTTTATAATCCATATCCATTAACTACGGCTATATATTTATGAAAACACGTTGATTATTATGATGAGTATCTGTAACTAGTCGAACCGTGCAATTTTTGTCCGAGTTCTGTTTAAAAAACTTGAGATATTGTATTGATCAAGTACTGTTTATTCTTCTTCTTCTTTACTTCTAGGGAATCGCGTACCATCTAATACCACATCTCAGCTTAACACCAAGCGAGATTGTGGTCAAGCGCTTCCCTATTCGCAAATAAAAAAAAATTCGTCTCCTCTGAAAAATTTTTTTTCCCGTTTTTGCAACTTTTTGCTTGCTTTATGGCCGTAGTACATATAATGTGATAGCCAATAAGCGTTGCTCAAATAATTTCTTCAGGTGCTCAATTTTTATACAAGTTAAGTAGGTAGGACTTTGATTTTGCTCGAGAAATATTCCTGTTCTTAGATTTTTTTATCTTAAAAACATCTTTAATTTCTAAAGGATCTTGTAATGACCACAACTTCTGAATTCTACAATTGATATTATTTTGTTTTAGAATAATAGGTACATATTACTTAATAATTAATAGGTCTACAATTCCGAAACAATAAAAACATGATTACCAAATAATAATAGTTAATAGGTCTGCAATTCCGAAAAAATGATCCAGTGTTTGGTTACCTACTCCTTCGAAACCGTAAGAGTTAGGGCTCTATTTATTTTTACTTTATTGCTCTTAGATAACTTAAATATTAATCTAATTATAAATTAAACGAAATGGCGGTCTTATCGCTAAATAGCGATTTCTTCCAGACAACCAGACGGAAGGAAATTATTAATTAGCTAGATGAGAGGAATAGGGCAGAGCATGAATATAATAAGTAAGAATATAAGTATTATAAAATGGCTTTAGTAATTAGTTATAAGGACTTCTGGCAGGACAACGTTTACCGGGTCATCTAGTATATCTATAATCATTACTAGTGGTCCGCCCCGGCTTCGCTCGTGGTACCTACATGTTTAAACTATCCTATCTCTCAAGTTGGATCGAACTGCACATGGTGTGCGAATTTTATTATAATCGGTTAAGTGGTTTAGGAGTCCATTGAGGACAAACATTGTGACACGAGATTTATATATATTAAGATATTTCATGTGTTTGAAGTAGGTATACTGCGCAGTTACAAATGAAATATGTAAATCTCAGGTCAGGACTTCATGAATTTTTTATTCATTCGGGCACATAATGGTGCTGTAGATTTTTATTTGTATTTAGAGCGATAAATTTAAAACCCATTTGTTCAAATAGAGCTAATAGTAGAGCTTTGATTTATGTAGATGAGATAATTGTGAAATTATATTGAACTAGCTGTGCTATAGCGGTTTTACCCGCAGTGCTCCGCTCCTGTTGGTCTTAGCGAGATGATATGTAGCCTATACCTATCTCGATGAATGGGCTATCTAACACCGAAATAACTTTTCAAATCGGACCAGTAGTTCCCGAGATAAGCGCGTTCAAACAAACAAACTCTTTAGCTTTAAAATATTAGTATAGATATAGAGAATTTAATACGTAGACACATTCAATAGAAAAAGCTACTAAAACATAACCTCTTTCTCGTCGATTGTTATTTTACAAGTGTAGGAATCGAATCCACAACCTGTGTCTCTGAAGTCAATAACCAGTTAACCACTGTGCCAGTCTATATAAATAAAAATAAATCGACAAAAAGTAAGGAAACTTTACTTCCGACTGACCCAAATAGGATAATTCGTGTTTTTGTTATTGACAAAGTTTGTCTAGAAAAAAAATCTTTTTACTAATTGTTCAGTTGCTGCCAACAATAAAAAACTTCAAACAGAATATTCAAATATAAATTATGGTACGATTTTAGCCGGCTAGTCATATAAAAATACGTACTTTGAAACATTGTAAAAACACCATTGTTTTTATAAAACGTGATTGCGCTAACGTGACCTTTTCAAAACATGAAAAATATTTTCAAAGTTTATAAACACAGCTTCGGTGTGGACGAATGTATTATACACTCACCGGCACGGAATCTTGGCCACTTCAAATTTCTGCGAAAAATTACACTATTTCTTTTCTACTACAAAATTTAATAAAAATTTAATCAAAACAAGATAATTTAATGTTATTACAAACTTTTAGTAATAATTGGAAGTTTATAATAAGTTCTACCGCGCAGATATGAATTTAACAAGAATTTACGCTTTTTCTGTGAAATTTAAATGATTTCTTAAAAATGCACAAAAATTAGGAAAAAGCGTTTACATCAAAAAATGAACCTTTTTATTAATAATATTGGATGTTTCCTTCTCTTGCCTTAAACACTGTTTGCATCCTTTCTGGCATACTCTAGAAGACATTTTTGATGTCCTCTTGAGCTATAGTGTACCAAACGGCCCCAGCTGTATTTCTAAGCTCATCTACCGTTTGTGCTGGGTTAGAATCGAACTTTATGTTTTTTTTAAGCATGTCCCAGATGTGTTCTATTGGATTAAGATCCGGGATACGAGCTGGCCACTCCAATTTTTCAATAATAACCTCTTGAAGGTACTCTTATACGCATCGTAAGACACGCGGATGTGCGTTATAGTGTATTAGTAGCAAATTTTCTTCACTGATAAGCCTGTATTAGGGCTGAACATGTTCCTGGAGATTTTACTCGGTGTACCTGATCAAATTTAAGCCATTATCTACGATAAATAACTCCGTGCGAGCATCGAAACTTATACCTCCCCATACCATTATTGACCCTCCATGAAAAATCGCCGTTTGAGTTGTGGTGATGGGTGAAAACCTCTCTTCTCGTATCTTCTATACTGACTCAAGGCTATCAGAAGCTCGTAAAGTGCATTGGCACTAATTTATGAATACCACACGAGCGCACTGGCTGTGGGTCCAGTTTTCATGTTCTCGCCCAAAACGAAGACGTGCTTCTCTGTGATGCCTGAGGAGTTCTGGACGGCGTGCTGGTCTACAAACCTTCAAATTAACTTCCTTTATTAGTCTTCTCACCGATTGTTCACTCACATTTATTGTCCTGGTGTTTTAGAGCCGGTAGCGTATCTCAAAAACTGTCAGAAAGCCATTTCTGAGTATATCTTGAACGATAAAGCGGTCTTCTCGAGCTGATGTGCACCTCACGCCTCCACTTCCTGGTCTGCACGTGTAGCTGCCAGTCTCCTGGTATCATCTCCATGCCTAGTTCATCGCTGATCGTGGTACGTACTGTACATTAGGTACTTTATGTTGCGGCAGTCATTGGTCTAACATTGTGATGGCCTGTGCAGGTTGTTCAGATGTTAGCGGCATTTTTTATTGTTTGTTATGATCATTGACTACAGCACAACAATAACAATATCATAAAACGGCATAAACGATAAATAAATAAATAAATAAATACACTTTATTCAGCACCATGTAAATACACGTAAAAAAAAGAAACAGACAATATGATTATAAAGCTAAAAAGGCGGCCTTATCGCTACTAAGCGATTTCTACCAGGCAACCTATGGGTAGGATTTTTAATTATAAGAAAGAGGTGAAAACAATAGGTGGTGCAGCAATGAAAATGAATTACAGTATATTTAAACCATATAACTACTTATATTATAAATACATAATAATATGTAATAAATATAATTTAAGAATACCTACTTATACATTATATACATATTAATATATACGTACACATAATATACAATACATACAATACATAATATATATACCTATACAATACAATTATAAAATAAAATATAAGGATACTAACAATTTATTTGGGAGAAGAAATGGTTGAAAACTAAATTTTTAAATATGTTCAGCGATTTCGCACGTCTGATTTCAATTGGCAGAGCGTTCCAAAGAAGTATCGACTGTATATGGAAGGATTTGTGGTAAAATTTTGATTTATGGGGAGGAATTTTCAATAGCAAATTGCCAGTGCAGCGCAGATTTAAATCAACATTCGAACGAAATTCAAATTTTTCTTTAAGGTAGACAGGGGCTTGAGGATAGAAAAGGATTTTGTACAAAGATGTAAGTATATGCATGTTGCGACGTAGACGTATGGGTAACCATTTGAGCCTCATACGGTATTCTGTGACGTGATCATACTTGCGGAGGCCAAATACGAATCTTATACAAACATTTTGCAGCCGTTCAAGTTTGTCCAATTGCAATTCAGTAAGGTCAGTACGACGAACGATATCGAAAAAAGTTTAAAACGAACAATTCATAACTTCGGCTTAACCGCACAAATCACAAATTTCGACTATCTCTTAAAAAGTGGTAAAAGATTATTCTCAAACTTAATGATTTCTTAACATAAAATTAAAGAAGTAATATGTTAACATATCTGCATACAAAAAAATCGTGAAAAACACTTCAAACTTTTTTTATCGGCAAATTTGTAGGTGGCCAAGATTCCGTGCCGGTGAGTGTATAATATAATATTAATCATTGTGAATCATATTATATTTTTTTGTTAATTAGAATATATTGTCGTAATATAATATATTATCAGTCGCATAAAGCCACATAATTTTTATGTATACCATAGGAAGATTTCTGTTTATAACCCAACTAGCTGTCCGCCCCAGCTTCGTCCGTGGTACATAAATAGCCTATAACACGCATAGAGCACGCATCCAACGTTATAATAATTTTTGAAATCGTTCCAGTTGTTCCTGAGATAAGCGCGTTCAGACAAACAAATAAATTCTTCAGTGTTATATAGCTTTCCGCCCGCGGTCGCGCCCGCATTGTCTAAATCAACAAATTATGTACTGAAAAATTCCTCTTGGACCAATCTATGTATTTAAAAAAATCAAAACTAGATCTATGCATACATGTATGTAGATAGGGGCGGGAAGCGAATTTGTTTTATACTATGTAGTAATATAGTAATTTACTATAGCTATAGATTTACCGGACTGGTATAATATTTTTATAAGGGCTTACCTCTTCTAAAACACGTGTATGTCCCTCTAAATAAATAGGCCTTCGTAAATAAATATTACCATACATTTTTACACTATTCAACGCGTTGATATTTCTTAGAAACAGATTTAAATTATTATGAAATTACTTCCTCGTTTTTTATTCGTTATTTAACGTCAGGCTTGTCCTTCCTTTTTGGAAGACGGAAATAAACGGGAAAAAAGCTGTCGATTGTGACGATTAGCCCTTATTTATTTGGTTTAATAAATTTCTGAGGTTTAGATTTAAATAAAATGTTTAAATATTTGTAATATTCGTAGAAATATTATATTGTACATTTTTAATTGACAAATTACAAACCGTTTAATACCTGTAGTGTGGAATATTGTCGACAGACACTGTTTAAAAATATTCCCAATCCAAAAATACAGTATTTTTTGCGACTTCTATCCTTTTCAAAGGTCTCAGACGTATCTACACTAAAATTATACAGTCATACATTCTACTCCATTGCTGATTACATAGATAATTTATAAGCAAGCATTATTAATTATATTTATAAGCTAAAACTTGTCTAGACTTAAATAACATTTGAACAACAATCTCCTATTTCAAATAACTAGATCAAGCGAATACCTTAAAAGTGTTTAGTCACCACATTTTATCTAAATATATCAAAGGTGACTGACTGACATAGTGATCTATCAACACACAGCCCAAACCCACTGGACGGATCAGGCTGAAATTTCGCATGCAGGTAGATGGTAGGACGTAGGCATCCACTAAGAAAGGACTTTGATCAATTTTACCCCCAAGGGGATAAAATAGGGGAAGAAAGTTTGTACCACCAAATTTATCTTTTCAACGCAGAAAAAGCTAGTATACCATAAATAAGAAAGTTCATTTGTTGCTATAGTAATATATAGAGGTGCTTAAAACCTACATAACCTAATAAGAAAACTAAGTACATGTATTATTGCGGAAAAAGGTCCAGACACAGCTATGATGTTAGACTCTAATCAGTGCTGATTCTCAGTCTGGCCTTCTGACATCCCAAATTACAAATATTTATCCATCAAACAAGATCATTTATGTTGGCTAGGAACGATCAATCAACCACGACCTACATTGTAAATTGTATTTCTAAACGAGCGTAGATTAAAAATATATTGTCTAGCCGTATTCACTCAACTGCCGAGTGTCACTCAACGAATGAGTGTCCACTGAGTGGCCGAATTATCAGACAGTTTTATATTTTTACTCTGACGCCGGCGATGTCGTCAAAGTGTAAGATAAAATGGTGTATGCTGTCCCTGGAGACTGGAAATATATATTATGTTATGTTTGTTATAAAGTAAAAGTCGTTTTTTAATTGGCTCAGCAGTTACAAAGATTACCCCAGATGAACAGAAGATCCTGTGTACTTTAGGATAATTTAAATATCTCACTTATAATAATATCGTTTGATAAAACGGTTTTTGTTAAACCACAGTCCACTTCTGCTTACCTACCTCCTAGTGGACATGCCACTAATCGCGCGAAGGTAATAATAACTAAACAATACCGAAAAATACATCTCAAAATACTAATTACATTCAGTTAAACGACGATAACTTTCATGTCTTCATTATAATTAACTGATGGAGGTACGAAATGGTCCGCCCGAAGGATTTGGCCAGCATCCAATGGCACCTGTCTTAATATTGAAGAAAATGCTACTGGAAATGTATTTTATGTATTTAGAATTCATAAAATTGAAATTTCAACTAATATTATAAATGCGAAAGTCTGTTTGTTTGTCTTCCACGTCCCAACAGAGCGATTTTGATATGATTTTTGTGTCTGGCGACAGTTCAGAGGCTAGAAAGTGATAGGCTACTATTTACCGCGAAAAATATCTCGTTCTTATTGGAATTACACTATTTAAAAAGTTAACATGGTGACTATATAAAGTAGATGACATGCTAAAATAACAAAGGTCGATGACTTACTGGAAAAGGTTAACAAAATGTATGAATAATGACTCTCAAGTCTTATTTCGTTCTTTTTTTTTTGCTTGGCTGCATTCTATCATTTTATATTGTAAAGCATTATAAATTATGATGCCTAAATTTAGTGTTTGTTTACAAAATAATATTTAACATATTATTGTAAATACCGATCCGGGCTAGTGATGACAATGAATTATCTAGTTATTAAATTATTGTTATTAAGTTTGTTACGTCCCGGCCTTAACAGCAAACTGCTGACTACGCCGTTCGCATGGGAACGGAATGCGAGCGTGGTTTTGCTGTGTTAGCTTTTAAGACTTCTTTAGAATAATTATTAAAAAATGTGTATGTGGGAAATGTAATTAGTTTACGCTTCATTAAAATAAACACAAATGTTTACGTTATTCCAAAACAAACTGCATTATCCATAGTTATACATCTAAAACCCGCTGAATCCATATTTTAGTATAAGTTTACCTAAATATTAATACTTGCAACAATGTATCCACTTTGTTGCAATAGTTATGATTTGTAAGGAAGTGATTACGGAGAATCGCCCACTCAACCGTCGCGACGACATCCCTTATCATTTCTAAGAAGACGCGATCTCCAGATCGTGGTACTGTTTAAACATAGAATAAATCAGTTACACACTAACCATCTTATTGTACAGACCTTAATTAAATTCATTTAAATTAAAATATATTTTTTTTTAAAAGACATCCCGCGGTCGCTGGAACTTGACTCCATGTCTCAGCACAACATACACGTCGGTTACAATTTACAAACAAACGCTCGTTGTAATGCGTTGTAATGACGGTACAGCATTGATATATTACCGGTGATTAAATCATTGATTCGATCCATTTATTTCGGGCACAAACTTTCATCTATTTTTGAAAAAAGTACTTTATAATCGATCTTCCATGATGTTCATTCAACATTTTTCTTAAGGCGTTACCCGGCAATTTTGACTATGTTCAACCTCTATAAAGTCTGGTACAGCACAATACCGAAAAAAATATATAAAATAGGATGGTCTTTGATCTTTAATTGCTCGCGAGGACTTTTTTCCAAAACTAATAGATTTCTAGAAAAAAAATGTGCCGTGGTCATCGATTTTTCCGCAAATACTCTATAAACTTCGTAACCTGCTGACTTAGAGCTCTGAAAATTTTATGTTTAATAAATTATCAGTTACACAACAGTCCCTGACGAGGATTTTTTGTTTCACTGATTAGTATCTTTTTAAATACAAAATGCGAGGAAAAAAGAAGGTGCAGGGGGAGAGGTTTGAGATCCGTCAAGTATCCTCAAGGTTATTAGCGCATGTAAAAGCCTTAATCTAAATCTAAGAGCTAGCGCGCAAGAGCAACTTTTGTCTCCGCAACTATTTTGTCTCTCCCATCAAATGTATGGGCTAATAAAAAAGTCTCCCGGGAGTTGCGTCGCTACGTGCGCGCACTTTCTTACTAACCCATAGAGTTGATGGGAGAGACAAAATAGTTGCGGAGACAAAAGTTGCTCTTGCGCGCTAGCCCTAAGATCTAAATATTAATCTACATCAACATAAGGCGGGTACATACAGAGCGAGCAGACTCACGAAGCATTTGCAGCGCGAGGCAGTTCGTGAGAGACGTAGCTGGGGCCGTATTACCTCTTATTACGCCGTGAATTGCGTAAGCATGGCTGGTCTGCTCTATAGTACATTATTAATTATTATATAAAAAAAAAAACAAATCCTTATCGTCAAGATTAATCAATGATTCATATAGATAAACGAAGTTTTATAAACAATATGTTATCTAATTAATTATATTTCTACACATTATTAAGAGTAAAAGCAATTTATTCTTATTAGTATCTGTATATTATTAATAATTTGAGGCATTATTAAAACCACAAATCTACTAACTACAAATTACTCAGAAATTCCATATGATATAAACATTACAAGGAAAATGCAAACACACCATTGAAATATGTTTTACCCACAAGAGGAAGCAAAACACATCAGGTAATTGATAAGATTATTATTGATAAATATTAAATTTGATAAGATATGAGTTAGAATAATCTGATAAAATGATTATTTATATTTATATTGCGCATCCATCGCAAAAACTGCATGTCATGATTTTAATTCATAATATAGAAGTTATTAATTGAAATATGGCACACTCGATTTATTATAAACAAAATGTCTTCTTCAGAAGAGAAACGGCTCTTACGCAGTCTATAGTTTTAATATAGTAAAATTCCCCAGGTACAAAAATAATGACAATGTTTTCAAAGGTTAGCTCGTTCAAACAAGCAATTTTTTCAGCTTTGTATTATTAGGATATATAGTTTTCACGCATACACAGATATGGGTTATATCTGTGTTGTAACTGCGCAAAACCCAAGATTTAAATGAGTCGGGGTGTTGTATCAGTTAAATGTAAGCACATTATGCTTTATACCGCGAATTCCATAATTAATAATACACGGATCTCCAACTTGTTGGGTAACAAGTAAAAGAATAAATAAGAAAACATTTATCATTAATCAACTGTCTGAAAAACATGGTTGCATACCCAAGACTTACTGTGGTGTGTGTGTGAATAAAGTATACCTACTACTTATAGCCGTACTACTATTTTTAAGAAAATGTAACTGTGTCGTATGTTTACAAGTCATAGAAGGGTTATATTATATAGAAGCATTGCTTTAAATTATTCTATGTGCGTTTTGTGTCACTCAAAAATTATTGCAATATTTGATACGATTTTACTATTAATATTCTTGTTGGAAATTCAAATTAATATCCGATGAATTTATCTTTATTAATGTCTTGTTTCACAAAAACAATAAAACTATTACTAACAATTGTTAAAGGTTACGTAAATGCTACATTTTTATGAATTCATCTGAGACGTTTTAGATCGTCTAAGTCAAGGAGAAAACGTGTCCAGCATTAATTAAGTGAACTTAGAATAATTGAATCCAATACAATTGTGTCTAGAATGAAAATTGAAAATTAAGTTTGAAAAATCAGATGTTTTGCGCGAAGCGACAGTAGTACCCACCTCAACGCTTCGCTTATGAGGCGTGCAATAGTGTTAGCTGCAATGGCATCATTACTTTAAGATTGAAATAAATTGCTGTTAGAATAGTATCGGATGTGCCCCAAGGTAGTATTCTTGGGTTGAGTTATTCTTTCTTATCTACTTTTGTGGATACGATAGTTTTAGTAAATTTGTTTTTATTGCAGAGGATTCGATAGACTTTTACGTTAGAATTAATAATCAAAATTCGTGAAACTGAATAAAGTCGATAAAGAAAATGACGAAATTTCTACAATCTAAATTGTTTTATCTGTGTAACTTAAATAGATAATTTAGTCAAACATGATTCATTATAACGGTAGGTTTTTATGTATAGTGAAAGCATGTTACATTTTAGATAAGGATTCAACAAATTTATAACAGTCATTATAGAATTATAGTCGAGCCAATTTAATAGGCAACATTTGACGTCTATTAATTTTATCTTCGAAGAGAGGTAACCTGCTTAAAAACATCGATTAAAGTGAATTACATAATCGATACGGACTTGAAACATTTGTCAATCGAACTTGAAACACATGTCAATTTTAAAATTCATCAGGCGAATCCCTGTCCCAGTAATATACTTTCTTTCGTAAATTTAAGGAGCAAAATAAGACAATTATAATACATAATTAAAAAAACACAACGCATTTATTAATTTATGATGATTTTTATTCACAAGTAATCAATGCATTCGATTCTAGATGTCAGATTTCGATTTTTAGAGTAACGTCACTGGTATTTAAAAAGAAAAAAGGTTTATTGACACAAAATTGTAGCGACGTCAGTTCTTTAAATCAGAAATTGTTTATTATGTTTAGAATGGTTTATCAGTAAAATCAAATCTTAAAATTACTTGTATCGGTCATTATTATTATAAATATGTAATCTTAATTGAAAAAAGTTAAGCAAATGTGCAGTTCTAACAAAACGAAATATCATGTTATTCTATGTCGTCGTTACTAGGTTACGTTGTTGAATTTTGTTGAACTGTCAAATGTGCCTATTAAAATGGCTCTTTATTTAATAGAACCTGTTAAACTTATCTTAGAGCTAGCGCGCACGAGCAACTTTGTCTCCGCAACTATTTTGTCTCTCCTACCTATGGGCTAGTATGAAAGTGCGCCCACGTAGCGACGCAACTCCCCATACAAATTGATGGGAGAGACAAAATAGTTGCGGAGACAAAGTTGCTCGTGCGCGCTAGCTCTTAGGCATTTAATGAACTTGATATATGAATTAGATCAATAAAATTTATGTACTTACCTGAACATTATATAGATTGCTATAAATAAAACGCAATTTTTACCTTACTTACCTTAATATCATACTAATTTATTTCACACTAGGTTTCCGCCCGCGGCTTCGCCCGCGCAGTCAAAGAAAAACCCGCATAGTTCCCGTTCCCGTGGGATTTCCGGGATTGCGTCATTTTCCCGGGATAAAAAGTAGCCTATGTCCTTTCTCGGGTATCAAAATATCTCCATACCAAATTTCATGAAAATTGGTTCAGTAGTTTAGGCGTGATTGAGTAACAGACAGACAGACAGAGTTACTTTCGCATTTATAATATTAGTATGGATTTTCAAGCTTTTCCCATAATATAATTCAAAGACAAACTATCACCAATAAACAGAAGTGCTTACGCACTCGCAATGCAAATATTCCATACGTTTTGTTATAAATTTATAAAGAATAGAAAAAATTCGATCACGAGGCGGGACTCGAACCCGCATCCTTTCGCGCCATTCCGGGGCGGATGCCTGACCAACTCAGCCACTCGTGACCCGCCAGAGCAATCGAATTTATTCTATTCTTTCAGTTTTATGTGTCTGAAGGGACACACCGCGCGCCATCTATTGAGATGATTAACAACCATCTCAACCAATATGAGACACTTTTCAGTGAATACAATATTGTGACGATGGTCCGGGAGCCAGCAGCAGATTTTATGACCAAGTTCCTCTCAAGCGGTAATTAGTAAAATGCATCAAAGTATAGTATTATGAAGCCTCGTGAACGTCAGCTGGAGCTCGGTTGGGGGGAAGAGCGGTTGTAGCCTCCCGTATCAGCTGACGGTTTTTCCACCAAGATACAGCCAGCTGACATATATATTTATCCACAGTTACATATAAGCTATCATCAGGTAAATTTTTGTTTGAGAGGAAATAACGGAAAATAAATTTTTCTTTAAATTTAACTTTCATGTTCGAGACACCAGCTGACGTATAATACACCATGTTGTAACCAGCTGACTATTTTTTTTCGTTGAGATATTGGGTTAGCTACAATTTGACAAATTTTTAGCTGAGAGGAAATGAATGAATGAATGTATTTTTTTTCCTATGTGCGTGGGAGGCTACAACCGCTCACCCCCCCAACCGAGCGCCAGCTGACGTTCACGAGGCTTTATAATACTATACTCTCATGCGTCTGACGAATTATCTCTTGAGAGGAAATAGTTAACCAAATTTGCACCTGGCTCCCTAACCACGATGGAACACGACCTTTTTTGTTGAAATTGATATTTTGGTTTTATGGCATTCAAATGCTTTATAAATATAAATTTATAAAGAATAGAAAAAATTCGAATTTTTTCTATTCTTTGCCATAAAACCAAAATATCAATTTCATACGTTTTGTTGTCAGTCAATATTGCCCAGTTAATTATTTATGAAGATCATTAACACGTCAATCAATTATTTGAAATTGAGCTAACCAGGCACTATTAATTATAGCCTCGGTCAGTGGACTGTATTGTAGAGTAGAGTAGAGGCGCAGAGGTTCCCACTTGTTCAAGTAAAACTCGTAGCGATTTCCATGGTGCTACTTACATTGAAATGTGGCCAAAACTACCCTCCTATTTTTTTAAGAGGGTACATATAAATACCGGGACATTAAAGCGTTCTTTTTGTTTATATTTAATAAAACTAAATATGTATCTTAAATTTTCCTGTCTTAGCAGTTCGGAAATGATCATCCACTAAAATGGAACTAAATATGTTTAAGGTACTTAATTCTACTCACCATGTAGCTATTAATTTACTTTTGACACTACATTTTTCAATAAAAGTTTTATATGTAAATTAATCTTGTACATGTACTCATACAGGCTTATATTCTATTATTATCGGGAACCTATTAATTATGTTTTGTCAATACGTAATCTAATTTATTCTTACATCAATATATTAAAGTGAAACTTTTATTACATCGTCTCAAACTTTTTGGTCTGTGTAGCGCATGTCGCGTGACGGTCGGCTGCCGAGTAGGTATAAAGCAGTGTTCGGAACCGTACGATAAGTTTCACTTTTACCGTGGTTTCATAAAACCACACAACATTTTTTTTCTTACATTTGTTCAATAGTTAAGTAATTGGTTGAATTATGAATTATGTGGCGGTCAACCGCTTGTAATCAGCACAGTTAGGTGCTAAACAATGGTCCTTCGAGACTATTCTTTATTTTATCTTTGACACCATAAAGTGTAATAGACGTGCACGTAAATAACCTATTGTTATCTTGTGGAGTTTTCTGGAAAATTATATACTGAAGTAGTTTTATATGCAACTTTGTCCGCGTGATGGGTAAAATGTCTCAAGTGCCATTTGTTTATATTTTCAATTATTAGAGGATCTCTAACAAAAGCTATATCGAGAAAACAGCATTTAATTCGATGCACTACTTTTTAAATTTTAGGTGTAAAACATGCAAAAAACATTTTTAAAGTCATATAGGTACTTTATTGGAAATTAAGTTAAAAAATACTATTCAATAGTTTAAATTTTTACAGCACAAAAATTTAATAATGCACAAAACATTGTTTATTTGCTCTACACCCTACAGCTATTTCTTTCCTTTACTGTAAAGGTTGCCTGGTAGAGATCGCTACCTAGCGATAAGGCCGCCCTTTGCTTTTTAAAATTTATTGTTTATATTGCTTTTTGTTTTTATGTCTATAGCAATAAAGGATTTTCATTTCATTCATTTCATTTCATACAGCATTTGCAGTAGATCATATATTATTGTTTACATTCATAAATCATAACATTTGATTTAAAACAATTATACAAAGTATACATTGATAAAACTAGATTATTCTAGTATAATATTATTATTAAGTACTTCTAGTAAACGAAATCATTTCAACAAGGACCCCACGCGTAGTCACAATACAAAGCTAGTATTGATACCTGACGCTTCCCGCTTTCCAGCGATCACCTGGAACACAGCCAAATAGCAAGTCTAGACACAATATAGGCTAGATTATTTTTAACACTAAATGTTCAGCACTACACGTGTTATCAATACTTTGTAAATACTAAAAGATGCATGGTTAGTGCCAATTACAAAATGTGTTACGATCGATTTTCGTTGGAAACAATTTTTTTTATTGAATACCAGGTGAACTAGCGAACTACGTAGGTACCAGTGAAAAAAATACCGATCATAAAGTTTTTGTTTTTTAGTTTTAAAGGTAAATTTACAAAAAATAATGCCTACTGATTTAATAAAATCATTTTTCTAAGTAATTTTGCAGATTTAGAGATTTAGTGACAATCGAAACGATAGAAAAATATTCGACATATTCTAATCTGAGCGAAACATTCAATATTTTTTAACAAGAACCTCTCCTCTTAATCAATAACAATACATCAAATACGTCTGGCTATTTATCAATTAAACAAACACAAATCCAAGAATTTATATTATCTTTACAAAGGCAAAAACATAACAAGTTTCTAGTAATAAAAATAACATTGTTTGATAACCATTTACATAGTTATGTAATGATGAATCTGCAAAATGTAACAAGCGTTTAAAAATGTTGTGTGGTTTTATGAAACCACGGTAAAAGTGAAACTTAGGCACAAAATTATCGTATTTGTACGATAATTATCGTACGGTTCCGAACACTGCTTTATACCTACTCGGCAGCCGACCGTCACGCGACATGCGCTACACAGACCAAAAAGTTTGAGACGATGTAATAAAAGTTTCACTTTAAAATATTACCATAAATAAATTTACATGTGAATAATTATATATTACATAAATTCCATGTACATGTGAATAATTTCAACATTTTTTGTTCCAGATATCAAGATCCATTCATCAGTGACGTCATCAGACAAACCAACAATAATCATAGACATAAAATAGTCCGTAAGACTCTAAACTGCTTGTGATATAATTTAAAGCATTTAAATTTGAATTTAGAATTCGAATTGACTCGTGATTAGAATTGTGATATAAATTATTATTTGAATTTAGAATAGAACATAGAATTAAGAACACGATTGGATTTTTAAATTTGAAAATAGTATTGAATTTAAAAAGGAAATTGTTTAAGAATAGAATAGAGAATTGGAATTTGATTTGGAATACTCAGTGATAGACTTCAGCACGAAGACGTTTAAGTTATCTATGATAGAAATAGTTGAAGGATGAGAGACAATATGAAGCCCTGCCAGCACACTTTGTCAGATGACATCGTTTACAAGGATGTTGTTGTTATTGGTGAGTAATTATTATCTTTTTCTCTTAAATAGTGTAATTTATTTATGTTTTCATTGACTCGATTTTAAGTTAAAATTGATCCGTTTGATATCGAAACTGACGTAGTTGAAGCAGTTGAAGTTAAATAAAAACAACAAATTGTACAAGAATTTTGTGGAAAAAAATGATTAATGCCATATAAAAGTATCATATGCGGAGTCCAAATAAAACATGTTTATGCTATCGCATGTTCATGAGTTCCAATTCAATATCCTCTACGATATATTTCTAAGGCGGTTTTTGTATGAAGGTCTTCACGTGACTATCATAATATTGAAAAATAGTTGATATCACGCAAAGGGACTATCGGGTGAACACACTGTTATCATAACTGATATAGAAATCTTCGTATCAATAAAAACAACGTCTATAGGCCTATATTGTGTATCTATAAAGCTAAGACCACCAAGTATCCTTCTCAGACTCCTGCTCCTGCCTGCGCTCCACTGCACGTATCGCGACGTAATATAGTTCGATAAATCTTCTTTGTAATACGGAATCAACGGTATATTGTATCATCATGATAATAAATATTTGGAAGAATATTATACCTACAGATAAAAATTTAAGAAAAAATGTGTAAGCATTTGGTGCTGTAATAACTTAAAGATTAGGACTTAAATTTAAAGGAGAAAGCGACTGACTGTGTTTCAGTTTATTAGGGTATATTGTATTTATGGCTGATAAGTTTCCATATTACAAGATTTGCTTTAGATAATTAGATGAAGTTCTATGAAATGTCATCGCTTACTCTTCATATCTATACCATCTATAGAAAACACGCCATTATTTAAAAGAGAAAAACTTGCACGATAAAACTACAGTTGCCCAACACGCCCTATATGCTCATATATGTATTCATATTGGTCACTTAATTGATCGTTAGCCCTTATAGCTGATAACTGCCATAGTATCTAGAAGTTTCTTGAAATATCTCTATATCGATAGGTTTTTGAAGTAATATGTACTTCAGAATACGCAAAATTTACAGGGCATTTTGTCCTGGAAATCAAAGATATGGAACGTCTGGTTTAAATATACATATCAGAAGCGATTTGAACGCCTTATGGATAGACAAATTTTTACATGAGTCATAAAATCTCTTAACTTTCATGACCTATATATAGACCTACCTCTTTAGCCAAAATATTCTCATAATATCATAATCCAATATCTCAAAGTAGATAACATTAAGAGCTTCAAATAGAGAAATCTTTGAAAACCCTATTTACGCATTTGCTGCGGATTCTCATAAACGGCGATGATTGTTTACTATCCCGCAACATCTCAAGACTTTTAAAAATATAAAACACACCCACACAAAATTAATCTGGACCAAAATACAGATACGCAATTGATACCTGATCTCTGTTAGATGGTACTGATTAATGTTATCTGTGATGTCGATGTTAACACTCAGTAAAATATGCCATAGTAGTAGCATAAGTGTTATTAATTTCGTTTTATATACGTTAAAACATTTTTTTGTTTTTTTTTTCATACGGCACTATCTGATCCCATGCTAAGCTTTCGCTTGTGCTATGGAAACCAGATGGCTGATTAACATACATATATAATTTTAAATAAAACTTATATAGATAATAAACACCCAGACACAGAGCAAACGTCTATGTCACTCAAATATTTGCCCTGGGTGGGAATCGAACCCATGACCCTCTGGCTTGGAAGGCAGGGTCACTACCAACTAAGCCAACCGGTCAGTATAGTATATTCTTGCTTTGGAATTAAGACAACCGGTAAAAAATCATAAAACTAACAAAAACAAAAGAAGGAATGCATAAACATAAAATGCCGAAATCAAAACAAACACGCTTATGGAAAATATTGCATAACAATAATTACGACACATGTATTCTGATACACTATCAGGATATAATATTACTTGATATCACTTACGTGTAGATTGATAAAGATAATTATGGAAAACATGTTGTTTCCCACGATTTTGTACGCTATATTAAAAACTTCAGCTTCTACTAGATACAAGATAATCTAAGACTTGATAGTTGATAGTGATTGTAAAAGTATCAATTCTGAGGCCAAAATTCTAAAAATATCTAATTCAGAGTCTCAAAGTTGGAAATAACTAAAAGATGCTTAAGGACGCTATTACGTATTTTTACAAAAACACGCTGTTTTTCGGTACCATTTTAACTTAAAGCAATTACACGTGAGAACATAGTAATATCTTAATTTAAAGATAATATATTCAGCTCTACGTTCATCTTATAAAAATGGTACGACGTCATACAAAATTGTCGCTGAAATACGATTTTCCCAGCACAATAATCGCATAAAATGCAAAAAAATGGGGTCTATAACGGTACCATTTTAAGAAAATTAAAAGCCTAATCTATCTTCTTACCTATAAATTATTGAGGGATATATAGTCCTTTATATATGGTGTAATTTTTATGAATCTAAATCAAAATTTTATTTCAATTATAAGCTAAATTAAAAATACTTGTCGATTTCTTCATACATTTTGCTCTCGCGGGTCGTCAGACCGCGCTCAGAAGCGCTCTTGGAAGGACGGGTGTATCGCTCCTCGTCCCAAAAATAAAAACGAATAAGAAAAAGATTATTGTGCGTGCACTGTCGTTTTCGTGATTTGAAATATTTGATACTTTATAAGAGTAAACTGTATAAGTTTCATATTCCAATTATTTGTAATTTAAAATTATGTTTTAAATAATTACGTTGACTGAGATCCTCTTTTTTATGGGTTGTTGAAGGGATTGGTGGGGGGGTAAAGCAATTTGACAAAACTTAAATCCAAAATGGCGCCGACGAAAATTTTACATCTTTTCGTCATGGGTGTCATTTTCGTGGTTTTTGGGGTAGCTATTAACGAAAATGAAGTCAAAACTGAAATCCAAGATGGTGCCGACGAAAATTTTACATCTTTTCGTCATGGGTGTCATTTTCATGGTTTTTGGGGTAGCTATTAACGAAAATGAGGTCAAAACTGAAATCCAAGATGGCGCCGATGAAAATTTTACATCTTTTCGTCATGGGTGTCATTTTCATGGTTTTTGGGGTAGCTATTAACGAAAATGAGGTCAAAACTGAAATCCAAGATGGCGCCGACGAAAATTTTACATCTTTTCGTCATGGGTGTCATTTTCATGGTTTTTGGGGTAGCTATTAACGAAAATGAGGTCAAAACTGAAATCCAAGATGGCGCCGACGAAAATTTTACATCTTTTCGTCATGGGTGTCATTTTCATGGTTTTTGGGGTAGCTATTAACGAATATGAGGTCAAAACTATAATCCAAGATGGCGCCGACGAAAATTTTACTTCTTTTCGTCATGGGTGTCATTTTCATGGTTTTTGGGGTAGCTATTAACCAATATGAGGTCAAAACTAAAATCCAAGATGGCGCCGACGAAAAATTTGACATATTTTCGTCATGGGTGTCATTTTCATGGTTTTTGGGGTAGCTATTAACGAATATGAGGTCAAAACTAAAATCCAAGATGGCGCCGACAAAAATTTTACATCTTTTCGTCATGGGTGTCATTTTCATGGTTTTTGGGGTAGCTATTAACCAATATGAGGTCAAAACTAAAATCCAAGATGGCGCCGACGAAAATTTTACATATTTTCGTCATGGGTGTCATTTTCAGGGTTATTGGGGTATCTATTAACGAATATGAGGTCAAAATTATAATCCAAGATTGCGCCGACGAAAATTTTACATCTTTTCGTCATGGGTGTCATTTTCATGATTTTTGGGGTAGTTATTAGCCAATATGAGGTCAAAACTAAAATCCAAGATGGCGCCGACAATAATTTTACATATTTTCGTCACGGGTGTCATTTTCATGGTTTTTGGTGTAGCTAGTAGCTATTAACCAATATGAGGTCAAAACTAAAATCCAAGATGGTGCCAATGAAAATTTTATATCTTTTCGGCATGGGTGTCATTTTCAAGGTTTTTGAGAAAGCTATTAACAAATCCCCAATGTTACCGTCGTCGAATTTCAAGATCGCGTCATGGTAATACTGTCGCGTTATGGAGCAAGGCGGCGATTTTGGTATCTATGAATCTCGCCAAAGAAGTTTCACTCCTGACACGTTATCTCGGCACACACGCTCTTTTTTATTTTATTCTCTTCGTTTTAATGTTTAAGATAAACTTTTTTAAATAAAGTTTAGCGAATATTATATTTAAAATAAATAATATAATATGTCAGAATATTAACATGATTGCCACAGAGTTGCGTTTTATATTACATTTCTAAATATGCTTTTCAATGTTCTTTAAAATTGTTTTTTTTTAAGACTTTCTACACAACTGAAGTTGTTAACGTTTTTGTTATTTTATTTAAGTTTACTTTAAAGGAGTAAGAAAAATATACCTAATTATCGACGGTTACATTGGGGATTTGTTAATAGCTGTCTCAAAAACCTTGAAAATGACACCCATGCCGAAAAGATGTAAAATTATCGTCGACACCATCTTGGATTATAGCTTTGACCTCATATTGTTGGTAAATAGCTACCCCAAAAACCATGAAAATGACACCTGTGACGAAAAGATGTAAAATTTTCGTCGGCGCCATCTTGGATTTTAGCTTTGACCTCATATTGGTTAATAGATACCCCAATAACCATGAAAATGACACCCATGACGAAAATATGTAGAATTTTCGTCGGCACCACCTTGGATTTTAGTTTTGACCTCATATTGGTTAATAGCTACCACAAAAACCATGAAAATGACACCCGTGACGAAATGATGTAAAATTTTCGTCGGCGCCATCTTGGATTTTAGTTTTGACCTCATATTGGTTAATAGCTACCCCAAAAACCATGAAAATGACACCCGTGTCGAAAAGATGTAAAATTTTCGTCGGCGCCATCTTGGATTTTAGTTTTGACCTCATATTGGTTAATAGATACCCCAATAACCATGAAAATGACACCCATGACGAAAATATGTAGAATTTTCGTCGGCGCCACCTTGGATTTTAGTTTTGACCTCATATTGGTTAATAGCTACCACAAAAACCATGAAAATGACACCCGTGACGAAAAGATGTAAAATTTTCGTCGGCGCCATCTTGGATTTTAGTTTTGACCTCATATTGGATAGCTACCCCAAAAACCACCCACATTTGCAAATGTGTTTGCTACTTAGGAAAAATTCAGATTTAAAGATATAGGTAATGTGACGAATTTAATTTATTTCATTCCGACTGTTTCTCGGAATAACATACATTTATATAAATTTATAAAGAATAGAAAAAATATTATATAAATAATATATAAATTTATATTTATAAAGCATTTGAATGCCATAAAACCAAAAATATAAATTTAACATACATTTACTAAGAATTGCATACAATGCCGGGTTTAATATATTGCCGGTAACATAATATTATGTATGATAATAATTCTTAAAAAAGTATTTTATACATTTTTTAAAAAGCTTCGATATTGTAATACAATTCATTAACTGATTATTATTCAAATTGTTGTAAAATAGTCACACTTTTTTAAGTTGGTTGAATACCCTAAAATACTTAAAAGGATCGTACCTACTAATAAAAGAAACAAAATGAATTTTTAAAGTTCCCAGTAATCTTCTGGAATCAATTTCAATAAAAATATAAAAAAAAAAAATAATATCAAGTATGAAGATGATCTATAAAATGGATTGCGCTATGTTTACGTGAGCGTGATGTTCCCGCGAACCACGTTGCGACGTTAAATACCTAAATTTGAGTAACGCAGATTTGTGACAGCGTCCTTAAGAAGCAATTAAATCTGAGTTAGCTTTATTCAAAGTAACAAAGCTTTATCCATCTAGTTCTAGACTATTAATCCCGCCACGGTGACAGAAATTGTTATACTCTTTCTGTTTTAAGTGTTTTAATGTTGCATATTTATCTATGCTGACTTCAATTGTTATTAATCCAATTATAGTCAGTGATTAATTTTGCCAAGCCCCTTAGCAATTTATTTGTAAATTAATAAAGTCATTTACTTTTCATATGATAGCCATCAAAATAGATAAAGATACGTCAGTAATCTTTAATGTATCTATGTATTTCAAAACCTACTTCAGATATTATCATAGAATTCTCGTAACTATCTGGAATCTTCTGAATTATCGAATTCAAAAAGAAAATTCTTTAGTATTCATCTACCGATGTCCTTTCAGGAAACGGACCAAGCGGTATGGTGACGTCATTCATGCTGGCAGGCAACGTGCCATATTTGAAGGAGGTGCCAGAAGACTTGCCAATCGATGAGATGCTAAAAGCCAGGTAAGATATTTGTTAGGCTGATACGTGGACTGGATCCTGTGGCAATTTTACTTGTGATGGCTGAAGAATCTGCGAGCTTTTTCCTTTTTTGGTATCACTTTTTCCTACAACAAATTATTTTTATTTCTTATAGTTTAACAAGAAGTACCCTAGTGTTTGACCAATTTTATTCAAAATTTCCTTTGTTTTTATCCTGTTTCTAAATTCATTGCATTTCGGTCGCAAATATTAAGGAAAGTATTAATTTGTTTCAAACCAACCAAATGAAACGAAGCAATAAAACTAGTCTTTCTGAAAAATGATCTCAGATCTTACCTTATCTCCGGAAATTAGCATGATTTTCAATGGTAAATTGACTGCACGGTCTTTAGTTGTTTATTACCAAGTTCACTTACATAAGACTGAGAATATTATATCTCTGAAGATAACAAATAACCTTTGTTATTTCCAGACTCACAAACTTACCTCCTGGACAGAATCTATACGAGACAGATCTATTAGAGCTGGCCGAAGGTCTGGAGGGGAGGAGCCAGAATCCAATTCCTTTGTTGGTAAGTTTTACCTACCTACAGAATAATTTCAAAAACTGATATTATTTAAAATACCTGTTTTAGTAGGGTCCCGGCTACATGCTGAAATCTGTAAGACACTTAAATAATATTTGCTGGTTTAGAACTATAAATAATAATACCAAAACTAATATTACTTAAAACCCTGTTTTACTAGGGTCCAGTAGAGTCTCTGATACACGCCGAAATGTGTTGAAGATACTAATATCCATTATACGTATACGGTATATTTTTAATAACAAAGTACCTAATTCTGTCTTTCTATCAGTCTACTTCGTTATCCAAAAATGATTTGTTTTGAAATGAATATCGCTAATCTGCTGGAAAGTATAAGGTACCTTTTGTCGCGAAATATAAGAGGGCCGATGTGAACCTTGGAGATGGCAAGAGTAAAATGTAATTACATACTTAAAAGCACGAAAAAAGGTGGAAAAACAACTATGTTAATTTATCGATTCAGGTAGCTTTAAGAAATGTTGCTTTCTCTCCTTGCAAGTGTAACCTGTACTTACCTTTATAATTTCGATCTGTACATACCCCATAAAAAATTAAATAAAAATTTATATAGACGCTAATGCGTCTATATAAATTTAAATTATGAAATCTACAAAAATCAATTCTACATTATATTTATTTATGAGAGTCATATCTTTTCACGATTACGTTAAAAGCTCATTATATTTTTTAAAATTATCTTAACATGTCATAATTAAAAAACTCTTTTTATTATTAATTTATTATTATCTTAGCGTAATTAAAAAAATTAACACAATTCGTTAATCTGCATAGTGACAAGATAAGGAAGGTATCGTAGGTCATTGAGCCTTGCTATACTAAAATAATGACCTCTAGATTAAGTGGACTGGGCTTCATCATGGCGTATGGCCTGCACTGGCCGGTCGAACAAGTTTTTCGGATAAGGAAACATTATTATTTGCATTTTTTATTGTAGACTTTTTAAGTAGATATAACTGTTTTTTTATTGGTTTAACTCGTTTAATGAATCTACTACTTGTTATATAATATTACACAATTTTATTACATTTTTTTGTCATATATTTGTTTTTACGATAGAATTTTAATTGAAGTTAGTTGAATGATCGCTTTATGGAGTTTTAAAAATTATTCGCGTATAAATTCATTTACATTTAAATTGTCTTAAGGATCATTTCAAAATTATCAATGATCACCCATCCATAGACTGGCCGCGCTATAAGTTGCTTAACCAGCATACACTTAATGCTCGGAATAAGAAAAGCATAAAACTATTTATACATAAAAACTTCGGATTGTTAATTTTACAAAAATAAAATATTGGCCTCATACGGAAACATACAGCATTTGTTTTATACATAGAGATTTTTATAGAGATCTTTTGAGTATTCTGGCATAAGACAAAATAATACTAGAATATTGCATGTAATTGTGTAATAAAGTATCATTTTATGTTAAAAGTACGTGCGACAATTCTTATAAATTTTATGGATATTGTTATAGTTATGGCTTGATCTTTAAGATCTTTACAAAGAAGTTCAAGTTACTTGCATCGTTGTATGTATCGTTCTAAAATAAAATAGAAATGTTTATTTATTCTTTATTGTACATAATATACCAAACATAAATAAGCTATACTATAATTAGTTACAATGAAAACACATGGCACATACGTACTAAAAGGCGGCCTTATTGCTCAAAAGCAATCTCTTCCAGGCAACCCTGATGGTAAGGAATGTATGCTAGAACGCGACTTGGCGCAAATTCAATAAATAAATTCATTACAATATAAATAAAAAATGTTTCTATCTTATTAAGTGTCATTTCCGTGCCTTATTTCAACGCCTTAATAATTTTTGTGACAAAAATTGTAAAAAAAGAGCGCGTGAGCGCAGCACACGTGTCGGAAGTGAAACTTCTTTGGCAAGGTTCAAAGATACCAAAATCGTCGCCTTACTCCATGACGTGACGGTTTTGCCATGACGCGACCTTGAAATTTTACTCTCAACACACCTAAAGAACTTTCACTTCAAAATCAGTTGTAATGTAAACATCCCTGTTAGAATAATTTCACATTTCAATATGAGCTTAAATAAATATTCATTCATTATAATTCATTCATTAACAAAATAAAAACATGTGTAAATCAAAAAGAAAATTCTTATTTCATCATCATCATCATCATCAGCCTTTCGATGTCCACTGCTGGACGTAGGCCTCTCCTAATGCACGCCACTGAGCCCGGTCGTTGGCTCTTTGCCGCCAGTTGTGGCCAGCAACCTTGCGGACGTCCGCGTCGTCACTCCACCGTGTAGCATAATTCTTATTTAATTGTATGCAATTATTTTCTTTGTCTCTTAAGTAAATTGGTATAATTAGTAGATATGTAAATACATTTAGGCGATTCAACCAAGGATGAATATTAATTAATTAATTTAATTAGAGATATCCCTTTTCTTCTTCACGAATAAGTTTTTGATAAGCCTTCCTGCCCTCAAACAAAAAGAATCTTAGTTTCCAAAGATTTTCCTCTACCAAAAAATACTCAACTCGACCAATAAAGTTCACCGAATAGAAAGAAAAACTTGTTTTTATGTATTACTTGTAACATGTTTTTATTAATAACATTTTAGTACAAACCACTTAACCACACTTGATAAATGATAATGCTATCTCATGGTTTGACCGGTCAAGCGATGAAATATCGAGCTACAATAAAAAATATCGATAAAGATACTACATTTATAGTGGAAAATTATAAAACGGCGCAAGATCGTTTGGTTTCTTTATTTTTTTATCAAATACTAGGTAATGAAAAAACTGAAATCATAATCCCTCCATAAATACTGCGTTTTTAATATACGAAAAAAAAACACGCGTGAACGCGCTTAATTTGACAGCTAATGCTATCTATATTTCGTGAGAAATGCATGGGTGAAATGTCATTTCGAATATACGATTTACTTCTAAATTGTTTTTTTTTTTATTTCAATAATAATTTATTTTATTTTTCCTGATTCTTAAATCAAATTTAACTCAAAACGTTATTCCTAAATCAGCTACCTATTAATTATTTTGAATGAATAAAATACCTGTGACGTCACAATGGCGCAGAATCGATCCTAATTTTAATTGAATCACATAGAACATATAAACAAGCTGTATTACACTAAATATTTATTACATAATCTTTAAACAAATTGTAATCTATTCATTATTATGTCAAAGGTCGTTCAATATAGGAGGTCAATATCAATTCTCATAAATAATATATTATAATAAGTAATGTGATGTAAAGAAACCGGTCGCAGCATGACTTTGCTGTTGCAGTTTTTATATAAATTATGTTTTTATAGGTTGTTAGGCTAATGTAATAGCTGAGTACTATGTTATAACGCTTGCCACGGAGATGATTTGAGAAAATTGAACCCTTGATATTCTCTTTTTAAACGTATTTACATGAACATAATAATTAATAAGACCTATGCACCTGAAAATTATGCATTTGCACGAAAAAAATCATCACATGAACAAAAATAATTACTTAAATTAAAAAAAAAATGCAAAGTTGTAATTCAGTGAAAAATCATTAACAGTTGATTTTATTAACAGAATATGTTATTTCCTGAGTTAAAACAGAATTACTTAAAGCCTTACAAATACTATTTTTATCTACTGCTAAAATAAATCTTACAAACTTTTCTCATATTCTATTACAATTTCAACAACCTTATTACCCTTGATGAACTTGGTCACACCGTAAAAACCGGTCAATCATCACTACATAGTATAAAACAAAGTCGCTTTTTCTGTCCCTATGTCCCTATGTATGCTTAAATCTTTAAAACTACGCAACGGATTTTGATTAGGTTTTTTGTAATAGTGATTCAAGAGGAAGGTTTCACTACATAGTATAAAACAAAGTCGCTTTCTCTGTCCCTATGTCCCTATGTCCCTTTGTACGCTTAAATCTTTGAAACTACGCAACGGATTTTGATGCGGTTTTTTTTAATAGATAGAGTGATTCAAGAGGAAGGTTTATATGTATAATAACATCCATTAAATAGTGGAGAAGTACTGTTATTTTTGAGGTTTCTAATGTGATGTCGTAAATAATTACATTTTTTCCGCTTACATTGCAAACGCAGGCTGAACCCTACGAGTTTTATCAAAATAATGTACTAAGTACTGTACACATTGAAAAGGTCTACAGAAAAGTCCGCGATGGTATATGTCTATCTCTTATGGATAACCCACAATAACTTTTTTTTGTCATTTACTTTTTACGACAAATAATGGTTAATTTTCGAAGCGATTTTAACCAATACAGCATTAATCCTTAACGAATTAAATACCTTGAATACATTGTTCATTTAATATAGATCTATATGGCCCTTTACACCGTATGATTTAAGTGAATATTTTCGAAGATATTACAGATTTAAAAATTGCGGGACGTAGCGTTTGCGACGGTACCGGCCGGCCGCCATTGCACCCGTGCGAAGCCGGGGCGGGTCGCTAGTTAGTATATAATTCATTAGGTTTTAGACAAAGCGGGCGAAGCCGCGGGCGGAAAGCTATAACTAGACACTACTATAATAGAGTATTGAAAACATTATTATACAATACTAGCGACCCGCCCCGGCTTCGCACGGGTGCAATGGCGGCCGGCCGGTACCGCCGCAAACGCTACGTCCCGCAATTTTTAAATCTGTAATATCTTCGAAAATATTCACTTAAATCATACGGTGTAAAGGGCCATATAGATCTATATTAAATGAACAATGTATTCAAGGTATTTAATTCGTTAAGGATTAATGCTGTATTGGTTAAAATCGCTTCGAAAATTAACCATTATTTGTCGTAAAAAGTAAATGACAAAAAAAAGTTATTGTGGGTTATCCATAAGAGATAGACATATACCATCGCGGACTTTTCTGTAGACCTTTTCAATGTGTACAGTACTTAGTACATTATTTTGATAAAACTCGTAGGGTTCAGCCTGCGTTTGCAATGTAAGCGGAAAAAATGTAATTATTTACGACATCACATTAGAAACCTCAAAAATAACAGTACTTCTCCACTATTTAATGGATGTTATTATACATATAAACCTTCCTCTTGAATCACTCTATCTATTAAAAAAAAACCGCATCAAAATCCGTTGCGTAGTTTCAAAGATTTAAGCGTACAAAGGGACATAGGGACATAGGGACAGAGAAAGCGACTTTGTTTTATACTATGTAGTGATGAAGTAGCCTTGGTATTTTTCTAATAAATCTATCAATGTTATATTGTTAACCCTGAGAGAATTAATAAAAAAAAATCGCAAGGTCTGTAACGCTATTTCAAATGATTATTGATACAGTTTTCTAACTTTGAGTTCACTTCGATGGAACCATCTGGATTTGTTCTAGTTATACAGGTATTATATTAATAGATTCTCAAAATAGTCTAATGGATTGTATTTTAATTTTTAACAGGGAAATAATAATGTACACTAATAATAGCGATTTTTTTTATGTAAATGTAAATGTGGAATACATTAATTCATCTTTTAGTTTTTTTTATACACTTCATTTTCTAAGTGAATGGTGGATATATACTTGACCATATTTATTCAAATCTTCAACTATCCCCATACCATATTTCATAGATATTGAAAGCAGTTAAGCAGTGGTATCCATATCCCTTATTAGACATTAAAAACAAATTTAATTAAAAATAAACATCATACAACTAGTGTCTACACTATGCAGACCAGAGTTTAATTCTAACAAGAATTTGGAATTATTTATTATTCGGACAACTTAAATGCAGTTAAAATCATTCCCACATTCCTAACCGTGCGAACGGCGCCTTCAGCAGTTTTTAATAAGGACAGGGCCAAACTTATTATATTTACTACTAGCGGTCCGCCCCGGCTTCGCCCGTGGTACATATTTCGCAATAAAAGGTAGCCTATGTTCTTTCTCAGGGTCTAAAGATTATCTGTGCCAAATTTCATCAAAATCGGTCCAGTAGTTTATGCGTGAAAACCATACATACATACATACATACATACATACAAACCTTTCCTCTTTATAATATTAGTATAGATTAGTCAAATACTTAAACTTAATATACTTATGACAACTATGTACTTAAAACCTGATGAATTGTAACAATTATTTCATAACCCTATTTAACTTTTCAGATGGACAATCTCCTCAGGCCATGTGCAGATGTAGGACTGCAAGCTGATTCGCTTATTGAGTGGCGATACGATGTAGAGAAAGAGGTATATTACTTTTATAATTTATTCTTATAGGATGCTTTGACGATATTGGTCGTTCGAGACGGAAAAGATGGAATATAAATTATTTGCATGTTGTTTCGATGTTATATTAATAATTTTTTATTGATTGTAATCTATTGCATTAAGTTCTTCATTCCGCAATGATATTGCATTGCAACTTTAGTCATTAGAGAATTATGTATTTTTAGATGATTCAAAATATTGCTGTCAATTCGATTCTTATCACAAAAACAAATCTAAGCTCCTCGTACCATTTTTACGAGCAAATAAAGAAATATGGATTATAGATTATCAACCTAAATTGTCAAGCAGCATTCTTCTGTATCAGTCGATCGGCGTGTGATGCATTTATCATCTTTAATGTTTCTTGCGTGTCGTCTGACATCATATCGATATCACACACCTAAATTTGTTATCATGTTTATTTTTCCATTTCCAAACATAAAAGTTTATCTACTGATTTCAGATAGACCACGTGGTGCTAGGTCGGGGTCCGCCTGGCGGTGCGTGGCCGACGTTTCCGTCACACGTGCGCACGTTATCGCCGGGCGCGTGGTTGTGGCTACCTCCGCTCCCGGCGGCGGCCGCGGAGCGACTGAGCGCGCGCGCGGTTGCAGCGTACTGCCGCCGATATGTGGTGGCGTGCGGGTTGCAGGTACGTTTTTTTTTAAATAGGGAATATGCATAAAATTTGAAATGGCCTAAAATATTTTTTTCTCGAATACTTATTATCGTAATATTATAATGAAAAGGATTTTTTTTTATTTACTTATTATTTAAACCCCTAAAATAATATTCAAAAAGTGCAAAATAAGGGAGCGAAATTCAAACTTCCAAAACGCGCCACCATAGGTCAAACGAAATGTGACGTCATCTGACACGACATTGTATTCATCACTGCACAGTAAACACTAAGGTAAACACCCACTGGACGTGTCATGTGACGTCACGCAAAGCGCGCGCAAAATGGCGGCGTTTGAACTGCTTAAATTTTTTAAAAGTTTTAAATTTCATTTTTAAAAATATCTAGAGTATTTTGAAGCCCATTAATATTTTTTTCTACGTTATAAAATAGTAAACTATTAATTTAAGACAAAAAAGAAAAACATGAGTACAGGTAAATTAGCTTGGAGAAATTTTTGCGTTTGTAGTAGTGTATGGTCAGCAAATAAAATAAAACAACATTTTATTTTTAGTTTTTATTTTATATATATAAGGGATTTTAAATTAAACTATATGTGTTTCTCCTCTGAAAAAGATGAGACTTTATTTTAATATTTGCACATTTAACATACGTATAACTTTTACATTAACAATGTTACTAAAATGAAAAATTTACTAACCTGAAAAAGAAACGACATTTAAAGTTTAATTCTTTAGTTTGAGAAGTCAAAGGCTTGGCTCGACCATGTTTTAACACTGGAGCCATTTTGAATTAACAATATAAAGTTACAACACTTACACACAAATTAAACACTTCAACAAATATTATAACAATACAAATAATAACAACAATCAACAAATACAAAATTTAACAATTAAACTACTAGACCGGGAGATATTGACACAAAATTTCGAGTCATTTGTAACAGGATGGCGGTTCTACAGGGGTCTTAGTACGCAATGACAAAAAGAAAAACGATGGTGTGAACGCTGGTACCGGCGGCTTAGTCGCGTGGGCGTTAGTCGAACTCGTCGGAAAAATAGCGAAGTCAAACAATTTGTAACACAAAAATTTTAGAATTTACCGATAGCCCATAAAAAAGAAGTAGGCGGTAGTGTCATGCCATACTTTTCCGGTGTGACTTACGGCCCGCCATACCGACGCGAATGTGTTGATTTAAAAAAAAAACAATTCAACCATTTGTACCAGGCTAACTTTTGCACAGGTAACCATCGTCGTGCAGCCATTTACGAAAATCGCCATGCCATACTTTTCGGACGATTCCAAATGGTCGCCATACCGCCGAAAATCTGCAAATTTTTTTTTTTCGCCGAACCATTTACCACCCTAAATTTTTTTTTCAACAACTCCTGAATGATTATAATTAATGGAAGTGTGATAATGTCATACCTGTGGGAGGTGGCGAATGTGTATAAGATTTTTTTTTATTGTAAGATTTTATTCGTATTTTGAACGATTAGTAACAGTATGGCACTAATTTTTCCTGTAAGTTTGAGGTTCAACGAATATAAATACAAAATTTCAAAGATCTAGGTGGTGGAAATCTTCACTTATATAAATTAATACTAAATTAATTTTTCAAGTATGGCAGCACTTTTTCCCCCTACTAGAAGTATGGTAAATATAATAATGGTCACATTTTATCAAATACTCTCCAAAAATCCAAATGCAATACTGGTACAAAAAGTTTGGCGAAAAAAAAAAATTTTGCAGTTTTTCGGCGGTATGGCGACCATTTGGAATCGTCCGAAAAGTATGGCATGGCGATTTTCGTAAATGGCTGCACGACGATGGTTACCTGTGCAAAAGTTAGCCTGGTACAAATGGTTGAATTGTTTTTTTTAAATCAACACATTCGCGTCGGTATGGCGGGCTGTAAGTCACACCGGAAAAGTATGGCATGACACTACCGCCTACTTCTTTTTTATGGGCTATCGGTAAATTCTAAAATTTTTGTGTTACAAATTGTTTGACTTCGCTATTTTTCCGACGAGTTCGACTAACGCCCACGCGACTAAGCCGCCGGTACCAGTGTTCACACCATCGTTTTTCTTTTTGTCATTGCGTACTAAGACCCCTGTAGAACCGCCATCCTGTTACAAATGACTCGAAATTTTGTGTCAATATCTCCCGGTCTATACGTAATAATTATAATTTTTGAATGAAATGTGTGCTTTATGTTCTAACGGTACCAAACGACTGCACGTGGCACCTGCGGACAGCGTAAACTGGTTTATTCTGTTTTTGTGCGTGTTTCCACTTTCCACTATCAAGTGACGATTTATTTATTTGTTTTGTTTCGTAATTATTATGGTCAAATATTTATTATGAAACAAATTATTATGGACACGATATTTTATTGTTTCACGGTAGTCGTCTTGTCATTTGCTCTAGGACGTGAAATTGAATGATATATTTTTTTTTATAAAGTCAAAACCATATTCTTTCAAACACAGAACAGTAAAAACATATAGAAGTGCGATAATGTCATAATTAGTATGAAAACCAGTGTCGCCAAACCCACACATTTAAACCGATAGTTATACAGTACACTACAAGTAAACTATGCCTTTGATTGGACAGCTTAATTTGAGTAAAAACTGACTTAGGTTATAAATTCAGCATTTCAATATGTACCCTAACGCACCATGTTACGGTTTATTTTAGTATAACATCCCTAGGTATATTAGCTGTTTTGTTTCTCATTGCACAGAAATTCCAAATTCAAAACATTCAGCTACTCCACAACAGAGGGCGTTAGTTTTCGATAAATATAACTTTGCACCTCAACACATAGAGATAAGGTTGAAATTTGTGTCACTCAACATTAATGACATTAACTTGATATTTATCTGATGCTATGCCCTGAGGGATGTCAGCCTTGTTATCGATAATTCACAAATAAATATTTATTGTGTATTTTTTTTTTTCTTTCTTTTATATGAGTATAGTATAATGTGTCACATTTTGGAGTATGTTTATTACTACTAAGTACGTCTTTTTATATTATTATTATTAAATAAAAAACGGAATAGAATAGTATTAATCTATATTTACAAAATACAAACAGAAAATATGCATTATTTTAAATCTTGGAACTGCCGTAGGTTTGCTGTATCGGTGGCCTTTGTTAGACCGCTTAGTGCTGTTCGGCATCCAGTTAACTCGTCACGTTGCATTTATCCATTTCTCTTTTAAATTAGCCTCTTTGGGAAATCTATAAATAAATTGGACAAATGAAAGCTAAGGAAAAATAAAATAAAAATTTAATATTTATAATGTTTGTCTTTTCTAAAGTATCGATACTGTCGATATGCGCCACAAGCATCACTAAAGCGACATTCGTTTGTTTATTGCAATAATATTCCAGAAAGTCTTGTTTGCTGTTCAATCTATAATAGTACTAATTTCTTACGGATTAAGGTTCATTTTGACTAGATATTTGTATACAATTTTGACAAATTACGACAAGCGAAGTTATAACATAAAATATAATTAAAATAAATAAAAATAAGACTTACCGATGGTATGAAATGCCTCCATTGCTGATATTATTTCGTCTGCTATCATTTTTGCACTCTAATACCGAACAACACGTCCTAATTAATGAATAAATATGGAAAAAAGGTTTGACAGCTGACAACCGACTCGAATATTTTTCTGCGCACAACTGAGAGCAAGTTAGGTGATCTTACCTTACCAGTGACACGTGGGCCACGCCCACATCACACTTCTATCTACTTTACTGTTCTGTGCTTTCAAATAAAAACTTGTTTTTATTGAAAACAAAAGTGTTGCTAGGAATAAGTATAAAATTAAATAGTAATGTTAGGATATCGAAACATTTTTGTATAGGCCAGAACGATATAGTGGAAACGCGCTCTAAGATCTGAGTAATATACACACCACTACATATGCAAAAATTTCTCCAAGCTAATTTACCTGTATTCCCCATTTTGATGTTCGTTTTTTTAGGTGTGTATTACCAGCCAATGTGTTGCTGAATTTTCAATCTTATTAATTATTTATTTCCGATTTGTATGATTGATTCTCGTTGATTTCAAACCATTTGATACAGAGCGTATGCTTATTTTTTTTTTATTAATTGCTATTCAATCCTAAAGGATCCCTAATGATTTTTCTTATATAGTTTTTATTTTCTTTGACCTATATTTTCTGTAGATTTACAGCTTTTCTATAAGTGATCAATTTAATGTTTCCAGCGCTACTTTCGCTGTAACGTAGTTGTGTTGAGCGTTACACCGGCCCGCGCTACAGCCGCGCCCTGCAGCGCTGCTTGTCCACGGAACGGCGCTTTTTGGGTATCTGGGTAAGTTCTAAATTCTTATCTATACTAATATTATAAAGCTGAAGAGTTTGTTTGTTTGTTTGAACGCGCTAATCTCAGGAACTACTGGCCCGATTTGAAAAATTCTTTCGGTGTTACATAGCCTATTTATCGATCAATCAAGGCTGTATATCATTACGCTCAGACCAACAGGAGCGTAGCCACTTGGGTGAAACCGCGAGGCGCATATTTATATTTTGTTCTTATAAAATTTGTTAAATTCTTTATTAATATTAATAAAAACCTGATTCTGCTGATTTTATTTGTTATACTGTTATTGTTAACGAATGAAACACAAGTATAATTGTAACAAAAAAAAACTTTCTCCATACTTACCAACCACTCTATTCCAGTTACGACAAAACCGAGGGCCGCGGGTTCCGCTACCTCTGTCGTCGTGTAGTAGTCGCTTGTGGTGCGAATGACCGACCGAACGTGTTGCCAACACACGTGTCAGAGCACGCTACACACTCGCTGGCTAGCGTGGAGAGGGCTGCGCACTTGTTGGCTAGTGGTAAGTGTGGAAATATTTTGAGGGTAGTTTTAATTTTATTGTTTTCGAGGGTAGCTTTAATTTTATTGTTTTGGAGGGTAGTTTTAATTTTATTGTTTTCGAGGGTAGTTTTAAATTTATTGTTTTCGAGGGTAGGTAGTTTTAATTTTATTGTTTTGAGGGTAGGTAGTTTAATTTTTATTGTTGTGGTCTAAAAAATGAAGAAATCATAGCATTTATTAGCTAGTTTTATTAAAATTCGCTTTGTACGATCGGCTCGATAGTGTGGAGAGGGCATTTTGTTTTTATAGCTAACATGCATTTGAATTGTTGTCAATTAGCTTCATCTGAATGTTTGTATGTTACCTACTCCTTTAGACTCGATATTGACTCTTAAACGGACAGATTTTATTCAATACAACGCAATAATTTCATGAAATTATTTTATTAAACTTTGTTTTGACTTGACTGACCGGTTGTCTTGGTTGGTGGGTGAGTTCGATTCCCACCCGGGGCAAATATTTGTGTGATGAACATAGATGTTTGCTCTGTGTCTGGTGTGTGGGTGTTAATTATCTATATAAGTATTTATTTAAAATTATATATGTATGTTTATCAGCCACCTGGTTTCCATAACACAAGCGAAAGCTTAGTATGGGATCAGATTGTGCCGTGTGTGAAAATCGTCCTGAAATATTTATTATATTTATTTATTTTCATCTATATTGTCCTTTCGCGTTCCCCGACACGTACGTGTTTTTGACGTGACAACGTCTTATAATTCGATAGAGTTCGGCTGCACGCACGAAAAAACATGACTCATGCGGCGTTACCTCGCTCTGAGGCGTTCCATGTAAGGCTTGAAGTGCAAGCGAGAGCGCGGAACGAGCGACAAAGAAGCACAATCGGACGTTGTCACGTTCAACTATCGTCAGTAAACCTACTTTACAAACAACCAATTTTTTTTCTTCTAGGCGCCTACCCAGACTCTTACAAGTCCACGCTCGTAGTGGGTTCCGGTGTGAGCGCAGCGGACGCGGTGCGGCTGCTGCGCGCTGCCGGTTTGCCCGTGAGGCACCTGCACCGGGAACCCGCACCTTCACTGGCGAGATTGGCTCCTGGACCATATCCGGATTATTGTCAGGTAAGTCACACGACTGCGTAGGATAATCTAAAAAATTGGTTGTCTGTAAAGTCGGTTTACTGACGATAGTTGAACGTGACAACGTCCGATTGTGCTTCTTTGTCGCTCGTTCCGCGCTCTCGCTCGCCTTACATGGAACGCTTCAGAGCGAGGTAACGCCGCATGAGTCATGTTTTTTCGTGCGTGCAGCCGGCTCTATCGAATTATAAGACGTTGTCACGTCAAAAAAAAATGAAAAAAAACAGGTTGCTAGATCGGTAGGATCCCGTGATGTTAGGCGAGCAGGATCCCACTAAGAATTTAATTTATAAAAAGGAAATAAATGTTACCTCCATGCCAGCATTTATTGAGACAATATGTAGTAATTGGCATTTCATACAAATTAAAATATTTACTCTGCGAAATCTATATTTACTATTAAAAAAGTTTAAGATAGGTTTGTTTAAATAATAATTACGAAACAATTTTCAAATTACTCTCTTTACAGATCTACAAAATGATGTGCGACGGTCCAGCTGGCAATCACCCGAACTACACGCCCTACCCACACCACATCATACTCGAAGTGACCCCGCTTCCTGAACAAGAACAACCACTCAAAATAGCAGAAGAAGTAGAAGACAACACAATCCGCCTCAAACGAGTCAAATTACTCGATCTCGTCACAAATAAAACAATTGAAATAACAGTAACACTCATCGCAGTACTCATTGGCTCTAAACCCGACCTATTCTTCCTCCAAACAAACTTCGACCTTAACAACATTGACATGAAAAAATGCAAATGCGGCGAAAAGAAAATTGACGAAAATCAAAAACAATGCTTCCTCAGAAACCACTGGCACTACCTCAAATCGGTTGTTGGACAAAGCATACAGAGCTGCAAATCGCGATACTTGAATTACACAGAAATAAACGGCAATATGGACACAAAATGCGCGGAGCCAGACTGTAACAGACGGGACACGTGTACGTGCGACACGAGGGCTGAAAACGGACTGGCCGTTCGAGAATGCAAATGCGAAATCATTCCATATTCAAATTCTAGGCGGGAAAAGAGCTGTCAATGTCAACCGACAAATCCGTATAGCAATGGACTAGGCTATGGCATCGATCCGAAAAAGCCAGTTGACGGGAGATCAAATCCAGTGGCCATAGACAAAAGTACTCACGAAATTTTAAACGCGCCAAAAGGAATGTACGCTCTGGGGCCGCTAACAGCAGATAACTTTATTAGATTTATTCCTGGAGGCGCTCTTGCAATAGTTTCACACATCCACCGAGAAATGAAAACAGAGTAATATATGTATAGATTCAATTGTGATTATCTACTTAATTTTTTATAATAAATTATTTTTTATACCCAGTCTGTTGTATTATTGCTCTTGTCTTTTGTCAGAATTTACCTTCATGAGGTTTTCTATATAATCATTATAAGGTGTATTTTAAATAAAAAAAAACGACAAGCCTATAGAATTATAAACTAATTTATAATAATTGATACTGATAGATATATGTACTAGATTACATTTGTTTAATCCATACTAATATTATAAATGCGAAAGTAACTCTGTCTGTCTGTCTGTTACTCAATCACGCCTTAACTACTGAACCAATTTGCATGAAATTTGGTATAGAGATATTTTGATATCCGAGAAAGGACATAGGCTACTTTTTATCCCGGGAAATAGGATAGGTTTTATCCCGGAAATTCCACGGGAACGGGAACTATGCGGATTTTTCTTTGACTGCGCGGGCGAAGCTGCGGGTAGAAAGCTAGTTGATAATATTTGAAGAAGATTCTCGTAGTTGTGGTAATAGTGGACTTACATATTATGTGATAAGTTTGAATGGCAACTGGAAATGCCACTCACATTTTCCAATGACTAAGAAATTATGAATAGAAAAAAATCTAGCGTGAAATGAATTTCGAACCTTAACCATGAACAAAATAGTTCTAAATATTAAATTGAGAAGTTTTGTTAACTAGCTTATGTTTATTTTTTTATAGTCGTAACTAATAAAATAAAAGGAACATATTCAGTTTAAAATCTTTATTAAATCTATTCTTTGAGTACATAAAATATAAAACTTACATTTACTTTGAGTAATATAACAGAAAACAAATGGCACAAATTTTTATACAATATAATATGTACCTAACTATAGGTACCGCACTATATTTAACAAATTTTAATGTATAGGCCAAATACATGTTTCTATGAATTTTTCATACATTCAATATAAATACATATAGTTTTGTAAATAATCAAAGTTTTCTTCAAAATTATTATGTGTATAACACTTTATGGAGGACATAAGATTCATAATATATATTAATAATAAGTTCTTCCTTAAAAAAAAGTTAAAAGGGAAACACTTATACTAAAAGCAAGTTGATATTGCTCTTAAACAATTACTTACACATTTTTTCAAATACATAAAATCATAACAGTATTATGAAGCATAGATATAAAATATATTCAATCAAAATAACATAATAAATGCCAAGCGGAAATTAAATATCTTCGTAATTAAAATATAATATTATGCACATTTATGTTAAATACATTGAACATTTAAAGCATTCGTCTAAATTATCATAATAAAGGGGCAGTTTTTCAGTTTGTAACATAGACATAAACAAGACATAAATGAGTACTAAGCTATTTTTGGAAATTCTCTACCAAGATTGTGCCCTATATATATCCTTATTGAAGAGAAACTTATTTAGGCGCGTTGAGTATAAAATTTCAAGGCCGCGTCATGGCAATACCGTCACGTCATGTAAGGCTACGATTTTTGTATCTTTGAAATTTGCCAAAGAAGTTTCACTTCTGAGACGTATGCATGGCACACACTCTTTTTGTTTTATAATCCATCTGGAGACATCATTTTTTTAAATGTAAACTGTACTCTCTTTAATCAACCACCAGGCTTAATCCAAATTGTTATATTAGGCTAATAGTTACAAAGCTGTTCCCGATCTAAGTGTACAACTGCATAACTGGATAAAAATATGAGTTAAAATGAAAGAAGGTTATATAATTCTCATACAGAACATTGAAATAATTATCCCAAATAAAATTTTTAATAAACATTTGTATACATATTTCTGAAACATAACTGCAAATATTGCATAGCTATCTTAATATATATAAATCTCGTGTCACAATGTTTGTCCTCAATGGACTCCTAAACCACTTAACCGATTATAATAAAATTCGCACACCATGTGCAGTTCGATCCAACTTGAGAGATAGGATAGTTTAAACATGTAGGTACCACGGGCGAAGCCGGGGCGGACCGCTAGTAATATATTATGTTTTAAACATTGATAAAAGTGTTATTAATAATTATGATGTGTATTTAACGGCGGACCGCTAGTAGGTAGGTATATAAAAATTTGTAAGTAATCAACAGCTATCATTTATTTAAATACACATCATAATTATTAATAACACTTTTATCAATGTTTAAAACATAATATATTACTAGCGGTCCGCCCCGGCTTCGCCCGTGGTACCTACATGTTTAAACTATCCTATCTCTCAAGTTGGATCGAACTGCACATGGTGTGCGAATTTTATTATAATCGGTTAAGTGGTTTAGGAGTCCATTGAGGACAAACATTGTGACATGAGATTTTTATGGGTCATTGTCAAATTTTGCGCAGGTAAACTTGTCCCTCAAAACTTTTTTACTTCTATACCATTAAAAAGTTAACTGTCACTCAAAACTTTCAGCAAATACAAACTTAAACGCATTACTAATAATATATTAATAAAAGAAAGGTCTATTTTTAATTTTTAATTTTATTTTTTAAAGTAACATTGTGGTTTTTTCTGGTAACAGAAGGGTTTTCCATACAAATTTGACCTGTCCCAAGTAGCACTTCGTTACAGAAAATATAAAATAACTACAATTTCCAATATACCAACCCACATCAATTAAAATATTACTATAAACAGAATATTGTAAATATTTCTAAGAGTAGATTTTAAAACCGATCAGTGCTAAAATTTATTTTATAAAATTTTTTTTAACTTTGTCCCACGTAGTGTTTAGAATCGTGTGCTCTACTATGTTACTAAATAAATAATTACTCAAAATAGAGGTGGCGCTGTTTTCGACTTTCTATTAGCTTGAGCAAGGTTTCTGCAGCCATTGTGGTCGTTCGTTAGGTCGTGGGGAGGGGTACATTGAATTTCAGTCGACCGCATGGCGTTGAACGTGCCGCGTGTTTTTATTCCGCATCAACATTGTTACCTCCTTATTAACGTAAGTAAAACCGTTTTTTTCTATTATTTTACGTCCAATTTGTTGTTTAAGGGGTAATTATGCTCAATTTGAAATAAAAAAATAAATAAATGCATTATTCTATGATTTATGTCTTTTAGAATGTAAAATTTACAACTCTGTTATCATCATTCTGTTACTTAGCTCATGGTAACAGAGTTGAGTAAGCATGTATTCTTTAACTTTTGTTTGAAATTTTATATTTGTAATATTTTTTTTCTTAATAATCGGTTTCCTAAAGTAATTTTGAGTTGTTATATGTAAATAAATCATATATAATTAAATGTTACCTTGAAGATATTGTTACAGGATATTCTGCCGTTATTAACGCCCTTAAAATGCTTCTCACGCTAGCTGAGCAGCAAGCAAGTTAAGAGAAACATATCGCAGTTATTTACAGATTATATAAAATTGAAGTTACAATTACAAACAGTTAACAAGAGATACGAGACGTATTAAAAACAATGCAACAGAGAAAAACGAAAAAAGTCTAAAAATAAGGACGGCAATCCAGTAAATCCAGTAAAAACTATTAAAAAACGCCATGAAAAAGTTAAGAATCGGAAGGAAAAGTATGCTATTGATAAAATATTTGACAAGAAGGCCGTTAAATTCTCTAGGCAGGAAATACAAATTATAAAAGAGTGTCTTGCTGTGGATCAAAGTTTCATATGAAAAAAATCAGCCCACATGTAAGAAAAGTGTTTTAAAAACCAAAATCAATCTTTTCGAACGTGAAAACATATCAAGAGTATGCAATTTATTCACTTATAGTACAAAAAGAACAACTAAGTTACTGTGTTACAACTCTGTTATTTTCGTGTCCCGAAGATTAAAGAACATATTTACGAAATTTAGAAAAAGCTATTCAATATAATACTGCTATATTACAACAGGTTAATTTGCCAGTTAATGAAACGGTTATATGTTTTAATTAGCTGTTAATTTATAGATATTTCATGGAGTTGTGTAGAATTTAAGGTTTGTTATCTATACTTATAATAAATCTGTAGAGAGGCCAATTCTGTACATGAAATATATTTTAAAAAAAACTATGAAGGGGTGATAAGGGATCGCTACTGATGCCAAAAATGCAATCAGTAAAATTTTTGTCTGTCTGTCTGTCTGTCTGTCTGTCTGTCTGTCTGTATATTCGTTATAGAAATAAAAACTACACGACGGATTTTAACGAAATTTGGCACAATTATTCTTCATACTCCTGGGCAGGTTATAGTATACTTTTTAATACGCTACGATCAATATGAGCAGAGCAGTGAAGGGAAATATGGGGAAAACGGGAGAAGTTACTCCATTTTTTAAGCTTCCGTCGCGTGTGCAGCCTTAATGGTTAAAGCTACATAGAAATCATGTACGACACAAATGTTCTTAAATTATTATTATTATATAAAAATAAATTCCTAGACAGCATATTATGTCTATCTTTTAAAATTGACTCACAATAACACGTGAAACTTCAATAGCTTAGCAATTCGGAGATTTCTGATTATATTTGTCTACTCTTACGTTTACAACACTCTCACTCATCCCTAATTAAAAAAAGTTAACATTATTACCTATGCAATAAAAAAAGAATCATGTAAATCGGTGTAGAAACACCAAAGTTATACATGGAATACGCTGTAAGTCATCGCGCGTGAATACAGAATCATGCCATAAGGATTATTTTTGTGTATCAGTTGCCGCGTTCGACGCGCTTCGCGGCGGGAGCTATAAAAAGGCTGCGGGTCCGCACCCGTTTCGCGTTGTCACGGCATCACGTGTGAACGGCTGAACCGATTTCGATAATTCTTTTTTTATTATATTCCTTGAAGTACGAGGATGGTTCTTATGTAGAGAAAACGTAAATACCACGGGCGAAGCCGGGGCGGACCGCTAGTTATTCATAAAGTAACAGAGTTGACTAAAACTTTAAATGAATTACTGTAAAACTTAAAAAAAGCTTGTACTTCTAATGGTGATTATAAGATATAAGACTGTAATTAATATAAAAGCCAAAATATGTGCGACTGGCTTATTTAATTTTATGATAAAAGGTAAAGTATAATGATAACAGAGTTGTATTTTTTCACCACCCTGACGCACTAAATCTGAAATAAATCTTAAATTATTAGCTAAACATCGCGGCCAACTTAAATAAACCCTACTTCAGTTGTTTTAACAGGCACAGGCATAAAGAAAAGTTCAATTTTAAAATATTTTCTTTTTCACATTTTTGAAATCTGCAGTTACGTTTACCTGCGCAAAATTTGACAATGACCCATATATATTAAGATGATAAATGGTCATTGAGTTACTATGTACTAGAGAGGACATCACTACTACACTATTTGTAATACGAGTTAGAGTCAATCGTCTCAAACCAATTTTTTTTGTTACATTGATTGGTCTTAATTTATAAGTAATAAGAGGCAGAATATCTACAAAGTGTATGACTCACTAGCCGTAGCCGCCCCGCGCCGCCGCTCTTGTCGCACAGATTTTGTATGTGGTGTCCTCTCTATACGTAGTAAGAATACCTCAATGTAAATGGTATAAAAATTCTATAAAGCATTTTATACTTAATTAATAGTTACATCAATAAAAAAATTACACATATATTAATATATATACAAAATGTAGTAACAATGTGCAGTACATAATCATTCTATAAGCAAGTACATAAATGCTTAAGTTAATTTTAAGCAATATATTGCTTATTTTCAATGGTACGCAGAAACCTAACAAATATAAATTGAATGGAAATATACATAATAAGTAGTTCAGATTATTTAAAATAACCAAGTTTGTGAGAAACAAGAATTGAAGTGATACTTTGAGTTAGCTCAAGTCAAGACAATAATGTATATTGAATATTATTTACAATTTACAATATTTTACACATATAATGTAATAATATAAGCCCTGATTATTGACATAATTACATAAGATCCAATAATATATAAACATATATCTAAATATTATATCACATTAAGACATTCTATAGACAGACCCTTCGTCCTTAATATCTAGGATACAAATAATCATTGCACTTATTCTCTATGTTTTTGGAAGGGTGGTAAAAAGTTCACCCACAGTATAGTAGACATGTACACGAAGCAGCCGATAAGTACAATAATACATAATATCAACCCTCAGTCTCTACTTGGCGGAGGTAGTGGAGTGTGAAATAGATTTGTTAAATGCTGCAACTCCTCTGCCAGAGTCCTTGGCAACCCCAGTGCGTTCACTGCATTGGAATCTTTTAAATGCAATGCCAAAGACAGCAACACAGTCTGTCTCAAACTTCGTACACTAATAGTTATGTTCCAATTTGTTCGGAACATCATGCCGCCTATATTCCTCGGCGGACGATATATGGGATTATTATTTATCACATACCGTTCCTTTGTTGCTACGTCAGTGAACTCCCACGGGTGAGTGATAAAGGAATTAATGTCGAAATGCGATCCTTCATCCAATCGCACGTAATGTCGCTTCATCCCACGGAAATCCCGCCACCACACGTCAACAGGACGCGATGTTTTGTTCGTAAACCTGAGATATGCCCTTTGTGTTGATTCCAGCGATCTCACCAGCATATTTTGACCTTTATCGTCGATTTCGTACACTAAATCGCTCTCGTCACTCTCCGGCATTATAATTAATGAGTTCAAATCATGTCACGTTCTTGTGGTCGAGCACTGATAGATAAAACAATTAAATTTCACAACTGCTTCAATTATTTATCACGATAAATGTTTATAATAGAATGAGTTTATATTTTTTATTGATGTAAACAACAGCTGTTAATTTGTGTTCCCTAACTTTTTTGGAAAGAATATTCTAATTTTACTTTACACCAAAAACGAAATTCATGATTGTTGACAAACAACAATAATTTTGCTCTGAAGCTGAAAAAGCTTTTGACATGAATTGTATTTTTCATCGATGAATGATGATGTTATCTTCTGTCACTATGAAAATAATACCAGTATTCAACATTTTTACATGGAAAGATAAACAAATAAATATGTAAATATGTAAAATTTCCACATAACTAACAGATAATGCACCAAATATTTAAGTAGGAATTTTTTGGTGCAAAATAATAAAATTATAATTTATGTGTTAAATTACTCTGAAGCCAGAACTCAAAATTAGGTATAAAAAAATGTACTGTCAAGACTCAAGTGTCAACAGTCAACTGTGACATTGACTTTTGACGGAGAGGTGTTTCTCTTTCTTGTATTTGCCTTCATTTATTGTTAATTTCAGGATTTTCTTGATAAAATGGCTGTTTGTGTAGCTGTTATTGGAAAAGATGTAAGTATAAATGAAATGCGACGTTAATTGTTTTTGAGAATGAAATACAAATACCATTTTATTGGAATAGTTTCGAAATAAAAACATGTCATTGTTATACCATAGACAAATACCATGTAAAGATTTACCCATTATTTGGGAAAATTTGTTACAGAATGCTCCTTTATATATTGGTGGAATTGGAAACGATACAAGCACAGATAATGAATTATCAAGGCAGTGGTTGGTTCATACTGCTTTGGATGCATTAGAAGAAAGATTAGTATCCAGTAATACTACTAATACAAATTCAGCTTCAAATACAACACGTACGGACTTAAGAGACTTGTACCTTGGATTACTATATTCCACAGATACTCATAAAATGTGAGTAATTCGTAAAATATAATATATATTGGCAACATTTAAATAGTTTTGTATATTTTTTACTTTTCTGCTTGTTTACAGATATGGCTATGTAACGAATACGCGTATAAAACTAGTGTTAGTGACGAGTTCTACATCCCCAAGTGGGAGCAACATAAGGGATGCTGAAGTGAGAACTGCTTTACGAAGGCTGCATGCTTTATATGCTGATGCTATTTGCAATCCCTTCCATTTACCTGGTGATCAAATAACTTCTCCGTAAGTATTTAGTATTTATTGACGTGACAACGTCTTAAATTAGGTTGCGGCTGGGAGTCACTTATGAAAAAGTGTAACGCTCGGTAACGTTACGATGAGTCACCGAACGAGAGAGAGGCCCGCCGAATGCCTTGCGTCTCTCTCCCACTCAACTATGATCGTTGTCACGTAAAATCTTCGCCCGTAAAACCGACTTTACAGGCAACCATTTTTTTTGCTTTGAATTACTAATTTAAATGTATAATAATTAATGCTTTGCTTCTTTTCGTTTCAGAAAATTCGACAAGCAAGTTAAAAGTTTAATGCTAAATAACGTATAAGTAAAACTATAAACCAGAGATTATTATTGTGTAAATGTATTTTGTTCTTTTAAAGATAGTAAGATAATCTTACTTAATTTTAAGTTAAAGTTTTCCATTAGTTTTCAATGTAATCCTTAAATAGCTAAGATCTATTTATTAATTGTAGCTATTAATAAAAATATGTTACAAGTATAATGTCTTTTATTCAATAGTTGAGTTTGTAAGATCCGTTATTAGATAGATTACAGATAAATACATTTCATAAACGATACAAGCACAAATATTAGATTTTCATAAAATTCCATAGACAATATTATTGCAGATTTTAAAAGGATAAAGTTAATGGTAACACTAAGATTGTTGTCAAAAATTAAGCGCCATCTTTCTGATCTTTGTTCTCTTTTAACGTGACGTTTGAGTGAGATTGTTCTCCGGTTCAGCGCTGAGCAATTTTTACGGAAAAGTTGTTTAACTCGACCGGAAAATCAATACAAAATGGTATGTGAAAGCTAGTAATTTACTTTATTATTGTTAGCTTTATAGATATTGTTTAAAAAGTTGGGTTTTCCATGATCACATAAATTTTAAGGTTATGTGTACACGTGCCAAATCATTTTCCCGCTTTGAAATTAAACACTTCCAAAGAATGAATTTATTTCAGTCGAATATTCATTAATTTCCATTGTAATCAGTACTTTCTGTTGTTTTAATCAACTCTAAACCGAAATATCGTTAAACCTATCTCATAGCAATTATCTTGCTTACTAAAACATACCATTCATTTTCAAATTAATGCCACTGAAAGAATCAATATTGCAGGTATATTGTACATCGATATCAATTACAATTTTGCATTCAAAAATATTTCTTTAAAATCTTTCAAATAGTTTATTTACACATACAATATTATAAGTACACTCCAGTCTACACACTGTATTCTGAAAGCAATGCGTTAACTGTTTTAAATTCTGTTACACTATAGCATTTTACAAATTGAAACACAATAAATCTCTAACAATACCTAATATGTAACCATTATCAACTCGATCATTCCAGGCAGCCGCTGTAGTGTCAGGCAAGGACATCGAGAAGCCCCAGGCGGAGATCTCCCCCGTCCACCGCATTCGCATCACGCTGACTTCCCGTAACGTGAGGTCGCTCGAGAAAGTATGCTCGGACCTCATCAACGGTGCTAAGAAGCAGAAGCTGCGTGTTAAGGTGTGTATTACTTAGGTTATGACTTAGTTTATAATATATAAGTCAAGGCTGTCAATTCTTATAGTCCATTATAAATCGGTTATTACAGGCGTCTTGCAACTTAAACTAGATAATATTTGTCATAAAATTTCCCTCAACGTCCCGCTAATACCTAAAATTGTTTTCTGCTCATCAGATTGTATGATGTTCCGAGCCGCCATTAAGTTTGAATCGTACTATACAACTTTTAGTAGTGTCAGTAAACATGTGTCAAAAAATCTATTTTACAACTTGCAGTAGTGTTAATTGCACCTTGATGAAAACATTGCATGTTCTTAGTGCAGTGTTCACCAAACTGGTGCAAGATTAGTGCATTCCAAAGTGCAGAGTGTATGTGTCTATAGTAGATTCTGCTCATAGGTCTGCAACAAGCTTAACATAATATAAATAAGACATTCACAATTTTTCAATTCTTTAACAAATAAAGGTGCAGAAGACTAGATTTTTTTTGTTAGTAATAGGTGATCGAATGATCATAAAAAAATCTTTTTCCATTTAATTTTTGCGCACTGATTGAGCATTTGACCCAGCATAGGTTATCTTGTCTCTTTAAGATGTGTAGCTGATAGTGAAATAATTTAATTTTAGATGATCAGATCAAAGTACTTATAGAATCCTCTTAAATTTTTATAAAAAATTAAGATTATGAGGCGGGTTTCGAACCCACGTCTTCTACCAATCCAGGGCGACGCATTTACCCTCTCAGCCACCCATAGCATTTGAATGCCATAAAACTAAAATATTAATTTACCTTATACATATGTCTATCTATAGTAGATTATAGATAAATATTTTTATACTCTCTCTCTCAACCTCAAAACATACATATGTTCTATTTTTATGCTATTAAACCGTAATTCTAATTATTGTCCTCCAATTTCCAGGGACCAGTGCGCATGCCAACCAAGATCCTCCGCATCACAACGCGCAAAACTCCCTGCGGTGAAGGTTCCAAGACCTGGGATAGGTTCCAAATGAGGATCCACAAGAGAGTCATAGATCTTCACTCGCCATCGGAGATCGTTAAACAAATCACGTCTATTAACATCGAGCCTGGTGTTGAAGTCGAGGTTACTATCGCCGACGCGTAGGCACAGCTGCCAATAAATATTTACAGATATTTTTGTGTTTTATTTGTTGTATATGCAAATCTAAGTTTTTAAATGTAGGTGGGATTGGGTTGCTTGAACCTTGCTATCTATACTAATATTATAAAGAGGATTTTTCAAAGCTATATTATCGCTTAGATAATTTAAATTTCTTCCCGCTGTCCCTATGTATCTTTAAAACTATGCAACCGATTTTGATGCAGTCCTTTTGATTCAAGATGCAGATTGTAAATATTATGTAGGTACCTACTAAACATAAAATGCATAATTGCAACTGTGCGAAGCCAGCGTGCCTATGTAATATTTTTTAAAATATAAATAAGTAAAATATCTAACAGAAGTGAAGACCACCAGTTTTCTAAAAATTGAAATTATAAACTGCATTTACATAATTCTACTTAACTTTATTAGGTACATTTTTGTGGTATATAAAGTGAATCAGTATATGGGATAGGTGAATACTTATATTGTGAAAGTTTAATGATTTGAATGCTTATGCCAATATACTTTTTTTTTTAAGTCGGTCTAGTACTTTTCAGATTTGCGACACTAAAGGAAACTCCATAACCATAACCCATCCAAATTATGCCCGCGCCCACCATTGCTTTACATATTTTTTTTATTATTTTTATCGTATAGAAATACACCATCTCTGAAAATTGCAACTGCATAACACAGTTAATGGGTGGATTTAGGAAAGCCCTTTCTATGTCATTCCATTACCTATGACACAGAATAATAACTACCTGCTATAGTCCGTTCTTCTTATGGGCATGCTTGTATGGAAAGGTATACATTTTTGAGTAAAGCAATGCCATTTGGTACGAATGTTGTACTCGTCCACCTAAGCCCAAATCGCCCGGTAGCCAGTCATTACTCCCCGGAAGGAGGGAGGGAGGGGGGGTTAAAGAACAGAGCGCCCGGCGCTCGGAAAAAAAATTCTGGCGGATTAATTTGGACCTTTAAGTCGAATTTGGTGTCGTTATCAGGTAACTAGATGATGCCCAATTCATTCCCCATACCAGGTTTTTAGGGTTCCATAGCAAAATATGTCACAATCCTTAAAATAAAAAACTTTTAGTAGTGAAAAAATCCAAACAAACCGGTATAGTTTTATATTTTTGTATCAAACTTGGTTTATAAAAAATACTGCCTGAAAGGCAATTTAATGCAAATTATAAAAACATTAACATGTAACATATATTTTATCATTTTAAATGTAAAAAAAATTATACAAAGTACAAAAACGTTCGACAGCGCAGCGTAGGGGACGGCTAATAGACCCGAAAAACAAGCAATACTAACAAAAAAACCAGCCAAGTGCGAGTCTGACTCGCTCATCGAGTGTTTCGTACTTATTTGTCCCATACCATGTTAACTGGTCTGGTAGGACCTGGATATCTGATACTCACAAACTTTCGTCTTTATAATATTAGTGTGATTTTAATCATCTTTAAATTATAAATGAAGTCAGGTAATATTGTTAAAAATAAATATATATAATAATAGAACGTTATAGTATTAATAATAATGACAACCACCTCCACAATTGCATAATTCGGTACAGTTGAGCTGGCGTTTAAAACACTTCAATCTGGAAGTGCAATATTCCACGCACCGACATCTTATTAATTCAAAGCTTCTCTTTTCTTCTTATTTCAGATGGGGAAGGAATATTCAGATTTTTTGTAGGCCCCCAAATAAACACAGCCTGTAAAACTGCCCTTAAGGTGTGTTGTTTAAGGGCAGCTTCTGTGGGAGGCAAATTTTCTATTTGCATGTCCTCATTTTTCACATACCTACAAATTTTCTATTTGTATGTGAAAAATTGTTTGCGACCCTCATTTACTGTCACAGCGAGGTATGATCTGAAAAACAAACATGTACTTATAATACTTATAAAAATATAAGTTCTGGATAAGAGTATCTTTAAAATATCGTGACCGTCCTTACCTATCATGCATTGTGATCACAAACTTTTCAATTTCACTGTCTGCAGCATATTTCGTATGACATTCATATAATTATTATGCCTTCCATGCCTCAAATGCATGTGTACCCATAGTTCTTTTAGACCTTCTAGCCTTGGAACACATGATATTCTGTACTAGCTATATGTGTCGACTGTTCTTAACATTATTTTGGCTCTAACATTATTTTGGCTACTACTACTTGTAGTATATTATTATTAGTCTGTGCTACTACTATATCGTGTGTTCCAAAGCTAGTAGGTTTAAAAGAACTATGGGTACACATCGGCACAGGACGAAATCATCAATACCTGGCATGTAACAATGCTAGCTTCATGTTTAAATAATTACATATTACTTATTAGTCTACTTAGTTACATATTACTATGTAACTTACTTATTAGTAGTTACATATTACTATGTAAAATTAAATTGTAGGTACCTTAATATTGACACGATATTTTTAAAAGAGCAAATAAGGAGTTTCTTTTTTCCGGTTCTTCTCCATACATACTGCTTTCCGAATCGGTGATAAATGTTAAAAAAATGTTATGACGATTCAAAATTGCTTTTATAAGAAGTCTTATTAAATAAATAAATGTTAGAGTTTCAGTTAAGTACCCAAATTAATTTCTTGACAAATAATACTTAAGAAATGGTTTTCTTGTATCAGGTCCACAAAGAACACAGGCATTGCCCTTATTCCATTCTTTTACCACATGTTACACAAACTCATATTTAATGCAAGACGCAAATAAACTGCATTTGAGGCATGGAAGTCATATCCTAAAGCCACACGAGGGTATGAAGCACTTTACAGTGGCAAATATGCAGACAGTGAAATTCAAAAGTTTGTGATTACAATGCATGATAGGTAAGGACGGTCACGATATTTTAAAGATTCTCTTAACCAGAACTTATATTTTTATAAGTATTATAAGTACATGTTTGTTTTTCAGATCATACCCCGCTGTGACAGTAAATGAGGGCCGCAAACAATTTTTAACATAAAAGGACATGCAAATAGAAAATTTGCCTCCCACAGAAGCTGCCCTTAAACAACACACCTTAGGGGCAGATTTACAGACTGTGTATATTTGGGGGCCTACAAAAAAATCTGAATATTCCTTCCCCATCTGAAATAAAAAGAAAAGAGAAGCTTTGAATCGGTGCGTGAAATCTTGCAGTTCCAGATTGAATTGTTTTAAACGCCAGCTCAAATGTACCCAATTATGCAATTGTGGAGGTGGTTGTCATTATTATTAATACTATAACGTTCTATTATTATATATCTTTATTTTTAACAATGTTACCTGACTTCATTTATAATTTAAAGATGATTAAAAATCACACTAATATTCAGTGGCGGTACGTTCATACAAGCCGAAAAGCCCGGCTTGCCTTAGAAATTCGCTACGAGATAGGAAAATAACCAAATTCACGTTTGAATATTCGCGCGCAATGAGCAGTTCATAATTTGCTCCGAAATTCAATGAAAACTCACCTACAATATAATATATAATACGCCTAGCATAAAACAATGACGAATTCGAGTAAACTTTTAATTTCATCCTTCTTCCTATCAGAATAAGGTCGTACCTTTTATTTTGACGTTACAATCTAAATTGGATGGATTATAACATGTAGTTGTCTCGCTTGCACGCGTGGGCTTTTACCGGGCTTTGCGCTCATCTCTTCTAACGTATGAAATTTCGTCTAAGTAGCTACATACCTAGCCATAGAATTCTATAGCAATCTGTATGGAAAATAAAGCCACGATAAAGCCCGGCTTTAACAGTGTGAAGATAGTTACGATTGCGCGAACGAACGTCGTGAATATTATTGTTATTAGGTATAGTTTGTTTGAGCGGGTGATTATATCGGTGTAATTTAGGTTATGTTTTTCGAATTTTGTGATAAAATGAGTGTCGCGACAGCAGATTGTGTTGTAAATTGTGATGGTTTGCTTTGTGCTCAGCGGGGGAAAGGTAAAATCATTAAACTTTACTGAAAAACATCAATTAATTTCTTCATAAAAACCAACTCCCGATTTGTGCATTACCCAAACAGCTAGTAAGTCACATAAACGAAATTTTAATTAAAATATGTTTACGAATTAATCGATTTCATGAATAAGAATTGCTTAGAAGCCCCAGCTGTTGAAACTTGCACATTTGGTACTTGGTAGTTATGATTTCTGCTAGTAGGTATAAGGTAGTTCTTCCACGGAGCGTGCTTTCTCATCGTTAAATCGAATTCATAGGTACGTATTTAAGAAATACACAAGGCCAAGAACGCCTTATTGAATTATCAATAATTGAAAGTTGTTAGGTAATTGAATTCTAAAACAATCACCTACTTTCTTCCGATTCCGATTCCGATTCCGATGTTATAAAATCTTTCCTTCAGAAGATCGCCGTTTTGAATTATTAGAATATAAATGATCTGTTCAATTTTATTAATAATATAATGTCATACAGTTTAATAATTATAATTTATCGATTTTAATGATAAACGTTTGACTCAACTGTTAGCGGGCGCGCGTGAAAATTTAGAAGATTTGATTCGGTAATTACACAGTATAGGTACCTTAGGAAGGTTTCTAATTCAAGAAAAGGGTACCCAGCAAAAACTTTGAAAACTTTAGGCTTGCCCAGTCCTTACACCCTAGGCACGCCACTGCTAATATTATAAAGACGAAAGTTTGTGAGTATCAGATATCCAGGTCCTACCAGACCAGTTAACATGGTATGGGACAAATAAGTACGAAACACTCGATGAGCGAGTCAGACTCGCACTTGGCTGGTTTTTTGTTAATATTGCAAGCAATATTAACAAAAAAACCGGGTTTTTCGGGTCTATTAGCCGTCCCCTACGCTGCGCTGTCGAACGTTTTTGTACTTTGTATAATTTTTTTTACATTTAAAATGATAAAATATATGTTACATGTTAATGTTTTTATAATCTGCATTAAATTGCCTTTCAGGCAGTATTTTTTATAAACCAAGTTTGATACAAAAATATAAAACTAATCTGGTTTGTTTGGTTTTTATTTTAAGGATTGTGACATATTTTGCTATGGAACCCTAAAAACCTGGTATGGGGAATGAATTGGGCATCATCTAGTTACCTGATAACGACACCAAATTCGACTTAAAGGTCCAAATTAATCCGCCAGAATTTTTTTTCCGAGCGCCGGGCGCTCTGTTCTTTAACCGGGGGGGGTCCCTCCCTCCTTCCGAGGAGTAATGACTGGCTACCGGGCGATTTGGGCTTAGGTGGACGAGTACAACATTCGTACCAAATGGCATTGCTTTACTCAAAAATGTATACCTTTTCCCATAAGAAAACGGACTACTACCTATGATGCAAGTGAAATGCCGTTTTGAGACTAAGCAATATCCGACAAATAAATACCTATACCTGCCATGTAATTGAAACTAATTATGAAGTAACAAACCATCTCGTGTTATAGCAATCTGATATAAATAAGTTACCTATTTACCTAAATAAAAATGGTATGCAGCACAATTATTGTAATCTTAAAGTGACCCTAAATGTTTATTCGCAAGTCGATCACGCAATTCACAAATTGTACACGAAAGAATACATTTCCGAACAATGTAGTTAAATATCATTAATCTCAGGTCTAAGGCGAGTTGTATCTGTTGATATATTTTTTGGCGGGAAACTTTTTCGATTTATTGTCGTTGGCTTTTTTCTGACAAACGATTGTAGGCGGCCCTAATCAAATAAAGTAGTTACTGGTTATTATGATTTATTGGCTAGCATTGCGCTTAAAAACGAAATTCCGAAGCGACGTTAAAAAAATAGTCTACATCACTCTAGCCACAAATCATTAAATAAAATCGATCCGTTGCGGCGACGTATACGTGAAAGAAAGACAAACAAGAAAATACATTTTCACATTGATAAAGTTGATAATAGTTATTACGTATAGGCACATAGGTACGTAAGGATTACAGACAATACCTATAGTTAGTCATAAATTGGATTAATAAATTTTATTACGCAATCCGCAATAGATTTTAAATAAAAAGAACATTGTTTCTGGCCGGCGATTCGCTAGATTGAACATAGACAATCGGAAATGATTATTGATTTACCTATACATATATATAACTAGCTGCGCTCCGCGGTTTCACCCGTGTGGCTCCGCTCCTGTTGGTCTGCGTGATGATAATATATTATAGCCCATAGCCTTCCTCGATGAATGGGCTATCTTAACACCGAAAGAATTTTTTAAATCGGACCAGTAGTTCCTGAGATTAGCGCGTTCAAACAAACTTCAGCTTTATAATATTAGTATACGTAGTATATTATTATTAGTCTGTGATATTAGTGTAGATGAGACGCAAATGGATATTAAAATTAGTAAAAAATACGCACCATGATATAAAAAATTAGTAAAATGGTCCGTTTTATTGCAGTTAGGTAATAGTTTTTGTTGTATAACTATTTATTATATCAATCTAATATGTAACTTACAGACGTGGGTGGTAGTGAGAGATATCAGATAAGTGATGGAAGCTGTAAACTTTTCTCAACGATCTACTATGGACTCAGAGCATTAATGCTCTAAGACTATGGACGTTCTTTTGAAAAAAAAAAATAATTTCAAAAATATTTTTACTTTAGATATAGTTTAAACATTTATACGAACGGTCATTTTAGAGAAGATTCAAATTAATTCGTATGAATATAAATATAAATTTAATTATGGGGCAGTAATAGGTAGTTAATCAAAATACGTCAATAAGTATATTATTTAAGCTAGTCTAGAACCTAGGTAATTAGTTAGGGGCAAAAATCGCATTTATCTATACTAATATCTACACTAATATTGTAAAGAGGAAAACTTTGTTTGTTTGTTTGTTTGATTGTAATGAATAGGCTCATAAACTACTGAACCGATTTTAAAAATTCTTTCACCATTCGAAAGCTACATTATCCACGAGTAATAAAGGCTATATATCATCATGCTAAGACCAACAGGAGCGGAGTAATGCGGGTGAAACCGCGCGGCACAGCTAGTTAAATATAAAGCTGAAGAGTTTGTTTGTTATAAATTCCAAGAAGTAGCAACATTGGCTCTCAAATCTCAATGCATATAATATACCAAAGAGGTCTGTGTCCCGAGTTTAATCTGTAGAAATTAAAAAAAAAGTATGTTATGTCATTCTTCGCATTTCCGTGTAATGCCGTAATGCCGAAATCGTTTTATTTTATTACCGTACCCGCCTATTAAGGCATGCCAGAATAAAGCCAGTTATGCATGTATAATCATATATATAATATATTATTTTTAATAAAGCTGTATAAAATGTTTCGGTATATTGAAGTACATTTTTGGATGCAATCTTGTACTATAATTAGATACAAGTTAATGTTTATTTTTTAAGCTATTGTATAGCTTCTATCATGATCGCGGGCCTTGAGCGCGGGGACCGAATCGAGAAATTCCGTAACGAAAAAACCTCACGCTCCCCACTCCGACGGGCTCGGAGCAGTGGCGTGCCTAGGGTGTAAGGACTGGGCAAGCCTAAAGTTTTCAAAGTTTTTGCTGGGTACCCTTTTCTTGAATTAGAAACCTTCCTAAGGTACCTATACTGTGTAATTACCGAATCAAATCTTCTAAATTTTCACGCGCGCCCGCTAACAGTTGAGTCAAACGTTTATCATTAAAATCGATAAATTATAATTATTAAACTGTATGACATTATATTATTAATAAAATTGAACAGATCATTTATATTCTAATAATTCAAAACGGCGATCTTCTGAAGGAAAGATTTTATAACATCGGAATCGGAATCGGAATCGGAAGAAAGTAGGTGATTGTTTTAGAATTCAATTACCTAACAACTTTCAATTATTGATAATTCAATAAGGCGTTCTTGGCCTTGTGTATTTCTTAAATACGTACCTATGAATTCGATTTAACGATGAGAAAGCACGCTCCGTGGAAGAACTACCTTATACCTACTAGCAGAAATCATAACTACCAAGTACCAAATGTGCAAGTTTCAACAGCTGGGGCTTCTAAGCAATTCTTATTCATGAAATCGATTAATTCGTAAACATATTTTAATTAAAATTTCGTTTATGTGACTTACTAGCTGTTTGGGTAATGCACAAATCGGGAGTTGGTTTTTATGAAGAAATTAATTGATGTTTTTCAGTAAAGTTTAATGATTTTACCTTTCCCCCGCTGAGCACAAAGCAAACCATCACAATTTACAACACAATCTGCTGTCGCGACACTCATTTTATCACAAAATTCGAAAAACATAACCTAAATTACACCGATATAATCACCCGCTCAAACAAACTATACCTAATAACAATAATATTCACGACGTTCGTTCGCGCAATCGTAACTATCTTCACACTGTTAAAGCCGGGCTTTATCGTGGCTTTATTTTCCATACAGATTGCTATAGAATTCTATGGCTAGGTATGTAGCTACTTAGACGAAATTTCATACGTTAGAAGAGATGAGCGCAAAGCCCGGTAAAAGCCCACGCGTGCAAGCGAGACAACTACATGTTATAATCCATCCAATTTAGATTGTAACGTCAAAATAAAAGGTACGACCTTATTCTGATAGGAAGAAGGATGAAATTAAAAGTTTACTCGAATTCGTCATTGTTTTATGCTAGGCGTATTATATATTATATTGTAGGTGAGTTTTCATTGAATTTCGGAGCAAATTATGAACTGCTCATTGCGCGCGAATATTCAAACGTGAATTTGGTTATTTTCCTATCTCGTAGCGAATTTCTAAGGCAAGCCGGGCTTTTCGGCTTGTATGAACGTACCGCCACTGGCTCGGAGGTGTGGCTTGAAGGCATGCTATGCAATAGCTTTACCGCGGCAGTCCCCGAGTGCCACACGTCTTTTTATTTTTAATATGGCTATCTTATTAGTAACATATGCTATTGCTATTGCATTAAATAGACGGAAGGTCGATATATGAATATTTTAAAACTATACCTGTACATAAGTACGCACATATCGAAAAAAGTATCAACTTGCTTATACATAATATACTCTAAGGTACCAACCAGCAACCAATACGAAAATTGGGGGAAATTATGTTATTTTCAGATTCTGAATTAATAAAAATATGTACCTATTCATTGAATGATTGCCAATTTACTTAATGATTTTCATATAGCAGAGAAATAAAAAGACTTATAAATTTACGAAACCTCTGGCATAGAATTAACTAAAAATGTCAATAACAGCTAGCTTATGTTATAGGTTGCTTTTACAGTTAAAAATAATAAGAGTTGCTTGCAAATTTTCATTCAACGCGGAAAAAGTCGCGAACTATAACTAGCAAATAAAATATATAATACGAAAAAACTCCAGACTACCAAACATAATCAGCTTTAATATTTGCTCGTTCTGAAAAGTTAACGCTAACGAGAGCTCTCAGTCAGCAATTTAAAATCCCATATATACTAAATCTAGGTAGTATATAAGCACTAGGTCGTCAGACTGGTGCCGATCAATACTGCCTGGATCGAGGCTAGGTAACACAATGTAGGAAACCTGAGTTTAAGCTCTGGTTTACTGTATGGGCGTGTCCCGAATATGATGTAAGGAAGGTAATAAAAGTCAGCAACAATACGTTATTTTTTATAATTATAACTAAGTTGTTAATTGATTATGTCACTACCTACATGAAGTCAATGAGTTTTCCGTCTGTGGCGTCCTATATTTTAAATTATTGCATGATAATTCTGCTTTCTTCCTACTGCGCTAATTTTTGTGAATAAACATAGCCTGTACTTTGTATTTGTAGTTGATTTAAGTCCTATTTCGTTAAAACTATTCATCAGATTAACTATGTAAGCGAAACAAACAGACATTCTTTATTACTTATATGATACATAATATTACACAATAACACGAGTAAAAGCTTCACCAGAGATTGCCATTACTAAAAACCAATTGTATTTACTATATTGGAGACTAGCTGCATCCCACGGTTTCACCCGCGTTAATGAGTCTTTCCTTTTTATATTTCTCAGGGAATATCAGTATGAAAAGTTACTCTTCACTACATCAGCTATCGGTCAGTGAAAATCCCATCAAAATTGGCGCAGCCGTTTCAGAGATTAGCCGGAACGGACAGACAGTCTTAAATTGTAAAAAAGTTATTTTGGTATATGTACCGCGTATCTATATGCATCCATATGCATTAAGTTAAAAGCGCTTATTTTAATTTTACAAATAGACACTCATTTTATTATTGGTATAGATTCAGAAGAGGCTTTGAAATATGCGACAGTAAAAACTTATTAACTGTAAAGAAAACCTATTAACTACATAATATGCCTTAATTTATTTATCCATAAATCTTATATTATGTAATTGGAAATGGTTCTGTGTGCTTTATAAATCATTTTTACTTACAAATCTTGATACATTACCATAATAACATTAGATATTAGTTATGCACAAAATATTTAATTATAAAAAAACATAACTAAGCTTTCAATAGAGCATTTTATTTTGTGGTAGAAACTGAAGTACAAAAAACCCTAAAAAGGCTAAAATCGTTTGTGTTAGAAATCTAATCAATTCAATGATTCACTTTGCTTACCCTAATGATACTTACACTTACTTACAGAAATAATCTAGGTTTTTATAAAACCTATGATTTCTAAACGTTCGTTAACTTAAACAGGGTTTAAAAATAAAGTGTCACCCAGCCTCCACAATACCTAGGCTCCATGCAGACTTCCTGTCCTTTCTGGACGCTTCTACGCGCCAGACAGAGACGCCGCGTGGTTACCGCATAGCGCCCTCTCGCTCGCACAGGATTAACTTGGGAACCCGTTTCCATGGCAACGGGAAGTGGGCTAGATTTTAGGAATGTATTGAATGTAGAAATAATATGCGTATAATGGCTTGGGATATAATACATTGAAAGAAATGAGAAATACAATTAATGACTGTACAAAACCCTAATCATATCGAACTACCTATTTTACTTATCATTTCATCTGTAAATGAAAGGTAAATGTATGTAAGTAAATCAGAAAACAGCTGAATCGATTTGAATACACAATAATATTATAACCTCATTCTAACATACAGATATCAAAATAATGTACAATTTTTATCCGATTGACTATATATAATAAAACAAGAGAAACTATGACATAGTAACTAGTTCACTACAGAGCAAATTAACTTATAACGATAGGTGCTTTCAAAGTCCAAAAGTTTATCAAAGATCTCAATAGAAAAACTACCTTTAGGTTTGAACTACGTAAAGTAAGACAAATGGTAGTCCGTAGACAATTGCTTTTATAATCTGTTTTCAGTTTTACAGATAATATAGGAAGGTCATATAGGTACATTTTGTATAGACATAGAGCCTATTTTAGGCTTCGTAACCGCAAAAAAAGTTGGTTGTGTACTAGGAACTGCTTTCGCCTACGCACGTGCGTGTAGATTAATAAAACACAGAGGCAGGTATTAAACGTATTTATATATTAAATAAAATTTATTATCGTACTAATATTATAATTAGGTTAAATTATTGGTGATAGGTACATTTAAAAGTTCATATATGTAGAAAAGAGAAAGATGGGAGATTTAATTAACGATACTTAAATCAATCAAAACCTTAAATTTTATGCGAATTACAAATTTGAACATTATTCTATGTTAATCACAAAGGATAGTACAAAACTATATTTTAAATACATATCTATATATCTAATCAATATATCTTAATCTTAAATGTAATATGAAACTATATTAATTTTAAAACGTGCATATTGCACATGAAAGTTACAAAGCGAAGCTGCAATACTAAAAATCAATACTAGCTCTACATTATACAATATCTCGTACAAGAGCCAGGTTCAATGCAGCTAAGATGAGGGATGGGGAAAGGGGGATTGCAAAAATATCTGGGAAGGGGTGTTCCTGACATTCTCCTTTGCATTTACCTGAAAGGTTAGGTAACAAGCTTATATTGAAAGATTCTCTATAGAAAAAATAAACTGTAGTTCATTATTTTGAAAATATTTTGTAAAATATCTGGCTATTTCCTCTAGGAATGTCTGTAATAAGCTGATTTATCAGGCCACGCCCTTGTCAATCTATTGTCTTACGCTAGCTTATTTAACTAGGTAGGTAGTATGTTTTTTTTCTGTTGAAAGAGTTTTCAAATTCAGTTTAGTAGGTTTTAAAAATAAAACATTAAATATTAAATAGGTTTCAGGGAGCTATCAAAACTTATTACAGTATTTTTTTTCATTGTGTCAATTTCTTAACATTTTATCAATAAAATGTCTAGTCTAATGAATCATTGCTCTGTGCACCACCGACCTCCCACATGAAATAAAATTGACGGCGAGTGTCCTCTGATTGTATAATTGAACACAAACCAATACAAGGTCCCTCATAGGGCATAATAGGACACAATAGGGCACAATAGAATAATTGTAATGATAGCGAAAATCGAGTTAGCGAAAAAATTGAAACAGATTATATATTGTTAACAAATACTTTTAAAATTTAAATATAATTTTATTGTAGGTATTTTAACTAATGCGACAAAATGAAGGATTTGGTGTTTTTTTTCGAATGTTTACGTAGGAAAATATATTTATTTGAGACGCTCCTTCAGCACGCACCATCCAGCAGTGGATTAAAAAATATAGTTAAGGGGCTGTTAAGAGCAAATTTAACAGTGATTGCGCTCTCGTTTACTCCCATACAATTGGACAGTGTGCGCAAACGAGAGCGCAATATCACTGTTACTTGGCGGGGCCAGGTCGTAGAAGAAAATAATAAGAAAATATGTGATTTAAGGAAAAGAGTGGGTCATATGCGAAATATGACTCGTTAGAGTTTCAGGTATGAATATGTTGACTTCGTGTTTTAAATTGCAGACCCGTACGTCAAAAATTTTTAGAATTAAAATTTTAAGACCAATCTTTGCAATTATTTTCTATCGAGCCGATTTCGTCCAATTATGTATCGAGTCCGTCCACGTTCTTCGAAATATGATGAATATTAACATATATTTTTTTTGATGGGCTAGAATAAATATCTTTTCTTAAAAAACTGCTCAAATAACTTCAATTTGGTGTTGTCAGCCCCTTATAGCACAGATAATTAATATAATATATGTATAAGGTTATAGTGATCGAGAAAAATATAACACATTAAATCACTTTCATGTTCTTTAAACTAAATATAAAGAAAATAAATTATATCTACTCCATAAACATTTAAAAGACACATTAATAGCCAGAAGGACAAAAAAGGTCAACAATAATTTTAATTTACAGAATTCGGTTACAAACGCGTGGGCTGCTTTTTACTATGTATTTTTATTTTTTATACTTATAATATATTCTGTATGAATTAAATTATATTATCTGTGTTAAATGTAATTTACTTATTACTCGGAGCAATTATCAAGCCTGGAGAAGTAACAATTAATTGAACAATAAAGCACTAGTTTGGCCTTTTTGGCTTATGGCAAAATGTCATGCGAAAAAAGAGGACAGATATATGTCAGTTCGACAGTTTGAAATGACATGTAGCCATTTCAATTTGTTTTAGTGACCAGTCTGGTCACTAACGCATGGTGATTTTAATTATTGTTTTTGAAGTGAAAAACGTGTTTTCTAGTTTCTTATGTTATTTTCTGAAAAGATAATTTACTAAAGATTACATGGCTTGTGTTGTTCACGGCTGTAAAAGCCGTAGTACTGGGAAATCGGATGAAGATTGGAATTTGTCTTTTCACAGGTTAGTGTTTTGATCAATTTTTTTGTTAATTGTATTTTAAATAAGTTAATTTACGTTATTTTCATAATCATCTATGTTTTATCTAACCGTAATCATTGAAATGAAATCATAATCAGCTTAGTTTTTAGAAAAAATGCAAAATATAACTTCCATAGTGTTGTGCAATTATCGATACTTGAGTAGGTACGAAGTACTTCATTGATAATGACTGCTTTAGGTTAGGAGAAAAAAAAAGGTATTTAAGTATGGATTTTATTGTTATTTGCAGGTTTCTGGCTTGAGAAAAATTAAAAGATGTTTGGGTTAAAGCTATAGCACAGGGAAAATTGGAAGCCTTCAAAACATTCTCGGCCTTGTTCAAATCATTTCGAATCAGACGGGAAGAAAAGTAAAGTGCTTTGCAGAGATGCTGTGCCACAAGTTTAAGGTGGCATCTATTTTAAATAATAAATATTGTAATTTGTTAATTAAGTATCGAAATAAAATGTTGTAAAAAAAAAATTTAAATTTTATTTGTTTTATTTGAAGCAATTTATTTTAAACTTTTACCAATTTTTTCCTGTGGGAATGAGTTATTTTCCCGCGGTAAATTGTAGCCTATATGTTATTCTGATGTTTAATCTATATTCTATAATATGTATAATTGTAAAGTTCCATAAAAACTCATTCAGTAGTTTTTTCGTGAAAGAATATCAAATGTCCATTCTTATATATTTTTGCTTTTATAATATTAGTAGGATACGATTATTGATTTGTAAAAAGATCAACCAGGTGGAAGTCAGATTCGCGCACGAAGGGTTCCGTATAATTCTATGAATAAATCTATGAAAACAGGAAAAAATACGTACCTTTTTACGAAACCATAAAAAAACAACCTAAACCGAAATACCTAATAATATTTTTTTATAATACCACTACCATACAATGCAAGGCAGTCAATACGCATCGTAAATGAATAATTCCAAATTAAACGAATCTTAAAATTTGGAATTACCTATCCATAATTCAAAATTAAAAGAATCTTAAATTATCTTCAAGGAATTTAACTTAATTTTTTTATTTATCGATATTTTAGTATTCGATAAAGTGGCAAGCACTACCTTTTTAGAACAAAAAGTGGCTACATGTGGATTTGAATGCCAAGCCGATAACAGTATGTTGTCTCTTTCTATCGCATTAATTAGGGTATTGAATAAAAGAGAGCCACTATATAAGAAACGTTCAATTAATTGTTACTTCTCCAGGCTTGTTAATTGCTCCGAGACTTATTAAAGTCAGCTTTCTCGACTGTGCGAAGGTGGATTTTTTTTCTAGATGACCATTATAAAACTCTATATTTTGGCACACCCTGTATTGTAGGTTATTGGATTTAAGCGTAATATATTGTGTCGTAAGATTCGTCTGAAATCTGAATTCTGTGTGTTACTGTGTATTCTTTATTAACGAGAAAAAGGCTTTTATTAAATATTATAAATGATTTACTACCTACCACAATCACTATTTTAATTCTTTCCTCAAATCAAAGAACATAAAACTGAAAGAAACAGCTTTTCACAAATATTACGTTCAAGCCAGTTAAAATATCATTACAAAAAACAAGTACCGAAATTGCATAACTATTCATACTAAATTAGGGCATGCTGTTCGAACCTTGGGCCCACTTCGCTAGATGACTTCACTCAGAATCAAACCCACGTACCTAGTGACTCACTACGCCTACGGGCCAAAGATTATTTTGTTAATGGCATTGCAATTATGAATGAAATTTCATTAAATAATCTATACCAATGCAATGTTATAAAGGTTTACCGCTAAAGGGTTTTTACGCGCTAATCTCAAGGACCAGTGATTCGAATTGAAAAAAATATTTTTATGTTGGATAGCCTATGTATTGGAAATGTGTTAAACATGTTAGATAAGAGTAATGGATGGATGTTGTTGTTGATTTTTGCACAGAATTAAACATAATATGAGATGGAGCAAAAAGCATTTATTTACACAACTGATTTATTATAGATAAGTAATAAATTATCTTTTTAAATATTTTTTTTAATTTTTATTTAGTAGGGTAGTTACCAATCTACAATCCATCTCAGCTTTTAATAAAAATAAACATAATTTTATAAAATATCTAATTATCTAACTTCTACGCTATTAATCTATGACCGTATTGATTGGGTCCTACGACTTCCTTACTGAGTTGTTTAGAAAGGTTGTTTAGGAGTTTTAAAAGTTGCCTTTTTTCTAAAATAATCCATATCTAAATCTTTCTAGCTTTTACCCGTGACTTCAAATGTACATTATTACCAAACTATAACATTAGTTACTATTAAGTATTCTGTGACTATATAATTATAAATCCTAATATATATGAATAGTATATACCAGATACATAGGTACAGCATTAAAATCTAAGAAGGTGAAATGTGGGTTTTATCTCAAATGAAGAAAGCCTATCCTGATGATAGATTCGTAATTTATTTTCCAGTACATGTCATAGTTAATAGTGTAGTATGTCATAATAGTTACTTATAGCACAGAATCTGTTATTAGTACCTTACAGTCAAGTTTTTGTAGACATGTAGTCTCTTATTAAATAACTTCTCAACTCAACCTTACTACAATTCTATGTAAGGTCAGAAACATATCCGCATATTGTTTTCGACGGTGATGAGGGCGGGTGTCTACCGTCTGGTTATTGTTGACATAATTCTCTTATGCGCCTACGTGATCATATAAAAAGATAATTTATCTGCAATGTTATAAAGGGAGAGGATCTGTATGATTATATTTTTGTATGTAATGAATAATCCCAAATACTGCTCCATTAATTGTAAAAATTATTTTTCGAATAGTAAGCTACATCTTAAAAAAGTAACATAGGTTACCTACTTTGTTTTATTTCTGTATTAAGTACAAAATAGAACTATTTCAAGAAAGCTACACTAAAAGCATGCATTGTAGTTCTTAAAACTCATTCAAATCATTATTTTATTGTATAGGTAAACAAAATCTATTGTCATAGTCATTATTACTAGACATCCTACTAATATTATAAATGCGAAAGTTTGTGAGGATGTGTGTGTGTTTGTTACTCTTTTACGCAAATACTACTGAACCGATTACAATGAAATTTAGCACACATATAGAGGGTAACTTGGATTAACACATAGGATAGGTTTCATCCCGGAAATCCCACGGAAACGGGAACTATGCGGGTTTTTCTTTCAAAACGCGGGCGAAGCCTAGGGCGGAAAGCTAGTAATAATGTATTGGTAAAAATGTTTAATGTAACTACCTATTTCGGTTGTTATTGGATTTGGTTGCTAAGCAAAACTAATTATAGATAGAACTTCTTTTCTATCGACTGCTACGCTGGCGATGAAAAAAATATTATATTACCCGTATTACTTATTTCGTACAAAGATTTTTTAGCTATTACGATAATAATTTATTATAATTTGGTCTAAATAAAGTGAATTTTTGAAACATATGCCAAACAATGAATACTACTTAAAACTTTGAATACTACTTTGAACTATAAATACCTACCACTTAAAACGAATAGGTATAAATATGATTAAATTATACTATCTAGTATCCACCAAGTAATAATAAAATTGGCATAAGTTTTGTTGGAGGTTGTTTATAATTTCATTCAGAGAATTGCAAGAATCAACACCTATAGTACGTACTTCACTACATAGTATAAAACAAAGTCGCTTTCACTGTCCCTATGTCCCTATGTCCCTTTGTAGCGTACAAAGGGAAATCTTTGAAACTACGCAACGGATTTTGTTGCGGTTTTTTTTAATAGATAGAGTGATTCAAGAGGAAGGTTTATAATTATGTATAACAACATCCATTAAATAGTGGAGAAGTACTGCCCCCCTATGCAAGTGGCTTTCTGTTAGCGTAGCGTTCAATAGAATAGACTACGAATGTATGAGATTGACGTAAGCTGTAGATACGTTTATCTACAGCTTACGTCAATCTCATACATTTGTAGTCTATTCTATTGAACGCTACGCTAACAGAAAGCCACTTGCATAGGGGGGCTGTTATTTTTGAGGTTTCTAATGTGATGTCGTAAAAAATTACATTTTTTCCGCTTACATTGCAAACGCAGGCTGAACCCTTCGAGTTTTATCAAAATAATGTACTAAGTATTATACACATTAAAAAGGTCTACAGAAAAGTCCGCGATGGTATATGTCTATCTCTTATGGATAACCCACAATAACTTTTTTTTGTCCTTTACTTTTTACGACAAATAATGGCTAATTTTCGAAGCGATTTTAACCAATACAGCATTAATCCTTAACCAATTAAATACGTTGAATACATTGTTCATTTAATTTAGATCTATATGGCCCTTTACACCATATGATTTAAGTGAATATTTTCGAAGATATTACAGATTTAAAAATTGCGGGACGTACCGTTTGCGGCGGTACCGGCCGGCCGCCCGGCTATATATTTTATACCCGTGCGAAGCCGGAGCGGGCCGCTATGTTTTTATATACAACGCGAACGTTCATAGTTTTTAGGGTTCCGTACCTCAAAAGGAAAAAACGGAACCCTTATAGGATCACTTTGTTGTCCGTCTGTCCGTCCGTCCGTCCGTCCGTCCGTCTGTCAAGACCCTTTTTCTCAGGAACGCGTGGAGGTATGAAGCTGAAATTTATATCAATTACTCAGGTCTACTGTCCCTTGAAGCTGTGAAAAATCAAACTTCTAAGCCAACGCAATCAAAAGATACAGCCGTTTATGCCGCAAATTTTCGACACTTGCAAGGGAATCAAAACCTACAGGGTGCTTCCCGTGAACTCAGAATCTTGAAATTTGGTACGAAGCAACGTCTTATAGCATAGATAAAGGAAAAATTACGAAAACCATAAAAAAACCTTGCAGGTTTGTACGGAACCCTCGGTGCGCGAGTCCGACTCGCACTTGGCCGGTTTTTTCTGTAGTGTATTTAGTATCAGCATTGCACCCGTGCGAAGCCGGGGCGGGTCGCTAGTACGTTTATATTATAAACCACAGTTTTACTAAATAAAATTACTTTAATTCATTTGTGAAGTAAATACATTGTACCTACTTACTTAAAAAATAATTTAATCTATGAATCGAGCTTTATAACTGTGTTGACAGTGTAGTGTTAAATCGAAAGTTTTCAGTTTTTAGGGTTCCGTACCTCAAAAGGAAAAAAACGGAACCCTTATAGGATCACTTTGTTGTCCGTCTGTCCGTCCGTCCGTCCGTCCGTCCGTCCGTCCGTCTGTCAAGACCCTTTTTCTCAGGAACGCGTAGAGGTATGAAGCTGAAATTTATATCAATTACTCAGGTCTACTGTCCCTTGAAGCTGTGAAAAAATCAAACTTCTAAGCCAACGCAATCAAAAGACACAGCCGTTTATGCCGCAAATTTTCGACACTTGCAAGGGAATCAAAACCTACAGGGTGCTTTCCGTGAACTCAGAATCTTGAAATTTGGTACGAAGCAACGTCTTATAGCATAGATAAAGGAAAAATTACGAAAACCATAAATTTTTAGTTACATCACATAATATATTTTTTTTTAATAATTTTAAACTTACTACCCATTTCCTCATAAACGCGTAGAGGTATTAAATTGAAATTCATACCAAATACTCAGGTCTATAATACCTTTAAGCTGTAACAAAATCAAACTTCTATGTCAACGCAATCAAAAGAAACAGCAATTTAAGCTGCATATTTTGAAACTCGCAAGTACTCGCAAGGGAATCAAAACCTAAAGGGTACTTCCAGTCGACCTAGAGTCTTGAAATTTGGCATGAAGCAACGTTTTATAGCACACATAAAGGAAAAATTCCGAAAACCTTAAATTTTTAGTTACATTACAAAATATATATTTATTTTTTAATAAATATAAACTTATTACCTACTTTTTTCCTCATGAACGCGTAGAGCTATCAAGTTGAAATTCATATCAAATTCTTAGAAAATAAATTGCAGAATAAATTGTAGAAAAAAAATTGCAGGTTTGTACGGAACCCTCGGTGCGCGAGTCCGACTCGCACTTGGCCGGTTTTTATCTTATTCCTATTTCATATAAAATTTATTTTATTCTATGACTAGAATCGTATAAATATATTCTGAAAGTACATATGTAGTATTAATAACAATAACACTCATATTAGGTACCTTATTAAACAAATCATCAGCTACATCCGAATTTTACCTTACTGTGTTATTATTAAGTGATCCTATCTATGTACTTAGTGAAATAAGGTGTATTTCACTCGCATTAAGCTAAACAGGAAAATAATTCATTATCCCTTTATATAACTATAGATAATCCATTTTTCGTGTAACCCATCCCCTAGTTAGGGGTGCGCCGTGCGGGAGGGATGACGCAAGCCTGACTCATGTGCGATCGATAATATCGCAAGAGGTTTTATAACAGTACAACTTGTCTGGCTAGTTCTCAGCTTTGTGAAGTTTTCAATGTAATGTAAGGATATTTGTTGTATAGAGAAAATTTACAATTTTTTTCGTAAATGTAGTAGGTACTTACTAATTAATAAATTCTATCGATTAACTAATCTCTTCAGTTACTTAACTAAGTACAGTTTTTTTTAAGTCTCAATGAATAATTTTGATTATTTTCGTTTATGGAATATTGGTTTAGACTTTAACTAACATCTTACTTAGACAAATATCAACTAATTTCAGATAATCAATTCGGATTTAGAAAAAACAAATCAACAGAACATGCTATCTCCCTACTTACCAACTTAATATCTTCACATATAGAAAATAAAGAATGTTGCATAGCCGTATTTTTAGACCTGGCTAAAGCATTCGACACAATATCACTCGGACTACTCGCAAAGAAACTGGAGGTAATGGGAGTTAGAGACACAGCGTTAAATTGGTTTAAGAGCTACTTAACGGACCGCACTCAGTGCATAAAAATTGACAGTAACCTTAGCTCTAAACAAAAAGTAGAATTCGGTGTTCCACAGGGAAGTGTTCTCGGCCCCACTCTCTTCACCATTTACATCAATGATATACTCAAACTGACTATAGAAAACTCCCACACAATTGCTTACGCCGATGATACTGCTGTTCTGTTTCACGGTAAAGATTGGAAACATGCACAAAAGGTTACAGAACTAGGATTATTAACCATACTAGAAGCTCTCAACAAAAACCTACTCACCTTAAATCCTAGGAAAACGAAATTCTTGTCTTTCTCAAAATCCGCACATCAAAAGCTTTTGCCAAATCAGACTATTAAACTTCATACTTGTACCAACCCCAACATCACTCACTCAACATGCGACTGTAATCACATCGAAACCACTCCGTTTATAAAATACAGTTTAGGAGTTACTTTAGATAGCAACCTAAACTACAATCAACATATAACAGAAGTTTCAGTTAAAATAAGGAAACTCATCTTCATAATGAAGAAGCTCCGCAACTGTACCCCCATTAATATTTTACGACAAGTATACATATCTCTCTGTCAATCCGTAATGAATTACAGCATCTCCGTTTGGGGAAGTGCCGCTAAATCACACCTTCTGCAATTGGAGAAAGCACAACGTGCATTAATCAAAGTAACTCTAAAAAAGCCTTTCCGCTTTCCGACAAACGAACTGTATCGGGAGTTCAATGTTCATCGCGTCCGCCAACTATACATACTATCAGCAGTTACCCTTACCCACAAATCTGTTGCTTCACGCCCCGATTACGAGGAACTACTAAGGAAAAGAAAATATCGTATCCCACTTCCTGCATACAACTCAAAAATAGCTAGACGAAGTCCATCTTACTCACTCATCCACACTTACAATAATGTCTGCAAAACTAAATCACTGAAGAATTGTAACTTGCACAAATGCAACAAGATAATGAAATCCTGGCTTCACGAATTAACGTATAGCGACACAGAAGACCTGGTTTAAACGTAAGAATGAAAACAAAGCAATTAATAAATTTTCTTCTCGTCCGTTTTTGGAACAAAATATAAAGCATTGATAGTACAAATACTCACACAGAAGTATAAACTCACACTCAACCACACACACACACACACTCACAAACACACTCACACACACATCACACACGACTCTCTTATACACAATCACACACGACCCTCTTATACACAATCACACTTTTTGTTAAATAAATAATATTTCTATTTTAATGTTCAAGTGTTCCTATGTAAGTAAACTTTAGACCTTTTAGAGACCTGTATAACATTTCTTAGATCCAAGACACAGGCAACAGCCTAGTTTGGATCTCCTATAAAACTGTAATGTACTGCTTTTTTGGTAAATAAAGATTTTTTTTTTTTTTTTTTTTTTTTTAAGATAGTCTATGCTAGAAAATTAATCGATGTATTACATACAATTAAAATTATATTAGTATGTATTATAAAACGACATTTAGCGTCACCTTCATTTTTAATATTGCACATGTCATGATAATATCAGCAATTTCTCAGACAAATATAAAATTTCCATCCCCTAATACAACCTTTCTATATTTTGTCTTTTCGTTTCAATAAAATTAACCTATGTCCTTCTCTAAGGTTTAATCTATAAACTTAACAATTTATATATTATAAATATATATATTCTTCTAATTGCCTTTCATTCAACAACCACCAACAAGATAGGCAAGGCAAAATAGGTACTTAATTTATTAATATCCATGAAGCTTTAGCCTGAATACAAGAATACAAATACAAAGACTTTATTTAAATGTTATTATAAAAGCAGGGATTATATTGAGCGAAAGCGCTTAATTGTAAATGATTAAAGCCCAGACAATGGTTTGTAATCAGACTCGCTCCATTAACGGTAATTTCACACCCACTCCGTCGCCATGGCAACGAGCTTAACAAGATGTCAACATGAGATTTTTTTTTTAATTTCTCATTTTAATTGATTTGAATGCTATAAAACTAAATATCAAGATATTGACTGGGAAAAAGGAAACAATTAAATGGGGAGTGTTTTTACCTAATTAAAAATATGTATATAGGTATACTTGTAAATAATAGAATTATAACTGTAGTAATAAGAAAAGATAAATAAGATATATGTAGATATAAGATTTTTTAGAAAAACTAGTTTAAAAATATTTTATGCGATTTTTCGAAATCGAAATCGAGAATTATCGAACGATCGAATCGAAAATTATAATAGAAAGAGGGATTTATTTAATAAATATTTTTAAGGCATGTAGGTAAATTAGTTCAAATATGATGATAATTTTTAAACACCAGCAGGAATACCTACCGCAATGCTATTCCTAAATTTTGTATAATTTATAGAAGAGTATAATTCCAGTTAATACCACTGTGTTTTAAAGGCTACTTCCAATAAAAATGCCTGGTCCCTGGAATCGTCTATATTTTATAACAACAATTATTCTAATCCAAGCGGAGACAAATCCAACAAACCAAAAAATCATTTAAATTGTTTAAATTCAATATAGATTTATTGATTTGTCAATTTGTTTTGATAGATATGTCACCCACGCAAACAACTGGAGGACAAAAATGACAGAACCATTCATAATTTCATAAAAAAAAATATCTCATAAGAATCGAACCCACCATCCATTTCTCCAACCAATGAACCACGGGGTCGTATCGAAAAACATAATTCCTCTTAACAATTTTAATGCAACTCATAAGGCTCTGACCTTAATACCTCTGATTTCATTGCCTTAATAGGCAACTTGTGTACATATGACAAATTTGTTATTCAATACGAAAACATTACAAACGATATTTTACTGTATACCCTTGAAATAGATACTATAATCGCGTGCATTAATAAGTTGTATGTAGGCTATACTTGAATGTAAATTGTGGCCGAATCGTCAATCGCAGGGCAAGTACTTTGTAAGGAAAATCTTGAATTAAACAAATTTTGTAATTATATAAATGAATCAATTAAAAAATTTCATATCAATAATAATTATTGATATGAAATTTTTTACCACAATTATTGTGGTATTGGTAAAGCGCATATTTTTTTTTTCTATATATTTTGTTAATGGCTTTAAACTTTGCACTACATATACAGCTTTTCAGTATGTGGTGATGTGGTGCAGGGCAGAGGGCAGAAGTAATTAACAATAACTCAAAAAAAAATGGACTCAAACTAATATCTAGGTTAACTTGAGATAACGATTTTCTCTAATAATAAATTAAACAAAAAACTTAGGTACCTACCTACCCTTCTATTTCAAACCCTCTTTATACAAGCTTTAATACAATGAATAATGTATTTATTACTATTAATAAATATTACAAACAATCCCAGTGGTTGATATAGCCTACTTGACAAATGTTTGGTTTAATTTTAGCGAATGGTTAAAAAACTGATACTTGAATTTAAATTAAAGATTGGAATCCAATATTTTATTTTTGGGCGGTTTTGTATTCTTAAATTACGTTGGGTAATTTTATATTTTTCCTCTCAAGTGAACATTAGTAAAAACCTATATATTTTTAATAAGATCCAAGAGGTACTTACTCATTATATTCTTACCCGACTGCCAAAGAAGGAGGGTAATGTTTTTCGAGTGTATGTAAGTATGTATGTATGTCTTTTCCTTTGTGACCACCTGTAGCCTAAACGGCTTGATGGGTTTTGATGTATGAGGTATCGTTAGATTTGTCTTGATTACGGGAGTGTCATAGGATACATTTTATCCTAAAAGTCCCACGGGATAAAGACATAATAATATTTTGTTTTACTCTTTTTTTAGTGTGCAGTCGGGTATTTTGTTTTTTTAATAATAATACTTGTATTAGTTTGTTTTAGCAAAGTAGGTACCTATACCTATACGCTTACGTCGCGCGTCGCGTCGTCGAAAACGGTGCGCCCAGAAACAAACATACCTAATTCAGTTACAATCCTTTTTTTGTTCCGTAATTTATTGTATTTATTTTCATTTTTGAAGTGAATCTTCTTTAGGCGCATTGAGAGTTAAATTTCAAAGTCACGTCATGGCAATACCGTCACGTCATGGAGTATGGCGACGATTTTGATATCTTTGAATCTTGCCAAAGAAGTTTCACTTCTGACACGTGTGCTCGGCACACAATGTTCTAAGAATCAAAGTGACAAACGTAAATCTTATTCACATGGAAATTCGTCCCACATTGACCTACATAAGTTTTCCTTCTTTGCCATAATAATAAACTTTATAATTATTCCTTGAAGTATGTAAGTGACGATTTCTTAGAACTACTAATAAAAATAAATAAATTATATACTAAAACCTTCCTCTTGAATCACTCCATCTATTAAAAAAAACGCATCAAAATCCGTTGCGTAGTTTTAAAGATTTAAGCATACATAGGGACATAGGGACAGAGAAAGCGACTTTGTTTTATACTATGTAGTGATAAAACTACTAAATCTACACTAGTGCAATAAAGAGCATTTCATTCAATCACAGCAGCATTTTTTTAAATAATACACTCTTATAAATACTTAATATTTTTTTAATTACGATCAACCATAAATACTTGGTTGTTTTTATTTTTATTCTGTATCCAGGATCAATCCGGGCGGAGCTAGGGCGCGCGGCTAGTTTTACTTTTCCGAACGATTCTGCGTACTGCAAAGGTTTAGAAGGACTTTTTTAAACCCTTCTGCCGATTTGGCGCCATCATAATGACTAATGTCTAACTTATAATAAAAAGGAGTAGAAATAACACCTTTTTTAATTCCACTATTGGTCATTAATACTAGATTTTCAGATTTTCAAATTGTGTTTTGTATTTAGAAATTGGATTAAATAATTAAATTAATGGAATTACTGAAGTATTTTAAAACTCTACATAGAGCTGTAGAACCTCTTATTATAAAAAAGACAAAATTCAATTAATATACGGCTTAAGCTATATATTATTATTATTTAGTTACTTTAAAATTGATCCTTACGAGTATTTTAACTGTATGCACAAATATTTCATGAATTCTCTTTACCTCACTCGAAGTAAAATATAAAAATGCTTATATTTAACCAAAATAGAATTAAAAATACTTTCTAGGAATGTTTGACATAGAAAATATGAAACGCGACATGTAGTGACATGAGATTTTATTCTAGTTTTACATGCGTGACAAAAAACCATTGTTTATTAACAAGTTTTTAGGTCACCAAGCGTAAACGCTTCGCTTATTACAATAATTTGCGCCGGGTGTGTCTCATGAAAGCCAACGCTAAAAATATCGTCTGATCCATGCAAAAGAGGAACGAAAAATAAACGCAGCACCCCTCAAATGTTAAAAATAATAATGCAGTAATATGACCATTTATAGCGAACTCGAATGTTGCCATTTGGGAATGACGCGGACGTGAAGTTCGCGCGGAACAAGATGGCGTCAGCGATCAGCCAATCGCAGCGCTCGGTTCGGACGCTGCGCGGAGGCGACAGTAGCTTCATAACACCCCACCGCGCTTGCATTTTGATCAATCTCCGAGTAGTGTTGTGCGAATCGTGTAGTGTTTAAGTAATTTATATTTTTTAATTCAAAATGAGGGAAATCGTGCACATCCAGGCCGGTCAATGCGGTAACCAGATCGGAGCTAAAGTAAGTGAATATTTTGTTCGATAAAACATATAAAATTATAAGCGATAAAAACGCCGGCTAGCGGTATCTTTCTCGAAATAAGTATCTAACACATATCAATTACAATACATATGTATGAAAGATAAAACTTTTATTTTTTTGGGAAACTGCTTCCATGTTGCATGAACCGATTCAATTTTGACAGCTGAATATTAAAGTTTCACGAAACCGGTCTAATGTTTACGCACCCTTATTGGAGTTGCCACCCCCGTTTACCCGGGTTGCGTGTTTATTCGTACTAAGTATAATTCATTATGTTATTTGTTTTAATGTTGATCATAACATTATTTCAGTTCTCTATAGTAACAAAATTATGAAATTAAAATAAGTGCAAATTAGAATAAGCTTATAATTAAAATATGATACTTACTTATAGGAGAATCTGGATGTTTGTTATGTTTACCTTTTTTATAAGTTTTTCATTTCCTCTTGTTTTGATAATAGGCAGTTTAGTATTACAATAGAATTAAGTATTACAATAAAATAGTATTACAATTAAATTAATTACTTAAATTATCTTAAAAATTAAAATTAATTATATTTTTAAGATAATTTAAGGTACTTGGCAGGATAAGAACCCCGCATACAATTGATTTACCTATCTAATTATATAAGTTTATACTAAATCTTGAAGAGTTGTTAATATAGAGGTCAAAAAGGACTCTTACGTCATGCTAATTAAAACTAAAAACCGGTTTAAATGTAGGTAAAGGATGTCGAACCATACATAATGAATGTTTACTTATGGATAACAAATAGGTTTTTAATTATTTAAGGTGGTAAGAGTTCACACCTCCATTGCTCTTTTTAATTATGTTGACCATAATGACACGAAATCATAGATAAACTTACCGTATATCTTTTTCTGCATTACTAGAAAGTTCTTGGGTTCGATTCCTAAAGCTTCCGAAAGTCTAACAACTGATTAAATACACTCACAATCGATTAAAGGAACAGATGTTCAATTATTATCAATATGTATAACCTCATTACAGGGCACTGACTGTGACACTGACTTTACTCATTGCTTAAACTTGTACGCTCTAATGCAAATTTCTTCATCTCATAATATCTTTCCGATATATGATTATAAGATTCGTATTCGAATCTCAGTAACCTTAAATGTATTGGATATTCTTATACTTGCTAAGCAAATTTTAACAAAACAGTTTACTGGTTAGATAATTAAAGAAAAACAATTGAAATTTAACTGTTTATCAAGACTCAATATCTACACATAGGTACGATATTGTATTGGAGATTTTAGATGACGTTTCGATAAAAACATAATCCGAGCGTCCTAAATCAACATTCCTCATTATATTTCCCATGACAAACACTATTAGATGGATTAAAAATTGATCAAACAATGTGGAAACGGTTGCTTAGTAACCAGTGATAGTATCTCAATTATTGCACCGTTAATTAATGTAAATGGACCATAATTACCAACTTTCCTTAAACTGGTGAAAATAGTATACATGCCAATTATGTAGTCACGTAGTCAATGGCCTATCTCAAATCTATAGGGTACCTTTTGATGCTCTTGAGTCTTGTGAATGCCTCTGATACTGTTTTGTACTGAATAGATCTTATCTTGCACGAATATAGAAGATGATATAATAGGTGTATTGTTGAGAGATTGAAGGACTATGTCGGGCGTGGTTAGTCGTTCTTTTAATATTGTAGTTCTTGAATAATAGTGATAGGGCAATTGTAACTTTACGTGACGTTTAGGATAATTTAAATAACACTTAATTCTTGATTAAATGATCTTTCAATTTAAATTATTTGCTAGTATTTATTTGTTAAACAATACTTAGGCCCACACACATGGTATTAGCCCACCCAGACGATACAAAATCGAAAGCAGTGAGCACTTCTAACATACCTAATCCGATTATACAAACCTTCCTCTCTATTCTCTAACCCAATGAGTTATAAGCCAAAATCTTGTAATGCTCTTAAAACGTCAGCTCTTAAACCTATTTATCTCGGTACATTATTCCAATACGGAGGCTGCAGCTTATCAAATGTATTCCAACACCATGATTCAGTGATCCATTTAGATTATCTTTGAGATCAAACGCGTGTTCTGCTTCTGGTCCACATTCAATCAGTTAACATCCTATATATACTTTGGTTAGGTTGGTACTTGGTACATGCTGTAAGATTTATGTCGCAACGACAAATAGATTTTTATTTTTAACTGTTAAAGTATAGACAAGGCTTTTTATTGAATAAATTCGGGCGTTCCTTACTGATGTAACACTTGCCTATTTTTGGGGAAAATATTATACTTAGGCAACACTGACGCAAAAGTTATCTTAAGAAAAGCAGTTGTAAAAAGTAATTATATGTTATCTTTTTCTGTTAATTTGTTGTTTTTATTCACGTTTTATTGACGATATGCACATACATTGCAAAATTTATTGGAATTTATAACATATTATGGGATTCTAATTAGCATTACCAGGAAAAAAATATGACCCGCTATTTCGGGCTCATATCATAACAACAGATTTTAATTAATTAAGTCATACCTACCTAGTTTTCAATATTTTTTCTTATCATTCTTATTCAAGTCGATGGACATAACGTTACAGCTAATGAATTAAATTTATACGTATACCTACAAGTTTCTTATTAGAATTAAATTTCGTAACTTAAAAAAATACAATATAGTCTGTGGTAAAATTCCCAATGAAAAAAAAAAACAAATGAATCATTAGAAAGAGATGAGCAAACATATTCCTAAGTCACGTACAACTTACAAGCAAAGCTGTATCAACTAGGTATGTTGAAGTGTGACTAATTTGCCGTCTGTCCTTGAATTCTTGAAAATATTGAGGTTATTATTTACTTTTGAGGTTGCTCGTGATGTCATTATTATAGCAGTGTTAGATGTTATTCAATACTTGAAAATAATACTTTTTGTACGTTGCTCAAGTTTTAGTCTCTTCATAAAATTTTAGTATTGACTATTGATGCGGGCGAAATATCTTTGAAATTGTAATACGGTATTGTACGTTGCTCAAGTTTTAGTCTCTTAAAAATTTTAGGATGGATGCGGGCAAAATATCTCATAGAAATTGTATAATACGGTAAATTAATTTATATTCTTCATAATTCAAGATGCAACTGTAAATCTGTCAGGTAATAAAATTGCTAAAGCTTCATTTACAATTTTATAAAATTTATTTAAACATTTCCAGACGAAAAATCAGCTGATTAGCATTCAGTGTTGCAATTAACAAAAAATCAAATTTAAAAAAGTCGATATAAAAAATAATTCATTTTAAAATTTAAATAAAACACTGAATACTAAAACAAGTTAAGCAGACGGTAAAAATCAGAGATACACAATTTCACTACATGATTATGTACCGAAACAATAGTTCCAACATTTTATACTCTGCTGGTCACACGTGTTCTAGTTTTAGTTTTATGTTTTAGCATTTTATCTTATCATAATGCAGAAGTGAAGATTACTGCCGGCCAATGAACCCACGGTCGATGCCCGGTAGTTTATAAATAGCTGTTCCCACTTCACTATAGTCTTGCTGTGTTAAGTGAAATAGCTGGCTAAAGCATAGACAATTTTACTATGGATAGACCATGTAATAATGTAATCTTGATACTATTGTACGATGTCATGCTGGAGCAGAGTAATTTCAAACATGATACCTAGACATGTTATCATCGCAATTTCAAAACATTATTACTATGACTTAAGTCTCTTTCTGTTATCAGTACTTTTTACGTTTGTGTAAAATAAAATATTATTTTCACACTTGAAAAGTACAAAATACCATTAATTATAGTTGCAAATGAATGCTTAGAAGCTCCTCGTGACAGGCCTCGTCTCTGCTATTTGCAGACAATACTATTTAAACATTCACAATATACATTGTATGAGCCGAACCCTGATTTCCCTTACAACTAGCACATTGTTCCGTTCGTTCACACGACATTTCCAACTTTCATCGCATCTACCTTCTCTTATCTAGTTACTCTTAAGAAAGTAATCTAACTACGCCTTTCACTTTTATTAAAAATCATTATTCTGTCATACAACGAACGCCTGGCGTGATTCGATCATAATTAACTTGTTGATTGCTGCTCAAGATTTATCATCTTCGATTCTGTAGAACCCTGAGCTGTAACCTCCGCATTAGTCATTTTCTCATATACGGTATCAGTCGATGTTGTTTGCCTCACACGCCTACAGCCAAAGATGACATCATGCCAATCGCCTTACTGAATATTAATGCGATCAGTCGCCAGGCACTTAAGCGCTTCCATCTTGCATGAAACTTTATTCTGAATTGAGAAAACAAGTCATATTCATAATATTACACAAGCAAATTACAGACCATATGGTTAAGGTATTCAGGCCAGTTACGGAGAATCGAAAAGTGACATTCGAATGGTAATAAGTTTGCTTAAACGACTGGTACAATACGTTCTCTACATATAAGGTGAGATAACTGATTACGGCCGAGTCGTGGGCGTAGCCGGTCGCCAAGGCAACGCTGTGTACCACGATAAGTGACAACGTCTTGCGTAATGCATTGTACTCTCCGACTAGTTATTAAAGACGTATTATGCATCCTGTCGGCCATTTACGAGATGGTTCATTGAGCTTTATTGTTCTCGACAATCCCAGTCGTTAAAGCTAGACATGGAAAATAAACCGATGCAAATGCGAAACATAAAATTAAACTAACAATTTCAATGCTACAATCGTATCGGTAACCGGTTCGAAAGTGGCTCGCTGCATTTACAATCTAAGTGCTTTCGTATACGCTTTTATTCGAAAGCACCGACCGACATAAATAAATATTTTATAGACTAACGGAATACCTTTCTTTCGCAGTTCTGGGAGATCATTTCCGACGAGCACGGCATCGACCCCACCGGCGCTTACCACGGTGACTCAGATTTACAGTTAGAACGCATCAACGTATACTACAATGAAGCTTCCGGTGGCAAATATGTACCCCGCGCTATCCTCGTCGACCTCGAGCCTGGCACCATGGACTCCGTCCGCTCTGGACCTTTCGGACAAATCTTCCGCCCTGACAACTTCGTTTTTGGACAATCTGGAGCCGGTAACAACTGGGCCAAGGGACACTACACAGAAGGCGCTGAATTAGTCGACTCAGTCCTCGATGTAGTCCGCAAAGAATCAGAATCATGCGATTGCCTCCAGGGATTTCAGCTCACACACTCCCTTGGTGGTGGTACCGGCTCCGGAATGGGAACACTCCTTATCTCCAAAATTCGTGAAGAATATCCCGATAGGATCATGAACACATACTCAGTTGTCCCCTCGCCCAAAGTATCAGACACGGTCGTAGAACCCTACAACGCAACACTCTCGGTACATCAACTAGTAGAAAACACAGACGAAACTTACTGCATTGACAACGAGGCTCTATACGACATCTGCTTCCGCACGCTCAAACTGTCCACACCCACCTATGGTGATCTCAACCATTTAGTATCCCTTACAATGTCTGGTGTCACCACTTGCCTTAGGTTCCCTGGTCAGCTCAACGCCGATCTCCGTAAATTAGCTGTAAACATGGTGCCCTTCCCCCGTCTCCACTTCTTCATGCCCGGATTTGCCCCTCTCACATCCCGTGGAAGCAGACAATACCGCGCCCTCACCGTGCCCGAACTCACCCAGCAGATGTTCGACGCCAAGAACATGATGGCCGCGTGCGACCCGCGCCACGGCCGCTACCTCACGGTGGCCGCCATCTTCCGTGGCCGCATGTCCATGAAGGAAGTGGACGAGCAGATGCTCAACATCCAGAACAAGAACTCGTCGTACTTTGTTGAATGGATCCCCAACAACGTGAAGACCGCCGTGTGCGACATCCCGCCCCGTGGTCTCAAGATGGCCGCCACCTTCATCGGCAACTCCACCGCCATCCAAGAGCTGTTCAAGCGTATCTCGGAGCAGTTCACGGCTATGTTCAGGCGCAAGGCTTTCTTGCATTGGTACACCGGCGAGGGCATGGACGAGATGGAGTTCACCGAGGCGGAGAGCAACATGAACGATCTGGTCTCGGAGTACCAGCAGTACCAGGAGGCCACCGCCGACGAGGACGCGGAATTCGACGAGGAACAAGAGCAGGAAGTTGAAGACCACTAGGCGGTTGCGTTGCAACTTAGTAACTAAATTAATTGCCATTATCGTCTCGTTACTCTCGTAACATTAATGATTCCTAGTATCTGAAAAGGCCCGCTTTCTAACTTTTAACAGAACGCATGAGTTAACAAATCCCCGTTTTGAGATGAAAGCATTTGTATTATTTAATACATTCCTTGTGATTCCAACCCTCGATGAGGTCTAGATCTGTAAATGCGAAGGCTGATAAAATTGTAGTCCCCCTTTATTTATTGTAAAGTTTGGACGTAGCCCGCAGCCAAACGGAAATGTTTATCGGCTTCTAATACAGAAGTTTTGATTATAATTGTGTTGAACAATAATTTAATGTATATAATAAAGATTTTTATTTATTAAACATTTTTATTTCATTCCACGACAAAGATATATCCTTTTAATTCATAATAACATTAAAAAGGCGCTTATAAGGAAAATTAGCGCCATTTTCAATGTCATAATAGATAAATGTTGCTAGTAACAACACTTTTAAAATAGGCATATTATGTAAAAATATTTAAAAAAAAATTATATTTCATCCTTTGGTTCATTTATCCAAATCTTAAATGAAAAATAGGGAACACAATATATATTATACATTAAAAGTGTTACAACAATATTTTCTCATATTTTTTTAGATTTCTTGATGACCTTATTACCTATTGACTGCAGTCTACGAGTAATCAAATTAAGTGATTACAAACGCAATGTCAATCCATTGTAAAAACATTGACCTTAGCTTCCAATTCCTGTAAAGACGATTAATTAAAGATAATTCAGACTTTATACATATAGTTGAAATGACATTGCCATAATAATTTATTGGTTACAAAGTTGAAATTCTCAATACGATATGACATCACCAAGCTATATATAGAAGTGCACTAACACCGTCCAATTAACGCAGACCTCTTTATTTCCCGTTATTTCGTTTTAATGGGCAGATATCACGAATAACACTGGAGGTGAGATGGGTCAACATAAACTGGTCGCGATAAGATGATGTGTAAAACGCTTATGTCATACAACAAACAAGTATATAATAATTATTATATGTGTACATTAGTTTTAGTTCACGCATGAAAACCTGTCGATTGTCGAATGAGGTCATGTGGTAATGAAAATAATGATTGTTTCCGTCTCTGTTGACAAAAAGAAGTGACAAAATAATAATAATAACCGAGTGCTCCCGGGGGAGGCCCCTGTCTTCATCTCCGGCTTGCCTTCACCGGCCGGTCGGAGTGAAGCCTGACGAGGACAGGACCCCCACCTCTGGCTTGCCTTAACCGGCTGGCTAGAGTGGAGTCGCGAGAGCTTTTAGCTCGAAGGGTGGATGCGAATCGTAAGTGGCGAGTGGGCACGTGATGCTGGACCCTCAGGGAGCGCGTGATCGTAGTTTAAAGTCCAGGGACGCCTCTCCACCCTTAGCTGCTCGCAATATGTTGCCCCCTTGTCGCACTATTGCAGCGACTTATTTCGGGGGCCCATACAGTGAGAGGACGAGTCACCACCTGCCAACAAATTTTTACTTCCCTTAAGTAGAAAGGCAGGTGCCATAGTTTCCATAGTCCCCAATTCCAGTCCATGTAGCATCCCATTCCATAGCCCGGTTTATTTTGCTTCCATTTCTCACAATAGTCCTACATCGGCCGCGGACTGCCCAGGACTGTATCTCTATAGTGCAGTCATGGGCAGGCTGCGGCTGGTGTCCCACAACACAGTAAAATTCTCGAAAGGGCCTCTGCGTGTTGGATCCGTGTCCCCACGTAAGCCTTCCAAAGGTCCGGGTACCGTCCTTCTGGTGGTACCCGAGTATTATGGAACCGAGAAACATAAAATAATAATATGTATGTGTGTACATAGCTGAAATTTATAACATACAGTCTGCAATTGTTGAAAGGAAATGACTAAAATTATCTACTGAATGGATTTTGTTCAAAAGGTATTTTGCACAGATCACAGAAATGGTATTTTGCTAGTACGAAGTACCTATGTTATATGTGATGTTTTCAGTTTCACAGATAACGAAATAGTTGCTACGTGACTACTTTTTCGTAGGTTTAATGCTCTAAGACTTTTTCTTACCTACCTATAACATAACTGTATAACATTGTAAACCTTACATTATTTTGGTTGTACATATTGTCGTAAAATGGGCCTATTTACAGGCTGAAACAAAGGATAAAAGCAATGGGTTTAGTATGTACCTACTTTCTAACTGTATGTAGACTACAGAAGATTATTTATTTTGTTCTTTTATCTATATATTTCAAAGTAACTTCGTATGAAATTGTTGAAATCGTATATTTAATAAACATTAAGGAAAATAATTAACTACCAATTTACGTATATTATATTGGGTACTTAAATGAGTTAACTAACCCGTTCTCGGTGGCTTAAAATTTTCATTGCATGTTTTCGTGTGATAATTATTATCAACTGGATAATGAAGTTCATTGATAAGATACATGTTATATTTCTGCAGTTGTGTCATTCTTAAAATAATGAATTTGTTTTATCAATATTTATTATTGACGCTTATCAATGCAGGTATTGTGAGCGGAAGGGAGACACGGCGATAGGTAGATAGAGATATTATAATATGTTATTAAATAAATTACTAATTACTTAATAAATAAGATTTTTGGGACCTTTCACAAAAAAATTACTGATTAAAAAAATACTACACAAATTTTAATTTTTCCCTAATCCCTAATTTGTAATCCTTCTGAGGAAAGTTCGAAAATATGAGCTGAGAATGGCTGAGTATTGTAAGGGCCCAACCCGAGGAAGAGAATTAAAATAAAAGTTTTGAAACTGAATTTGTGTTTTATTTTATTCCCTTCAAAAAATTTAATTAAAATCAGACTTGATTTCAAGAAAGTTATTTAGCAATTTCTAGCAAATACGGATACAAGTTTTACAAATACTAATATTAAAAATAATTCCATTAAGAGAAATTTGAAATCAGAATAAAAAAATATATTTTTAACCTTCTGGTACTCTTGAATCGATTTGAAATTCTGAATCGTCTAAACCGTCTAAAAGTTTTAAACTAAGTATGTGAACTTTTCATTTTCACAGACTATACAAAACTCTCGATTATAAAACCTTGCTGTTCACAAAGATTCTGTTGTACAAGTGATTGATGTTTTGAGAAAGTTCACTTAGTCATCGATTTGCGAAACTGTGTAATTTGTAACATACTGTGCGATACGAGCACTAGAGTTGAGTCAGCGATACTTTCTGAATGTACGGAGTACATTGCTTGATTGGCGTAATAAACATAAACATTCTAAATAAATAATAAATATAGTGAACAACATGCACATAATATATGGTTGGAATTCCATATAAATACTATTTGATTACTTAGAACCTTACTTACGTTAGAATAAAAATATTATGTAAGTAGTGTAGGTACTTACTTATAAACGTTATTTGTACATATTGTATGATAACTATCATATACATATAACATAAATAATAAGTCAGAACCTTAACATGCATTTGTTAAAAATCAATAAGTACTATACAGGGTGTCGCCTCGGAGCAATTAACAAGCCAAGGCTTGATAATTGCTCCGAGGGGTGTCGCACTGTTGGTATACTAAGCAGGCGCGGTCCCAGGGGGGGGTCACGGGGGACATGACCCCCCCAAAATCTTACTCGATAAAATAGAAAAAAAAATTTATACCGTACAAAATATTAAAAAACTGGCCAAGTGCGAATCGCAGTCACTCGCACACCTAAAGTTCCGTTTAAACCTGTTTTTAATCCTTTGCGAATGTCAAAATTTTGCGAAAAATAGATTGCGTTGGTGTATAAGTTTGATTTTTTCACAGCTTCAAGGGTAGGTTTATGTTAACAATAAAATAAGAGTCTGATAAGCCACGCGTTCTTTTGAATAAAACTGGCCAAGTGCGAGTCGGACTCGCGCTCCGAGGGCTCCGAACAAACGGTACTTTTTATTATGTTGTAACTCTAAAATGTATGTTTTAGCAATTTTTCCTTTATCTCTGCTATAAGACATTACTTTTAACCAAATTTCAAGACTGTGTTTTTAGGGGAAATACAATGTAGGTTTTGATTCCCTTGCGAATGTCGAATTTTGCGATAATTTGCAGCAAAAACGGCTGTATCTTTTGATTGCGTTGGCTTATAAGTTTGATTTTTCACAGCTTCATAGGACCGTATACTTGAGTTTTTGATATAAATTTCAGCTTGATACCTCTACGCTTTCCTGAGAAAAAGGGTGATGACAGACAGAAAACTTTAAAATTATTAAAGATATTTTTTATATGATGTTATTAAAAATTTTCATTTTTGCAATTATTATTCCTCTATATGTGCAGGTGTTGCTTCGTACCGAATTTCAAGATTCTGAGTTTACTGGAAGTACACTGTACGTTTGATTTTTCCCTTGCGAATGTTGAAATTTGTGAAAATTTTCAACATTTACGGCTATATCTTCTGCTTGTACACTGGAGTAGATATCTATATCTATATATCTACTCTATATCTATATCTTCTCTTGTATCGGCTTTTCGGTAATATTTCAAAAGAAAAAAAATTATCTGTTCTAAGTATAATATTTTACAGCATATTCAAAAGCAAAACGATGTCGATAAAACATTTCAGGTAGTTTGAGAAGTGTGCCTGATTTAGTAAAAGCTCATTTTCACACTGTTTGTATGCATTTCCTGAGAACATTTACTATGGTAATGTTTATTTTTTTTTACACCATATGAAAGTAGAGATTTCAATGAATAAAAAGCACCCCAAGTTTTTGAAAAAAGCTGATATTTTGACGGGTGACTTTTCGATTGAAAATTAGGTTGTTTTTTTGGTATTAATTCAAAATAAGGCGAAAAAATAAATATTTTAAATCAAATAAATTACAGTGTATTTGGGACATAATAAAGTAAGTTTCCACCAAATTTCGTAGAAAAAAAATAAATTTTGAAGTAGAAAAAAATAAAAAACCAAAAACTTGGTTTTTTGAATTTTTCACCTAAATTTTGAGGTTATGTGAAAAAATTGTAAATACAAAAGTTGTAGATCTTTTTATTACCTAGGGGAAATACGTACAAAACGACATGTATGGACAAAATGACATAGTCCCCTTATTTCAAAATTGGCGGGTTTTAGCTACGTCTCCGCGACTGTATCACGTGACGGCAGCCATATTTACAATCCTGTCAGACGTTGAGCATCATTCTGACAGTTGCGCCGCAGTTACCAGTTCAAACTTGTATCTCGCCTTCAAAAGTTTATTTTACAGGTGTTTTTTTCCTATTTTCTGGTGAGTTATTTGTTGTTATTTGTAATTATTTGTATTTAAATCGATAAACTACGCTAGTATCCAGTGATTTCGATTAAGTTTATTGAAATCATTAGTTATTTTGTGGAATTATGATTTTTATTTGTTTTTCGGTGAATTGGGACAAAATGACATACATACAAATTGGACAAAACGACATAGTATGCCATTTTGTCCATAGTGTTTCTGTTAACATAATTTTGATGATTTATTTTTTGGGTGTACCTAGTATTGATTTATTTATAATTTTTTAGGTGATATGCCGCGAAACTACGAAAGAAAAACTAATCGAAGAAACAGAAAAAAAGAGACAGGTTAAAAGAAAAATTTGTAATGAGGATGAAATAAATATTTCTGCTTCTAAAAACGCTCAGAGAAAAGAATCAGGGAAGAAATTGAGAGCATCGAGGCAGCGTAGAACTGCTCCGAAATATGATAGCTCAGGAAGCGAAGATTTCTCATGCGAGGCCAATGACGACGATAGTGACTGCGCTTGCATTTATTGCAATGACCTCTTTTCCAATTCTAAGCCCGGCGAAGGTTGGTTACGATGTATAACTTGTTACCTTTGGGCTCATGCGTCATGTGCTGGTGTCCCAAAGAAGACCAAAGGATTTATTTGTGAACTTTGCTCTTAAAAATTTGTATGTCATTATGTCCTTATCTTATATGTCATTTTGTCCATACTATATGGACAAAATGGTTTTTGTTATTAGTTATATTTTTTATTATTATATATTTTATTATAGATCCTACTTAATTAATAGACTGTGTTACTGATAGTCAATGAACCTAAGATGAGTATAAACGATTGAGACTGATTATAATGCCATTAAATAAATAAATATGATTGGAAAACAAAACACCCTGTCATTTTGTCCGTACTTCCCCTACACCTTTGCGATTGAATTTTTTTCCGTAGGACATGTAGTTTTGTCGGAAATCGAGAGAAACCATTTTTTTCTCTTAAAAGCTCCCCCCTCCCACTTCCCGAACTCGGATTGACCGTAATTTATTTTTCCTTTTATTTTCATCATATTCCCCTCCTTTTCCAATGGGTTTCATCCGACTGCGATTTTTTTTTGTTTCAAAAATTATCTACTCTAGTCTATTGCGTTGATATAGTAGTTTGATTTTATTATAGCCCAAAGGTATTTAGACTTGAGTTTCTGATGTAAATATAAATTTAATATAAGCGTCCATGAGTAAAGGGCTTGTAAGTTTAAAATTATTAAAAATATTTTTCAATACAATGAAATTAAAAATTCACGTTTTTCGCAATTATTCATATCTGTGTTATAAGACGTTACTTACTTTCTACCAAATTTCAAAAACTAAAGTTTGTAATATTTTTAAGCTGTAATAAAATCAAACTTCTATGTCAACGCAATAACGACCTTTCGAACAACCGAAATTTCGACATTCGCATGGGAATTAAAACCTACATTGTAAGTACTTTCCGTTGATACAGTCATGAAATTTGGTTAAAAGCAAAGTCTTATAGCACAGATAAAGAAAAAATTGATAAAACATACATTTTAGCGTTACAACATAATAAAAAATAGGTTTGTTCGGAACCCTCGGTGCGAGTCCGACTCGCACTTGGCCGGTTTTTTTGTAAAATATAAAAAATGTGTAATTGAATTTATATTTTTGGTTTTATGGCATTCAAATGCTTTATAAATATAAATTTATAAAGAATAGAAAAAATTCGATCACGAGTGGCTGAGTTGGTTAGGCATCCGCCCCGGAATGGCGCGAAGGATGCGGGTTCGAGTCCCGCCTCGTGATCGAATTTTTTCTATTCTTTATAAATTTATATTTATAAAGCATTTGAATGCCATAAAACCAAAAATATAAATTCAACAAAAAAGGTCGTGTTCCATCGTTACAATATTGTATTCACTGAAAAGTGCTTCATATTGGTTGAAATGGTTGTTAATCATCTCAATAGATGGCGCGCGGTGTGTCCCTTCAGACACATAAAACTGAAAGAATAGAATAAATTCGATCACTCGGGCGGGTCACGAGTGGCTGAGTTGGTGAGGCATCCGCCCCGGTATGGCGCGAAGGATGCGGGTTCGAGTCCCGCCTCGTGATCGAATTTTTTCTATTTTTTTTCTATTCTTTATAAATTTATATTTATAAATGTGTAATTAGAAATCGTGAACCCCCCCCCCCCCAAAATGTGAGGCTAGGACCGCGCCTGATACTAAGCTCAAAGGAGGTTCCTTATAGTTTTGCATACGCTGAGTACGTAAAAAATACTTAAACAACAAAATTCATAAAAAAAAACTGGTATTATTTTATTTTACCCTGTTGAAGTGAGCGAAGTTTCGAATAACATGAATAAAAAACTGGTTTTAAATTCCATAAAGTATTAAATAGGCCACGTTTAATCACACGACAATATATTATTTCTTTGTAGAATATAACTCTATTGCATTCCTTATAATAAAAGCAAGTGTACCTTTTTGTTTATCATATCTTCTTTATCAAATAGACAATTTAATTGTTATTGAACATCAAGTTTTCATATTTTATTATCTACAAATTTATTAGAATGATTAACCGAAATAAGTGCATACATTTGGCGTTGGCAATGTTAATTCTAAAAAAAAATAATAACGATTCACTGTCGAAAAATAAGCGACATTTATTACAACCTCGGAGCAATTAACAAGCCTGGAGAAGTAACAATTCATTGAACATTTCTTATATAGTGGCTCTCTTTTATTCAATACCCTAATTAATGCGATAGAAAGAGACAACACACTGTTATCGGCTTGGCATTCAAATCCACATGTAGCCACTTTTTGTTCTAAAAAGGTAGTGCTTGCCACTTTATCGAATACTAAAATATCGATAAATAAAAAAATTAAGTTATAAAATTGCTTGAAGATAATTTAAGATTCTTTTAATTTTGAATTATGGATAGGTAATTCCAAATTTTAAGATTCGTTTAATTTGGAATTATTCATTTACGATGCGTATTGACTGCCTTGCATTGTATGGTAGTGGTATTTATAAAAAAATATTATTAGGTATTTCGGTTTAGGTTGTTTTTTATGGTTTCGTAAAAAGGTACGTATTTTTCCCTGTTTTCATAGATTCATTCATAGAATTATACGGAACCCTTCGTGCGCGAATCTGACTTCCACCTGGTTGATCTTTTTACAAATCAATAATCGTATCCTACTAATATTATAAAAGCAAAAATATATAAGAATGGACATTTGATATTCTTTCACGTAAAAACTACTGAATGAGTTTTTATGGAACTTTACAATTATACATATTATAGATTAAACATCAGAATAACATATAGGCTACAATTTACCGCGGGAAAATAACTCATTCCCACAGGAAAAAATTGGTAAAAGTTTAAAATAAATTGCTTCAAATAAAACAAATAAAATTTTAAATTTTTTTTTACAACATTTTATTTCGATACTTAATTAACAAATTACAATATTAATTATTTAAAATAGATGCCACCTTAACTTGTGGCACAGCATCTCTGCAAAGCACTTTACTTTTCTTCCCGTCTGATTCGAAATGATTTGAACAAGGCCGAGAATGTTTTGAAGGCTTCCAATTTTCCCTGTGCTATAGCTTTAACCCAAACATCTTTTAATTTTTCTCAAGCCAGAAACCTGCAAATAACAATAAAATCCATACTTAAATACCTTTTTTTTTCTCCTAACCTAAAGCAGTCATTATCAATGAAGTACTTCGTACCTACTCAAGTATCGATAATTGCACAACACTATGGAAGTTATATTTTGCATTTTTTCTAAAAACTAAGCTGATTATGATTTCATTTCAATGATTACGGTTAGATAAAACATAGATGATTATGAAAATAACGTAAATTAACTTATTTATAATACAATTAACAAAAAAATTGATCAAAACACTAACCTGTGAAAAGACAAATTCCAATCTTCATCCGATTTCCCAGTACTACGGCTTTTACAGCCGTGAACAACACAAGCCATGTAATCTTTAGTAAATTATCTTTTCAGAAAATAACATAAGAAACTAGAAAACATGTTTTTCACTTCAAAAACAATAATTAAAATCACCATGCGTTAGTGACCAGACTGGTCACTAAAACAAATTGAAATGGCTACATGTCATTTCAAACTGTCGAACTGACATATATCTGTCCTCTTTTTTCGCATGACATTTTGCCATAAGCCAAAAAGGCCAAACTAGTGCTTTATTGTTCAATTAATTGTTACTTCTCCAGGCTTGATAATTGCTCCGTGATTACAACATTATCAGCATAATTAAAAAAAAAATTGAACTGTCAATGTAAAGCGCGCGAATCGTTCGCGCCGCCGCGCCAGACAGGAAAATACAACATGGCGGCAAAAGAAGCGGTGAAATCGAACATATGGTCGCGTCTCGAACGCGAGATAGCCTTATATGTAACTGATTTTTTAATTTTGCAACTCCCGTTACGATTGCAGCGAAATTTGGAGCCATGCCTTCTGAATATGTTTATGTTTTCAACTTGCCGTAAAAGCAGAGATGTAGCCTGGTTTGCGTCTGAAGCTCTTTATGGCTACTTAAAATAAATGGATGCCCACTCGCCTTAGGTATGTTTATAATACTTAAGGCGAGTGAGGAAACAGTTGGAAGAAAAGTTTTTTGTTTGATATAAATGACGAATATAAAACCTGTTACACTCTCCTCTCAGACAGATTTACTCGTACTCGGTACTTATATGTACCTAGATTACATAATTACCATTTTTAAACATGTTTTAAACCTATTTATTCTATTCTACTATATTTCGTAAGCGCACCTTACAAAAAAATGCTATCCATGACTCCCAAGTTTCAATTCAGGTATATACAACAATACTGCCGTCCTTTAACTAGAAAGCCGTTAAGCCCACGAAGTGAGTTTCGAGTAAATGGCAAAAAACACGGAAATCGTTATTTCTTAAAAATTATGACACTTAGAATAATTATTGTGAGATACATCGATCGAAATTTAATTATATTATATATAAATAATAGTTTTTACCCAGAAACTGTTATAATTTATTTTTAAATTCAATTTTTCTCGTTTAGTTCAGCATATAATCTTAACTATTTACTGGACAAGACGGCCGTTAACATACCATAGCGACTTTTTAGCTAAGTAATTTAGTATTTTTATTTTCATTTTGTGATTTTTTTTTATTTAGTAATAAAATGCTTACCTAAAACGTCGTTAAGCTACTATAACTACTTTTAAGCTATGACTTTCGCTTTAATTTAAATTTCAATAACTTTATAATCAACGGTTAAGGGCTTTTAGATGCTTTTGTACTATGATTCTATATAGTTGTACTAAATTGTAATCTTATTAATGTTAAAAATTTGCTGCTGTCTGAGGCTTTGCTCTCGGGAATTACATCCTCTAGGTCAACCAATGGAAAGGAAAAGGATCAAAAGCTTTTAGGTTTACGTATTAAGGATTTAAACACTATCTAAATTAATGGTTTTTGCGTCTGTTTGTGAGTAACAAGTATTGTAACTCTTTTACTAAATGAAGTTGTTGATAAAATTAACCTTTATTTCTCGTCATGTTCACGTTTATTTCATTACAGAGGCTCATTAAGGGGTTAAGATTATAGATAAATCTTCTCGCTTTTCTTTTTGGAACCGTATTTTCATTTAGCATTGCAATTATAACGTTATTTTATAAATACTCTTCTGCGAAGCCATCATACGAGTCACGGATATGTGAGTACATTTAGAACCACAAACAATGTAAACATAAATCGTTTCCTGAAAAAAAATTTAAGACTTGTGCACGAGGCTTTTGAAAAAACACCCTGGTTTAAATAGGGCTTCAAGCTCTTACATGTGGGATGCTCTTAATAAATAATGTAGAACCGCTTATCAAATTTTTAGAAGCTGACTTTGTCTTTCATCCACATTTAGAAAATATAATATACCAGAATATGTGGAAAATAGCAGGAGGTAGAAAACTTTTTATTTGCTACCATGTAAAAAAATACAAATCTTAATAATCTAATATAAAGAAAAGAAAAAATAGCAATAGTGGCAAAATGGTCTCCCCGTCAGCGGGTCAAAGGTAGTGTACTCATAACAATTTTTGTATTACCATCTCTAGTACATTGCTTGACAGTCGATTACTAATTCCACCCAAGGGGTAAATTACATAATTAATAAATCGTTTTAAAAATTAAATACATAGTATAGACTGCCTATGTCCTCTTTCTCGGTTACAGAGACAAATCAGAGTCTAAACAGAGAAGTACGATTGAAAGTTCGCACTGTTGTAACCATTACCTACCAAATTTTCGTAACTTTGACTTGTTATATTTTCCGTAATTTAGCTGCTAGATTGTTTAAAACTTAGTAAACTTGATCAGCAATAATACGTCTTGTAAAAGAAAATCAAAAGCAATCGGTACTCTGCTTGGGGGCGAAATTATTTCATCATCACTCTCATCCCCAAAACTGATGCATAACCAGAATCGGATAACTGCCTTTTAGCTAAAAAAATGAGGGTTAGCTGCTTTGTAGCTAAGCAAAAAAGTGTTATTAGAATTTGTCCTAAATAAAATTACTTAACTAAAAAAGCGTTAAGGGCGAGTAACTGCAAATAAGGTAAGGATTTCCATTGGAATAGTTATATGAAAGCTTATCATAAAGCAGTTATAGTCCTTTTGCGTCCCTATAGTCAAGTATAATCTGATAACGTACTTTTAGTCAAGTAAAAAGCTAAAAAATAATTATTAAATCTGACGGTTAAGGTACTTTAAAGGAAATTTAGCGAAGTAGTGTTGGTTAGACGCTTTCAAGTTATGGAATCGCTGAAAATTGTGTTATTTAACGGCTTACAATATTTTCATATCTCTATAACTATTAATGCTAGAGAAATGATTCTTAGACAGAAAGATAGAGAATTTTGAACTCTGTCACCCTACATTTAAAACTGAAAATTGACCATTTGTTGGTTAACGGCTTTTTAGTTAAAGGACGGCAGAATAGGTAGGCATATTTTTTCAGGTACCTAGGTAAGTATTTTATGATAAGTTTGGGGAGGATAGCTTAGCTAATTCACCTTTATTGTGGAACTTAGGTTGGTATATATTAATTATTATGTGTAATAATTATTACTACTTACCATTATCAAATAAAAAAAAAATATGACCGATTTTATACTTTTCAATAATCGTCTAGTCCTTGGCACGGTCATAGAAATTAACGTATTATTCATTATATTGATTACCTAGGTATAAGTTAAAGTACTTTGTAATTTTATCCAAATCCAATTAAATGCTTAATCTATTACTACTAGGTTCCACCCGGGGTTTTGCTTGCGAAGTATAGGTCGCAAAACGTCTATCCGAAAGTAGGTACCTACTACCCTTTACTACCTATACTGCTATTGCTAATCTACCAAAATCTATCTGTTTGATAGTATAAAAATTACAATATGTTAACTGTAAATTATTATATCATTGAGGTAGGTACCTACCTAAATAAATGCATGTACAGATGAAGGTAAACATAAGCATAAAAATGATTTGTATTCGTAATTTCAATAAAGTAATCTGTTATATTTTCAAATGATAACACAAGATGGTGTGGTTTTGAGAATAACAAATGAATTTATTATCTATAAACAAAATACCTACATATCCTAAAAAAATATTTATGTCATAAACATGTCTTAAACAACAATATTTTACTCGTTAAAAAGGTAGTATGTCATTGATTTAATAGTCTTTGCGTGATACAAAGCTAGTAATGTAATGAAATTATTCTATCATCATTTCAATATATTAAATAAAAGTGTATGCAAGTAATTTATAAATTACAAATACGTGTTGGCGAACCCCACCCAATTTTGCACAAATCTAACATGGCGGACGCCGGCCGGCGTCGTGTGCCAACATAAGAAAATCAATAACGCAGCTGTATTGAAAAAGATGAAATAGTATTTTAAAATAAAACAAACCACCGTAAATTAATGTAATTTTAACAATCTTTTATTAAATTCACTCAATTATTAAGACAATTTAATACAACTATTCAAGATTCAGAAATAAGTAGTTAAATGACTTTTTTCCGGTAGGTTGGCAGCACTGGTATGAGCAACGCAAGCGGAAGTCTCCGATCCGATGGTGTTGTACAGTTTTAGTTATCGATATCGATTGTTAATAAATAAATTAAAACTGTTGTTTAAAAAAATATGCATATGCATACATTTCGATGCAAGAAGTATTAAGATAGCATACTTGTAATTGAAACAATGCACTCTTACAGGTATGGTAGAATAACTGGTATATTTCTAATTCAAATTCCTATATTCAACATTTATGTGTAAATAACTCAGCCTTTATATAAAAACATATAATTATAAATGTATTTTTTTTTACTACAAGTTACTTTCCTTTTGGAAAAATATTGAGGATGTGAGATAACTAAATTTTAACTACAGTAAACTGTACCATTTATGTGTGACTAAACTTGCTTATTTTTGAATGATTAAATAAATCAGTGAATATGTGTTCCTTGTGTATGATCATGTCAATTCGTTTACAGTTTAATTCATTAAATCCACACATTTATCTGTATCCAATAATAATATTATTAAGTATTATGCCTTAATAATTAAAACAATTTACCAATTCGGACATGAACTGTACTGAAAAATAGATAAGAAGTTCTTGATTTAAAAATGTGATAAATTACAATAATTAATTTATATTTCTACCAAAAATTTCTAAACAATTAACTTGTTTGGAATATTCATTACTTTATCATTATTCTAAATATCAGATTTATATAAATAACAAAAAAAAATACTTCGATACATACTCATAATATTACATTATTACCGCGAATATTCAAACCAAGTATTGTCCTATTTAAAAATTATTATGTTTGAACATTAGATTTATTTCGTTTTCATATACACATTTAAAGAATTGCCTAAATTTATTTTATAACTTTGCCTATTTTCCCCACTTCGGTGTGACGCATTGCGACAAAAAGCATCGATATTTAAATAGGCGTCTCGACAGCACTAGCTGGTATGCTGCTTTCGTGGCTCGCCCGAAACGGAACATTATTCTTCAAGCAACCACGAAAGTACGTGGTGCGTGCGGAGCAGATTTGTTTTAGTGTTAAGTAATTTATATAGTTAAACAAATATGAGGGAAATCGTGCATATTCAAGCTGGTCAGTGCGGCAACCAAATCGGCGCCAAGGTAATCATATTTTCTTTATAAATTTTGAATTTAGAATGTCTCGGAATGCGGCCGGCATTTTGTGACGCCATACTTAGGATTCTCAGTTTGAACTTTGAAAGAAAGATTGTGTCTGCATTTATTTAACGTTTAGATTCATTTGTTTCTCTTTTGATTACATAACTATTGAACCAATTTTTGTAACATAAAGATGTCATGTAAGCTAAGTATTTCATATAGATATTTCTAAGACCACACCTGATTATTATTGATTGATGATACATTTGAGAGCGGAATGTACCACGTGTTCTATCTCGATTTACCGGCTCTCGCCGTCATCGTCTATCTTGAATCTTAAAGTTTTCACATAAAACCACGTAAGCGAGTACGTGACGTACTTATTAATTGAAAGTAACTATTGTTTGCCATATAAAACATTATTTTAGCAGGTGTGATCGAAATTTTTGTTTTTTTTTTTTTGTTAAGAATCTTTACAATGGCATGTTGGTAATGGGCCCCACGCAGATGTTATTTCCCGCCACAAAAAACCGTTAATAATAGGGCAACCGTTAAGTTTCAAGGCTAGCGTCCTGATAAAGGGCGACCAATCAAAGCGCGTTAGCGGCTAGGATGATTCAAATTTCAAATGAACAACCAACGTAAATTCACAGCGTCTTTATTATTATTAATCTGTAATAGATTTGTATTGTTCATATTGTATTGAATTGTATGAAGGTTTTTATCAATAGATACCGAAGATCGCTTATTATTCATACTAAATTGGTTTATGATGTTTTTACTAGTTGTACCTGTAATCTGATTAACTGAAATCTTTATAGAGATAAAAATCGAGTAATTATTTCTTTGTAGTGGCCGACTTCTTAAAATCAAAGGTAATTTTGCTTAGAATAACTTCGCAATGAGTCATTGATTCTACGAAATATATTTGAGCTTAGTTTTTTGTCATTATATCAGCTGTATAGAAAAATCAATAGGTATACAAGAATCGTGTCAGGATGGAAATCATAGCGCATGTCCGACGTCCGTACGTTCACCTTTTCCGCGTTGTCTAAAATAGTTTTAAAACTAGGTGGTTATGGCAGCTTTTAATCTTGAGTTCAAATGGTTCAAACGCGCTTCCGTATTTTACGAAATACGCATCATAAAAGTTATTTACGGATATGCTAAAATAACTGACACAAAATGCATCGTTAGTCTGTAAAAATGAATCGCCAGCAATATCGCCAGACTGCGCTTTCTTGCATTTTATGTGCAATATTATAATTATTGTCAACATACCTATTGTATGTCGTGGCCATATCGTAGATTTGCTCATTTCATGAAATGGCCAACATAGTTTGATCAGATCGTTAAATCGTCAACGTTTCACGATTTGGTCATCGACATTTGGCCAGATCGTATAAAATATCTTAGAGTCCATAAAACATTAAAAAATTCAGAATATTTTAAGAACTTGTTTATTGTCATTTAAGTTAGTGCCGCGGTAGCGCCGGCGAATACCAGAAGCGAATGGTTTTTTCAATAGAAAACGGTTAGGTTAGACTTTAATAAACAACGCACGAGCCGAGCGAGCAAAGCGAGCGTGCCGCGGCAGCGCACTATATGTTTTTAGGCCCGAAAAAGTGACATTCTTGTTTTATTGGAAATATCTAAGGAGCTTCTCTTTTTCAATGCACGAGTAGAACACCCAGAGTTTTATTTCAAAAACACGATTTTTAAAAAAAAATTTAAAATATTGGAATTTTCGCGGCCGAATGAGCTAAATAAATTCGTATAAAAAAAATAGATACACTAGATAATTTATTATGTTGCTAATATATGTAGTGATTACAGGCGCAAATTATCCCTTTTTGAAATTTTCGATATTGTCGATAGAGGCGAAAATATTGTACTTTTTATTGATTTTCGTTTTTATTTTTTTATATTATATGCAGGCGTTAGTAGAAGCTCTGTTTAGTACCAAAAGAAGCCTTGAACTGAGGTCTACATGTGACAAAAATAACACATTCTAACCACGAAGTTATAGTGTTTTTGAAATAAAACTCTGGGTGTTCTACTCGTGCATTGAAAAAGAGAAGCTCCTTAGATATTTCCAATAAAACAAGAATGTCACTTTTTCGGGCCTAAAAACATATAGTGCAGCGGCCGGCGAGTGCCAGAAGCGAATCGCTTTTTAAAAAAGAAACATAAATGGTCGCATTTCGTGAAATGGCCATCCACGTTTGGCCAGATCGTCAAATGTGGATGACCAAATCGTGAAACGTTGACGATTTAACGATCTGGCCAAACTAAATTGGCCATTTCATGAAATGAGCAAATCTACGATATGGCCACGACATATATAAGATGAAATTATTAGCACTTATAAATAATAATTAGAAGTAGGTACTTAAACATTACAATTTAATCCAAATAAAAAAACTGGGAAGTGATTATTTTTCGAATTTAAAGTAGGTATAATTACTTACCATCTTGATTTCCGAAAAATTTGCAGTACCTAGTCATTGCTCAAATTTTGGCACAGATCCACAAAATCGGAATGATATGCAATGCAATTTCGCATGTTTAGGATTTTATGTACCTAGGTACATTTTTGCATTTTTTTTTTATTTTAGCTTTTTTATTAATTGCAGCCCACGGCATCTCTATCATGTAAACTTGAAAATAGAGCTAGTATTTTTCAATCAACATTTTCATTAATATAAAACATAGCTGATAACCTATTAACATTTAGTTTTTCTACATAATCGGCATAAATAGGTATAATATTTATACAAAATGTTTGAAAAAATCCTACAATATTAATATTTGTTTTTATTAATAAATTAAGTTATCTGGCTAAGAGGATAAAAAAATCATTTTATGTTCATGGCTAAGTAAACTAAAATCTACTGATAAAGGTGTAGTATGATAATTTAGTATGGTAAAAAAAAACCTAAGTACCTATATAGTTTTTAAAAATATTTTAGCTGACTAGGTACATAATTATAATTTCAATATTAAAAAATGTTCCATAACTTTACAAATCACCCCTTCAAATATACCATGCCATTGTTGTCAAAAAATAATACTTACATAGGGTGTGGTTAAGTCTAGTCTAGTATGCTGTATTAACAAACACTATGAAACAATGACCTCTTTTAATAGCTGATTCATACTTCAAAAAGTACTATTTATAATGGGTTTGTACCCTACTTAATGTATGGGAAGTAAAATATATTTTATTGTCAACTTCCGTAGCAATTATTCTGATGTTAACATACATTTTGATTAACATTTTGTTCAAGTTTTTCCATACATAATATCTAAAATCGCATAAAAACAAGAGCGAAAAGAATTCCAAGATATAAATTACCTAGTAATATAAAGAAATGTTAAATAACTTGAGATTTTTCTTTTCATATTGTGTCACTACAGATACAGAATAAAAAATAAAGTAATAAATGCGACAACAGACCAAAAATGTTACGTGTTAAAGTTGAATTTAAATGAATAGATGGAAAGGTTCATGTCTTGAATACTAATATATGATTATTGAAGAAATTTTGGGCATAGCCTTATCCTGACCGAAGACCAAGTCAGGCTAAAATTATCATGATGTCTTTTCTTTTCAATTATACTTTACCCAATAAAGATGGAATAAAAAAGCTTTTAACTGTATTCACGAAGAAAGAAAATCAATAAAAATCCCTATGTTATAAGTTGTACTAATCTAACTGTAAATAAATTCATAAAAGAACTGTCTATCTCATTTAAACTTATCTTACTTTCTTTAAATAACTTGTCGGCAATAAAGTGTATCTAGATGATAAAATCAGAAATTTCCTCCGAGCAATAATTACTCTAGATAATTTAAATGGATGACTAACGCTAAATTATCGCATGTCTAAGCTATTCATCGTTACTCCTAAGTTGGTGACACGAATGGCGATCGTACTTAAATGGAGTAAAATATATATGGGTTCTAAACGGTTATACACCTTCCATCAAGTTCCATATACGTAACATAAGCTAGAATTCGAAATATTTTAATTTCACCTGCAATCTTGGTGTTTTATAGCTTCTAATTTGTTATGTTGACTACTAGACTTGTAATTTTTACCAAGTTTACGATAATTAGCATTATGGAAAAGCTTTTGTAATTGGGTTAAACGTAATTACGTAATAATAATTATTATAGCCAAAACAAATTGTTAGATGACATAAAATTAAGTTTTAGTTAAGTAGGGCACATATTTAGCCACGCAATATTTTGTTGGTCGTCGCGTCTCCAGGGCGACGGTGACTCACCGTGCAAGTCACCACAACCCCTCGTAATACAAACGCAAATAACTTTTACTCATCTACATTTTTCTCTCGTTACAGTTCTGGGAGATTATCTCCGACGAACACGGCATCGACCCAACTGGCGCCTACCACGGCGACTCGGACTTGCAACTCGAACGCATCAATGTTTACTACAATGAGGCGTCCGGTGGCAAGTACGTGCCCCGCGCCATCCTTGTGGACCTCGAGCCCGGCACCATGGACTCTGTCCGCTCTGGACCTTTCGGACAGATCTTCCGACCTGACAACTTCGTATTCGGACAATCCGGTGCCGGCAACAACTGGGCTAAGGGACACTACACAGAAGGCGCTGAGCTCGTAGATTCAGTATTGGACGTAGTCCGTAAGGAAGCTGAATCATGCGACTGCCTCCAAGGCTTCCAACTCACACACTCCCTCGGTGGCGGTACCGGCTCCGGTATGGGAACACTCCTTATTTCCAAAATCAGAGAAGAATACCCGGACAGAATCATGAACACATACTCAGTCGTACCCTCGCCCAAAGTTTCAGATACAGTAGTAGAACCTTACAATGCCACACTCTCAGTACATCAGTTAGTAGAAAACACCGACGAGACCTACTGTATTGACAACGAAGCTCTCTATGACATCTGCTTCCGCACGCTCAAACTATCCACACCCACGTACGGCGACCTCAACCACCTCGTGTCGCTCACAATGTCCGGCGTCACCACCTGCCTTAGGTTCCCCGGTCAGCTGAATGCGGATCTCCGCAAGCTGGCCGTGAACATGGTTCCGTTCCCGCGTCTCCACTTCTTCATGCCCGGCTTCGCGCCGCTCACATCTCGCGGCAGCCAGCAGTACCGCGCGCTCACCGTGCCCGAACTCACCCAGCAGATGTTCGACGCCAAGAACATGATGGCCGCGTGCGACCCGCGCCACGGCCGCTACCTCACGGTGGCCGCCATCTTCCGTGGCCGCATGTCCATGAAGGAAGTGGACGAGCAGATGCTCAACATCCAGAACAAGAACTCGTCGTACTTCGTCGAATGGATCCCCAACAACGTGAAGACCGCCGTGTGCGACATCCCGCCCCGTGGTCTCAAGATGGCCGCCACCTTCATCGGCAACTCCACCGCCATCCAAGAGCTGTTCAAGCGCATCTCGGAGCAGTTCACGGCTATGTTCAGGCGCAAGGCTTTCTTGCATTGGTACACCGGCGAGGGCATGGACGAGATGGAGTTCACCGAGGCGGAGAGCAACATGAACGATCTGGTCTCGGAGTACCAGCAGTACCAGGAGGCCACCGCCGACGAGGACGCGGAATTCGACGAGGAACAAGAGCAAGAGATCGAGGAGAACTAAGTCCCTTGTTGCGACTCCTTCACACTCGCCGCCCCACCCTGTTTCTTCAAGCGTTTTCATAATTTGCTTCAGTAGTTTTGTGTATGTTTTGAATGTATAGTCCCCGGTCCAGGACACGTCGGTGTTGCGGTTACATTTACATTCCCGGTGTTATCTCCGAAGGGCGCTCTCAGGATGTTTATGACCATAAACGTTAACCTTAAGACGACCCCTTCACGACCATCTGGTGCTGTGAACACTGTTGACACAAAAGTAAAGATCTTTTGTTTGATAAGGCTGAACTTTGATTTAATTTCTAAGTTAATTTTTTTTAATCTTTGTAACCAGTGTGATTGAGTTTATGTCAGCTTTTGTAACTGAAAAGCTAAAATAATTGTCGTACAATTTTTCGATGTCGATCAAGATTTTTAATTATTATATTCCAGCTGGTGAATAATAAATTACATGATTTTATGTTTGTTATTATTTTTAGTTTTTACCCCATATTTCCTCCGATAAACCTTTTTACTTTGTATATAAAAAAATAAAACTCATTTATGGCAGGCAGTTCATTTTTCTGAAAGCTGAATTTTATTTTTTCAAATTCTTCTTTAATTAATCGCACTAAATACTTACCCTCCTAGTGTCTCAATATTCTTTGGTTTTAAAAGTAAACCAAAACATCTAAAAATAGAAAAATCTTTGAAATTACACAAGCAAATGAATATGTAGCTGAATTTTACTATTTTCACTGATCGATTCTCTTGATTAAACACGAGAATATCGAGGGCTGTTTCAGTTGAGATTTTTTGTCTACTTTTTAAATAAAAAAATGCATTTTGTGAACAGCAGTATTAGGTACATGCTGCATCTGCAGTGCAGCCTCGTTAGAGGGTTAAGATGTTAAAATGAAAAATTATTGATGATTTGATGGTTTAAATGAGAAAAATGAAATATTTTAAGTTACCAACTGATATCTCAATAGGTTTATATAAAACGTTAGCTGATTTATAGCTATATCGCGGTGAATTGGTAAGTCGATGTCTAAGGCCATTCTCCCATTACGATACGGACAGTCGATTCAAGTATCCTGCAAGTCTCGGAGACTAGTCGCCGCGGAGTATCTCACATACATTTGTATGTAGGCTCGCACACTACGCTACCGGTACAATGTATGTGAGATTAGAGATATTCCGCGGCGACTAGTCTCCGAGACTTGAATCGCCTGTGCGTATCGCAATGGGAGAATGGCCTTAGTTTAGGTGTGTAATAAAGTTAAGACTTATCTATAGATTTCTTAAATCTTATCTATTGAACCTGCGTGAACATTAGTAAGCTGTTTATTAATGTGACTGAATCCAGCTGTGTTATTTATTTATAGATAGATATTTTTATTAAATACCTAAGTACCTATTTTAATATATGGAAATGTATATGCATCGGTATGCTTAACCATTTGTATTATACCTACCTATTAGGCTTTTCATTAAAAAATAAGTGATACTTACGTACTAACAATATAACAGTAGGTAAATAGAATGTGTATTTTTACTAGTAGTAGTAGTTAGTACTAGGTAGAAGATACCTACCCTATAAACATTGGCGATGTTTAAATAATTGAGAGGTTTTACGAAATCGGCACATTTAACTGAGTATAAAATATGTAACTATGTTAAGTATAGTACGTACTTCAAACATGGATGATGGAATAAAAAATAAATATCGCCATTAATGTAATATCTATCCAAATAAAAAGCCCTTACCCACCACTGCACAGGTATAAATAAAAGACAATCTAAAATTAGAACACGTATATTACAAATTTACAAAATTTACATAGTTAAATGACTTAAGCATTCGCCTGAATCCAGCTAGTGTAGCGAGAGACCAGAGCGTTGACACCAGGGTAGCGTGGGTGTGCGCACTGCTCATGTCCCCAAGAGCAGACTCCGACCACCACGTTGTTGTGGAGGAGGGGACCACCAGAGTCACCACCGCACTGGTCGCGACCTCCAACGTCCAAGATACCAGAGCACAGCATGTTGTCGGTGACAGAGAGGTTGATCTCACGGTAGCGGTTCCTGCAGGTGGCCAGGTTGACGGTCCAGACTTGGACTTCGCGGAGCTGCTCGGAGGGCCTGCCGTTCCACTGTGGGGATAATTAGTATTGTAGTTAAGGATAACTGCAACGTAAAATCGTTGGGATAGTACTTACTTAGTAATAGTGATGAATTCAACTATATTGTTTCCGCATTTATAACCAAAAACTATAGGTACATAATTAATCATATATTTAAATTAATTTTTGATAGAGGTAAGGCGGTGTACGGTGATTTATTACACCATGCAGGAGAATATAAAGATAGAGCTGTCTACATGCTGACATTTTTAGTATTCCTGCTTCTTTATATTTTAAGAAAGGCGTAACATGCGTGCGAGGGTGGATCTGGAAACAGTAGCGCGCACAGGCATTCTGGATCCTTTGAATGAGACTCTTACTTCTTGCCAAACAACAGCCATCATAAACAACATCGCAGTAATTAAGTTTTGAAAGCACGAGTGAGTTACAAAGCTGAACACGCTGCGGCTCGTTTATGTAATTTCTAATCTTATAAAGAATTTTTAGGCGGTAGAAGCAGTTACGTGCTACTTCAGCTATGTGGTCTTCAAAGTTAAGTGATGAGTCCATTAGCAATCCGAGGTTTCTTGCTACCTGTGCTTGCAAGATAAAACCTATACTCACTGTAGTCAATCCCCATCCAACAGCCCACACAACTTGATTGTCAGCGAGCCAGTAATTAGCGCTAGCGATGCTAGCACGGGCGACATTATTGTTGAAAGTAAAGGCAGTGTTGGAGCGGACGATAGCCACGTCGTTGTCCAGGGTGAAGTCATTGTACCAGGGGTGGAGGATCAGCGCGTTGGTGTTGTGGACGACTCCGCCGCTGTTAGCGAAAGTGGAGCCGACACGCATGCGCCATTGGTTCGCAGTGTCGCGGCTGTAATACAAATTATTTTAGAATATAACATACCTATAATATAAAATTAAAAAGAGTTTATTTTCGCACATCTGTTAGTTAAATACACAATTTTCTATGGAAATGCCCACACTTTTTAATGCTAAAAGATTGTTACCGAATTTAAAAAAATAATTACCTACTCTTTTACGCGAAAGATGTCGAACATCTATAATTAGTTTACTGTACCACTTGAACAATCACTTTTAAACTAATTATTTACATAAGTAGTTAGAAAAACAAACTCAAAAGCATATTTATGAAATTATTGTAGTGTCACCGATCCTTGATAAGTAGTTAGTAAACTTACAGATTTTTTTTTTTTGATTTTTGAAATAACTAAATTTTAAGAGGTTATCAATTAAGAGGTCATCAGGATCATACAATACAGGTGAAGCAACAAGCGTAAAATAACTTACTAAAAGCAATGCGCAGCAGAGAGCACGGATCTATTGTTTATGATGGTACCACCGCAGGCCTGGTAGAAGACGCTGCCGGTGCGCGAGTACAGCATGGCCACGGCATATGGGTAGCGGTCGATGGTGGTCACGGCGCCACCAACGATACGTTGGTGCCTCTGCTGGGAGGCTGGAAGAAAGAGTTAGAATCTTTTATAAGAGAGATGGTTCATTAGAGTGGACCACAGACATGTATCAAGATAGACTAAGCGAGTGTATGTACTTCCCGTGTCTAAACTAAGTTTATGAAACTTAATTGACGCTGGCCTACACTCAGTCCGCGCTTGCAGTTCGCCAAGGAAAGACGTGAAGCTGAATAAAGTAAAATGCCGAATTGCGCCGTTATAAACTGTAGAAACTCCACAGCTGTGAGTGGCCGAGTTATCGGAGATGTTTCCTTCCACCGGTAAGTAATTTTCTAATCAGAATATGCACTATTTATTTTAAAATCAAATAAAGAATATCTGTGGAAAACGATCGTGACAAACATGGATACCAAACCATACGGAATGATTCGGAATACATTGCGGCTTTTACTTGGCACGGTAAAGATCGCGTCGTATGATAATAAGCAATGAATAGCGTCTTCTCATTTTTCTGTTCTCATTTTTCTGTCCAATTTTGTGGTTAGTGATGTTCATTTGATGCAACAGTTCTCGATTCTAATCGATTTTATAATCGAACAGAAAAATGATAATTTGAAGGAGCAATTTATCAGAAAAAAAGGCATAGATTTTTTTTTGTCATTTAATACGACTTGACCTAGAACTTTTAAGTATTTTAATACAAAGGTACTAAAAATAAATATTATGACATGGACGCCATTAGTTAAAGTGTCATCTTGGGAGTTTTTTAAGAAAACTCCTTATTGCTTAGACTATGTTTGTTTTTTCAGTTTTCCAAGTAACCCGAACATAAAAGAAAAATGGATCGATGCAACGGGACATAAAGATTGATTGATTGACAGTTTCATTACTTTCTTTCGATGGCCTCTCTAGTACGTAGTACATGGTAACTCAATGGGCATATGTAAGAAAAAGCTAAAACACATTAGTTTACTTGTTAGAATATTAAAAGGTTTATAACTTTATTTTATCATTCCTCTGTCTATGGTAATTATCATTTTTCAGTCTTGAATCGATTTAGTAATCGATTACGATTCATTTATTTGACTACCTCTTAGATATAGATCTAGTTTGATCTGATTTCTTTCGATTTACTTCGATGGGATAGGACGATACTAGAATCGCCGCGCGAGTGGCGTCCTAATCGATTTAGCGTAAAATGAAATTACCATCACTAAAAAGCGCTCGTGACGTCATAACGCGTCAAGGTCAGTACAAAAAATATGACACGCTTGGTTTTCATACAGATCGCGGTACTTGCGTTGTCTACTTAATATACATGTCTGTGGAGTGGACAATTGAAGGAAAATGATATATAAATGATATGTATATGTTTTAGGTGTTAACTAGATGACAGAAAAATGAATTGTTTGTCTCAGGTTATTTTAGGTAAATCCATACAATATTATAAATGCGAAAGTAACTCTGTCTGTCTGTCTGTTACTCAATCACGCCTAAACTACTGAACCAATTTTCATGAAATTTGGTATGGAGATATTTTGATACCCGAGAACGCAACGGACGCAATCCCGGAAATCCCACGGGAACGGGAACTATGCGGGTTTTTTTGCGGTTAACTATGCGGCTTTAACTGCGCGGGCGAAGCCGCGGGCGGAAACCTAGTAATGAATAAAAATAATGAAAATTAAAAGAAATAATTATCTCTATCTCTGACACTTTGTTTCCACACTCACAAGTGACCGTAGATAAACAAAAACGATCCAACCCACAAAATGTTACTTTTGAGTTATTGAAGATTGAAGTTTAATCTGTGATTGTTCATATAAAGACTTGCTTACGTATATTGCTTCTTATGAAAATATGTGTGTGTCAATGCATATTTTATTCTTACATATAAATTTTATTGAATTTATTTTTATTTCTTGAAATATTCAGCTAAATGTGTGTTAGGATCCTTTTTGATAAAACCTATTTTCAATTATGTTAAGTGAATTTTCGTTTCGCAAAAACGATTCAAAGTAGCTAATTGTTACTAAAATCCTTATTTTTTTTAATTTCATTAATAAAACAACTAACTTTCTAATTTTTTTTCCTTATTTAAGTATATAAATCATATATTTTATTCTACCCGATTTACTATTCTTCTTCGTGTACGAAGTCCGGTTCACCGCCATATCGTCATGAAGTCTTAGATTGCCCCTTAAAGATTTATATAAATCCAAGCAGTATTTAGGTATATAGTCCAAGATTGACTCCAAATCGTCTTATTTGGCTTTTCTTTACCATTTGGCCGTAGTAGGTAATTGGAAATCGTCAGATACCTCCAAAGATTTTCCTTTCGAGCCTGCGCTTACATACAACATTTGCATCAACTAAACTGTTCAGTCGCGTTGTGTTCTCTTCTTGATTTTCACACGACGAGACTGTTTAGTCTTTGGACGTGCGCATACAATCGATTTCAGTCTTAATTTATATCCCAAACAAATGTAACAGTCTTCTATAGGCAACTCAATGTGATAAAGATCATATGAGCGCGTGATCGACAGTTGTCAGAGTACCGAGAAGTGTAAATTTTTTCATGGTATTTTAACAGTGCCTCTATTTTAGAAAAATCGGTATAGAAAAGGCAAAAAATGTGTGACCGGATTCAAGATACTTGAGTGTAATCGTTTTTAATGTTAGATAGTAAGGTGTGAACTTAATGCATGCCTAACGCCTAAAGCTGTAAATACATAATATTTGGTCTATCCAAATGTTCTGAATCGTTTTTGTTATTAAACCAGTATACATTTTTTATTTTTTAAATAAAAATTTAGTTTAACAAAAGAGATCCATGCTTTCTGAATCTTTTAAGCGATTTATCTTTTGCATAGGTTTGATTTAATCATGATTTAATATATAATAATCGAAAAGGATCCACATGCTTTGGATTTTTTTTAACAATTTAGTGTTGTGTCATTTTCTTAGACTGACCGTTTTACAATATGATCCAAGAAGAATGGATCGTTTTTACGAAACTAAAAAAGGGGCTCTCCATACATGTGGTTTGGTAACCAGTGTCAATTTAACGTCAAAATATTCATATTTTACTTGGATTGTTTTTGCTAATCGAAAATATAGACCTTGACGAGCAGTTTGGTATACATAACTCATTTTCGGTCATGTTGTGGGTTGGATCCTTTTTGCTTATCTACGGCCAAGTTGTATCTAATGACTTAAATTTGGTTTTCTTTGCATCTGCATCATTTAAACTTATATCCACGTAGACAAGTAGTAAATACCTATTATTATAATCTGATGATGACAATGATGGTACAAATTATAATCTGATGATGATGATAATGATAAAAATAATAAAAGTCCAAACCTGCCACCGCCAAAACAAGGCCGAGAAGCACAACGAGGGTACGCATGTTTGTGATTTACTAATACGTGACTTGCTAAGGTTTTATAAAGTATTCCATAAGATAAAGGGTATTACAGTTCAGAGATTAATCATTATCATTAGCTATCTGTAATCAATAAAAAGTGTGCCGCCGCTATTGTCCAGGGTTCCGTAGAATTGATTTTGCGGTTTAAATTCAGTCTACACCATTACATAGTGTTAATAATATGTATAATTTTATGTATTAACCTCTAATTAGATAGTCAAATCTTCACTCAGTTCACTTGTTAATCCCATAAGTTATTTGTTAATAGGTAACGTTTAAAGAAAAATTTGCTGTCATAATTATTATATGTAATTTAATTGTTATCGTTTTACACCTTTTGTGTATCATTGCACAATTATTATTATCTAGATAAGACGATAAATGGTATGTATGAATAGACAAATAACAATATTTTGATATAATATAGTAGTTATTTCATAACATTAAAAGCTGTTTTCTCTCCTGCTGGACACGGTTCTGTCGGCTCAATTTACAGGGGTTAAAATCGACTAGAATTAGATATTATATTGCATTGAAAATTTAAAACTATCTATACTAATATTATAAAGAGGAAAAGTTTGTAATTTGTATGTATGTATGGTTTTTACGCATAAACTACTGGACCGATTTTGATGAAATTTGGCACAGATAATCTTTACACCCTGAGAAAGTACAGAGGCTACCTTTTATTGCGAAATATATACCACGGGCGAAGCCGGGGCGGACCGCTAGTCGTTTATAAAAAGATATGTTTTTGTTATAATTGTACACAAGGCAAGGTACATAACAACAATTTAGAGAAAAATCAGTATAATTGAAACATGTTAACTGTGCAGGTTTTAAACAGTATCTTAACACTTACTAAATAATGAATTGTCTTTTTACAGCCGACAGTTTTTACTTGGATACTTCTGCGGACTGCGATTGAATTTTATTATACACTAGCTTACCGCCCGCGGCTTCGCCCGCTTTGTCTAAAACCTAATAATAAATTATATACTAAAACCTTCCTCTTGAATCACTCTATCTATTAAAAAAACCGCATCAAAATCCGTTGCGTAGTTTTAAAGATTTAAGAATACAAAGGGACATAGCTAGGGACCACAGTATTACAATTAGGAAATAATATTGTAATACTGTGATAGGGACAGAGAAAGCGACTTTGTTTTATACTATGTAGTGATTTTTATTTTAACCTGTTGAAATGGAACCCTATTACAATTAAATTACAGCCAAATAATTATCTATAATTCCTACAATAAAACTTTTTAATAGCTGTTTTCTTTATTATCAAGAATGATAATTTGGTGATTATAATATTAGGAAAAAAGTTAATTCCGACCATAGTAAGTTTTCATGGTAGGTTCTAAAGTACCTAAATACTAAATACTATTTGATTGGCATAAAAGTCACATAGTACCTACCGTCACAGTATTACAATAGTTGTGTACTGTGGTACCGTCGATCACACTTCACAGTTTAACTTTTAAATTACCTTCTCTGAGATTTATTATTTATATATTATATATTATAAGGTGTAGATATTTTCCAAAACCATAAGGATGAATATTGTGAAGTCATTGCTATCTTTAATCCAATTCATAAATGATCATGTAATCATCACCTGGCTACCTACCGTTAATTCTTCGAAGTGTTTTTTAAGCATTTTATTACTCTGTTATCATTTATTACGTAGGAATCTTTATTTTTTTAATGTTGACAATTAACTAATCAGCTATTGAAATGACGATAGAAAAATGGAGGAGCAGGCACCTAATTTTTTTAATTAAGTATAAGATTACCTAAATGTAATGTAGGTATGATATGTATTGTATGATGATTACCTATGTCACTCTATGTTATCTGAATTATTTAAAGATGATGAATTATGAATATGAATATTTTAAAGAATAATAAAATTTTATTTTTAAAAAGGTTCTTCTAATTATTTTTAATCTTAGATTAGATATTAGCTCTTTTTTCGACACGACTAAAAAGCTATTGGTCAGAGTAAGTAAGTACATACAGTAGCACCTCGTTAAGTCGAACCTCGATAAGTCAAAAACCTCCAAATCTCGAAAAAATGTCTTGTTCCCTTCCCTTCAAACCCGAAAACCTCCGTTACTTGAAATCTTGACCCTCTGTTAGTCGAAATTATCACCGAGTCCCTCCAAGCTATTTTGGTACATATTTTCACTCTATAACTCGAAAAATTAAATTTGACCTCTGTATCTCGAAAATAGCAACGTTTTATTTTAAAACCTTTATAACTTGATCATTTGGAATTTATTACCTCTATTGTTCGAACAAAAATAAGTTACCGACTTTAACAACTTGCCGACAGTGCAAGTACACTATTGTTTCTTAGAAAACATTTTAGGAGTATATACGATAATAAATTTATGACTCATGTAAACACGTGTTTGCATTAAGTATCTAATGACGAAATTATCGATTCAGTAGCTCAGAAAACCGATACTAATGATTAAGATGACATAGAAGACGTGAATAGTACATGCGCTCGCACAAAGAGACAAGAACCGCATTGAATACCTTACGAAATTTTATAGAGCAAACCAGTATCTCTGAAGAAGAATTTTCTGCTCTTTATAGATTAGACAATGCTAGAGAACAACCAAATTATCTAAAGCAAAAAAAAATACTGAAATAAACAACCAAATTATCTAAAGCAAATAATATAATAAATACTTTTTTTAATGCCATATTTTTTATTTTAAAATGATTTGAAATAATGTTGATTTGTAATAAATAAAAACATGTTTGTCACCTCTGCAAGTTGAATTTTAACTTATTTTACCTCTCTAATTCAAAATTTATAAGAATAAACCTCAAACTCTTTATGTTTAATCAAAATCCGCCTAAGTCGAAATCCTCCATAAGTTGAAAACTCTATAACTCGAATTTTTTGGCGTCTCCCTTGATGTTCGACTTATAGAGGTGCTACTAGGGCATCCAATCCCGCAGCATTTTTGTGATCTCGGTATTTGCGGGATTGATATTTCTCAATCCCGCGGGATCTCGGTATTGGCGGGATCCCGCAAGTGTGTATGTGATACATTAAATTGTATATTAGTAAATATAGTGTAAGGATTGAAGGATACAAAAGAAATAAAAATCAACATAGCTTTATTAGTTTTAATTATCAAATCAAGCAAGAAGTACGATTATAATGAGATATTATTTTTTTTTGGAAATGTTTTCGTAAGATACATAATGTATCTAATGTATCATCTGCCAGGCTGCTGCGAATATGTGAAGCTAAATATCCGGCAGCTGAAAAAGCCCTCTCGGCTTCTACACTAGTGGGCGGAATGCATTTAAGTGCATTGTATGACAAAGATAAATATTTGCCTAGTGTACCTCCAGATTCATACAAAGTCATCTCTTTTTTTATTATGGAGTCAATAGAATTGATTTGGCACAATGTGCGCCTAGGAGAAGCAACTGAAGCCAAGGTAAGTTCTAATTCCTCTTGCAGAGAGATTCACTCTTTTCGCTCGCTTGTCAGTAGTCGCGCGGCAGCGCGCGTAGGAGGGTGTTTCTTTGCTGCAGATCAGTCCCGCAAATCCCGCGGGATCCCGCGCATGTAATCCCGCATTGTGCGGGACTGAAAAATGATGCGGGATCTCGGAATAACGAGATCTCGGAATACCGGGATTGGATGCCCTAGGTGCTACTGTATTTGCATTTTTTTCGCTATTAATCTAGAGTCTAGACGAAAAGATATTCCAAAATAGGTAAAGCAAAATCCTGTACATTTATCTTATCTTATTGTTAGGTAATATAGGTACGCCTAAATTGGTTATTTAACTTAGACCATAGGCACAGTATCTATTACAAAATATTGTATGGTATGTTAATGTTTTATGGGATGACAACAGATGGGACCTTATCTATGAGATTGGTAAAACAGATAGAAGGATATTTACTAAAAGTAAAGTACAGCCTTTTCCAACCTTTTCTAAACGCGGACCACTTGCGCGACCATAACATGATCCGCGGACCACAAAAACTTATTCGCAAACACATAAGTCAATCTATATCATTAAACAATGTTGATTAAAATCGTAAATTATTTTAATTTGTTTTTGGGAATCCATTTCAAAATTGAAAAAGGCAAAGTCCGTCCGTGACATATCTGGTCACTAAGGCTTTCGTAATTTTCTTGGTTTGGGGTAAACAACCCCTAGGATATGCTCGCGGACCCCAGGTTGGGAAAGGCTGGTATTATATTATCTGTGCTAATGTATTGGGATATACATTAAAGAAAATTGAGGCATATCGTGAAATAATGCAAGGCTAATTAATCTCTTTTTCTAAGTAGCTAGTTAATCAGTTTGTAGAACTGTCGTAAACATTGCTAGAAGCGTAATAATTTAATTCATGATAAAATACAATCGCTTGCAATATATTTACTATTAATTTCCATATATTATGTCAAGACAAGATGCCTAACAGAAATGGTCACATGCCCTAGATTCAGCTCAGCTATAATACTGAATGGTACTTGTGTCTCGTATTTATAATAAGGTCAAGATTACTTATATGTACGACTAGCTGCAGCCCGCGACTATACTCGTAAGCTTCTCGAAACTTCGACGAATAAAAGTCGTAATTTCATATAGATCCGATCAGCCGTTTAGCGTGAAGGAATAATAAACATACATCCTTACAAACTTTCACGCTTTAATAGTGTTAGCACAGATAATATAATACTAATTTAGTATTAGTAAGACTAATTAGTTGGAGCCTGCAACAAATTTCATATAGATTCCATATTCGAAAATATAATTATGTATCCTCACATACTTTCACGTGTATAATGTAAGCAAGGTCAGTAGCATAACTTAGTCTTTGCGGTTTCAAGTGTTTTCTTCAATATTTCACAAATTCGACAGCGTTGTTTTGACAGAAAATAGCCTTATTCTTCTACAAGGTTCCGTCTATTTCAGTAACAAAATACCTACACCGAAATTGGATTAGCGGTTTAGCCGTAAAAACACAGACGGACAGGCCTAATTTTGTTTTATTAGTTTGAATTAGAGCCAGAAGAAGCACTTCTTATGGAAGGTTCATGGACTCATCAAATAATTTTATGTTTTTGCATACTTGTACTTAAGTATGTAGTTAGGTGCTTATATTATTTATCACTACATAGTAGGTATAAAACAAAGTCGCTTTCACTGACAACGAGTGATTCAAGAGGAAGATTTTAGTATATAATTTATTAGGTTTTAGACAAAGCGGGCGAAGCCGCGGGCGGTAAGCTAGTGTGAAATAAAGTCCAACGATTGACGTTTCTATGGGACATATTAATTTCACATATATGTTTCACTGATCGATTTTCTTTAAATCGGTACCTATAGGTACCTAGTCTACCTATTCCATCCTACTACCGTAGTATATTATTATTAGTCTGTGCTACTGCCTACTAACTAATATTATAAATGCGAAGGTTTGTGAGATTGGATGTACTATTAGTATAGTATGTGTATGTTTGTTACACCTTCACGCAAATACTACTGAACTGAGGGTAACTTGGTTTTATCCCGGAAATCCCAGCGAAGCCGCGGGCGGAAAGCTATTTTTTATCAGTGCTACCAGGGATCGAACCCGGGACGTCTTAATAATGTTCACATTTTAACAACGGCATTCATAAAATTTATATTATAAACAATACATATTATAATAAACGATGACTCGTTAATAATATTTTTTTTAAGATATCTTTGCCCTACAATTGCACACGGAGATTAGATTTTTGTTCACAGAATTACTTTATTGTTATTATTTATTGTATTTGTTTTTGTTACAAAATAATTAATGATACCAAGTTTTATTAAATAAAACTAGTCACTTCACCCGGCTCCGCCCGCGGCGATCCGTTCGAAGAAATTTCTCGCCTCCTAAAATTCCATTCAGCATATATACTCAGCCGATCAAATCTGAACAATTGTCGAATATCTATAGAATGAATATAAAATACTAGTTGACCAAACTTCGTCTGCTATCAGGAATCTGCTTTCATGCTTTCATTGCTGCTTCGCTCCTATAACTGCTTGCTTGCGCGAAGTTTTTAACGTTTAGGTACCCGATAAGATTGTAACTAAATAACTAAATATTTCCTTCTACGAATCTTATCAATATATCCTGATATTAGTTCCTAAAAACACCTTTAGCAATCAGCTTTATAAAATTAGTAGATAAATACTTGATAAATAGCATAAAACACGCCTTTCATGCTCTATAAATCTATGGCAGTCTTTAGTCTGTGGTCTGACGTGTTTATGCAAATATAATCATTTGCATGCTACAGTGGCGTTTCCTCGCATAACAGAAAAGATTCATGTTATCTAAACTATAGCTATTGGTAGATTAATGCACCATGATTAGATTGTTTTCTAATGAACTGATGACGTTTTAAATTGTTGAATATCTAGAACGGTGTAGGTATTTTTAAGAGAAATGGCTTATCGTTCGATAACTTTGTTGGATAATTAATATAATATATATATTGGTACCTATTTACCTACCTAGTCAATATGTCTAGCCTTAGCAATATAATTATTTAACGATGTCTACTGGTAAAAGATTTTCTAAATCGGTTTTGTAGCTTCGAAGCTAACAAAAATTTATTTATAATAACATAATTATCTGCCTCTTTATTAAAAAAATAATGTACCAATTCTCTAAAAGTACTTATTTAATACCTAATGAATTAACGTACCTGTATAATTTTGACAAAGAAAATGCATAGATTACATTGAGGTAACTATTATTATGATAGATTATAGGAAAAAAAAATAATAATGGAATTATCCTTGCAGATAAGCTCATTTATTTTGTATCAACTTAAACAATAAGGTACATAAATAAGCACGCATAAACGATAACAAACGATAAAATTAATGTCATATTAAATTATAATAATAATTAGCCTATTAGTTCGCACATACTCCGTTTTCCTTAACGAGAATCCTTTCTAAGCCTTCTTCATTTAGTCCAAATTGGCATTCCTTGATATGGTCAGAGACTATTTCAACTGTTTCGTCATTGATTCGCTCGGCTTTTCGCAGTATGTTCACTAAATTGGTCATTGTGAATATCGATTTGACGTTAACACCGTTCGCTTTCAGCACACTAGCGCCACCTTGTTCTCTATCGAGAACTATGACAGCGTCTGTGACTTGTAAGCCCTCGTTTCGAAGTGTTTCAACTGTTTCAAGCAAGCTACCACCAGATGTCACTACGTCCTCAACGACGAGGCATTTTTGGTTCTTTCTGTACACGCCTTCCAGAATCTTTTTGGTGGCGTATAGTTTTGTTTCTTTTCTCTTCATTATCATGGGCGTGTTCCCGTTGACTGACATGACGGTAGCGAAGGGAAGCGCTGCGTAGGGCACTCCGCACAGGATGTCGTGCTCTATTTCTGATGCTAGTTCTAAAAGTTGTTGGGATACTGCGCACTGGAAGAAAGGGTTAGGGATTAGGTGGTTGTTTGTTATTAAAACTTTTGCATACTTTGTAGCATTGTAGACATTAATATAATTGTTTTAAAAATTCAAATGGAAATAAATAAATAAATGAATAAATAAATATTTCAGGACAATAATTTTCACACACGGCACAATCTGATCCCATACTACTGATCCCATAGCTTTCGCTTGTGTTATGGAAATTGGAAACCAGATGGCTGATAAACATACATAATATATAATTTTTAAATAAATACTTATATAGATAATTAACACCCAGACACAGAGCAAACATCTATGTTCATCACACAAATATTTGCCCCGGGTGGGAATCGAACCCACGACCTCTGGCTTGGAAGGCAGGGCCACTACCAACCAAGCCAACCGGTCAGTCAAAATATATAGGATAGGTTTTACTATTTAAAAAACTAGAAAGGGACTCAAAGGTCGCTTCCTAATTATAAATACCTACTTAATAAAATAATATAGTTTTTACATTTTATCAATCAAAACTTATTTATAAAAATATTAGTAAAACTAGGCTATTCCTAAATTATAGGTAGGTATATCGTCATCTATAACTTCAATAAAGTATTTTGTGGACAAATTTATTGATTTTTCGTTTTATTTCTGGAAATATTCATAAAAATATTAGCTCTTATAACTTAGAATATTAATATCATCTTTATACAGAGTTCATCTCAATCAAAACAAACCATAATATTATTATCTAATTATTAAAAAGCAATAAACTTAAATGCATTCCGCAGAAACATTAAACAAAGATATCTTTCATATTCAATTTATTATACCTATCTCAATATTATAGAATGTAAAATAAATAGCGAAGCATTATAATTATTTATAATGTTATCATACACATTGCAAAATTATAAATCCATAATTAAAAGTACTTATATGTTATAGTTATTAATAATATCTTAAAGCTAAAGAGTTTGTTTGCATGAACGCGCTAATCTCCGGAACTATGGGCCCGATTTGAAAAATTATTTCTGTGTTTGATAGCCCTGCACCTATCAAGGAAGGCTATAGAGTACAGGCTATAATTATCATCAAGCTAAGATCAATAGCAATGCGGGTAAAACCGCGGGGAACGGCTAGTTATAACATAAATGGGAAATCACGCTGTCTTTAAGTGTGTGAAATTTCAAATTACTCCATGATTTCGATGAATTTTAGAATTTCTTAGTCATAAATATATATGTAGGTATATAAACAAAAGTACCTAGATTACCTTAATAGATAATATTAAATAAAATTAATATTTTGATTCAAATTATAAAGCAGGGACGTCATAATTTATTTTTTTAAGAAAGAAGAAGAATTTTGGTAATTGGTATTAATTTACTTTAAAAGCACAAAGTAAATTTATAAGTTTAAAAAAATAGGTGTAAAGGGTAATTAGAAGGTAATTATAGTGACTAAAAGGAAAACCCACAAGTCATTGATTTCCGTTCCGCGAACGTGCACGTGTGCTTTCTCATTAAGGGGTTGATTTCCACTACCAACAGGGGTATTTTATTGTGTTAACTAATAATTTAATATTTAATAGCGTTGTTTTCCAAAAATTACGTGACAAGCTTTTGACTATTTTAGTATTTACTGTTTTCTGCTATAAGGTACTCTTTTTAAGAACTAAGTATAGTTATTTCGTTGATTAATTCCAATTTTTTTCTAAAAATGAAATACTATTTACTTAAAAAAAAACTATACAAGATTTTTATTTAGTAATACGGCAAGCTACTGTTGTCTTCTTTTTACTACGTATCAGTTTAAGTTACCACAGTCGCAATTCGCAAACCATAACAGCTGCTGTCTTACCACAAAAAACTTTAGACAGGGTTTAACTTTAAGCGCGGGTTCTCTTTAATCTGGTTTTGTCGTATTTCACACAACTATTAAAGTGACAGATCCCTGGTTTAAAGTTATACTGTGGTTATACTGTGTTTAAATTGTTTGTGGTAATACCATTGATGTTTATCTACTCTATGCAACAGAAACAAAACATGACAGATCAAATGCTTGAATATGCCCAAAATCTTACCATCATCTTAGGATGTGACACAATAACCCGCAGGTCGAAGTATATAGGAGTATGTCTCCCCACCTTCGCTTCTATGTCTCCAAGCCTGACCGCACCAGCGTCGAACAGCTGCACTGCTAAGTTATCTAGCTTATTCATCTTCTGGAAATGGAGAAGACACATTGAGTATTATTAGTGCTTTTCTGTCGGTTGTTTCAGGAATTTATTTAGAGCCTAGTAACATAACATAGTGATTTGTATTTAGTTTTAGATGGTGGTGTTTAGTAGGTACTTCTGTACACTTATGCTACTTTACGATATTTATAAAAAAAAGTGCAATAAAGAACACCTGAATAAATTTTAATGTTGTTTCATTTAAATTAATACCTAATACTTGCTTACCCATGTTTTTGAATTGTTAGGTAGATTAAGAATTAATTGCTATGTATCTATTGCTAGCTATCTATGCATTTTATTTCTTTATTATAATAATTATTAATTTATTACTATTATATCTATGACGTGGCGCCCGCGTCGGTCGCAAAGAAATATATGTATAAGTAACCTAACCTTTTTTAATGTGTGAGTCGCCTAGTTCAGATTAAACTAGAATTCAAGTAATAGATACCTACCTATTAATTTCGTTAATACGTAAAACATAATATTAAAATTCACAAGCGACGTTTAAAAATAAACTGACATTCAAAGTGTAATTTTCTTAGATGAAGCAATATATAAGTATTGGTTTGAATTATGTGTCGACTTAAAATATCTGCATATTATTATAATTGAATATTACAGGCACATTATATTATTTGTCATGCAAATGCTATTTGCATATTTCTAAAAGGACAGCTAGTAACTCGTAGGAATTTTTAAAGCATGTAGTTAAAAATAATCTACCAACTACTTACATGAAAATCGCTTGAAAGTTGAAACCATATGAAACTATGATATTTTTTTAATCCTTCATTTTATACCAGACTCAGTAGGTAGGTATAATAAATTAATTATTTTTTAATAATACCTACTAGGGATGCATCGATACGCCTTTTCGCCGATACGATACCGATACCGATACTCTTATAAAAATATCGGCGATACCGATACCGATACCGATACGCTTACTGTGAATTCAAAAGTAAAAATAACTACGTTAAAAACAACCGACTTCAAACCTATTTGATAAATAGCACATGTAAATAGTAAGTAGTAATTAATAATATCAAATCTTTTTAATTTTTTACTTTTCCGTTTTTGAAGTCGGTTGTTTTTAACGTAGTTATTTTTATTTAATACTTTTTAGTGTATTTTTCAACACGAATCAAACGAGCCCAAACTCGTTAGTGTTTGGCACGGACTTCAAACCTATTTAATAAATAGCACATCTAAATAATATGTAGTAATTAATAATATCAAATCTTTTTTATTTTTTACTTTTCCGTTTTTGAAGTCGGTTGTTTTTAACGTAGTTATTTTTATTTAATACTTTTTAGTGTATTTTTCAACACGAATCAAACGAGCCCATACTCGATAAAGTTGAATCAATATATTACTGAGTTCCTATGGCCACCTTCCGATTCCATCATCAAATCAGCTCTATGTCATGATAATGTTTCATCGCTATCCAATTTACATACGTATACAAAATTTCAGCTCAATCGGTTACCGGGAAGTGAATCAAATTTACTTGCTACATTTCAAATAAGTCATCAAGTACAGACAAAAATGCTCATAAAATAAAAACTACAGGGCCTATCCGAATAAAATTTTTATGGGATCAATTCGACACCATCCCGCATCGAACAAAGAAAGAATCACGTAAATCGGTTCAGAAACCTCGGAGTAATCGGTGTACATACATAAAAAAAAAATTATACCGGCCGAATTGATAACCTCCTTCTTTTTTTGAAGTTGGTTAAAAATGAAGGTATAATAAATAAATCACAAGTCAGATTTTCCTTTTATTAATATAAAAAGTAGAGACATAATTAGGCAATTAAAAATTTTAGTAATTAAAATTAACATTGATAAGATTTTTGTTTAAAAAACAAAGTACATAATCTTAAGTTTTGCGGAGAAAGCGATTTCGCAAGTCTGTTTGAATAAGACCTACGCTGGAAAATAGTCTGTCAGATGCAACAGAACTCATTTGGAAACTAAAGTACTTCTGGGCAATTTTTTTCAAGTTTGGGTATAAAACGTCATTGCGCCAGAAAACGAATGGATCTGCATCTCTCGATATATTGGGACAACTCAACAACACCCTCACAAGCGCAGGGTTTCCCCGAGCATTGTTCATGCCTCATTTGCAACGGAATAGACGAGACAACACGCTCGTTTACACTACATTTTTAAATTAAAAAGTATCGTTGTATCGGTCATAAAAATATCGTCGATACCGATATATCGGCTAACCCGAAGTATCGCCGATATATCGGTATCGGTATCGGTATCGGATGCACCCCTAATACCTACCTTGTACAAACATTTTAAGATATATCTAGGCGCGTCCGTCCATCGTTATGGAGTAAGGCGACGATTTTGGTATACATATTTGAATCTTGCCAAAGAAGTTTCACTTCTGTCACGTGTGCTCGACACACACACTCTTTTTTTGTTTATCTACAATTAGTTTACCTTAATTATTTTTTTAATTACCTTGTATGAAACAAAATTAAACACAAAATGATCTCATTAACACTATAATAATTAATATTACTTATTCTCATTGTTTCGATTTCCTATCCTTGAACATCGAGTTTGTATTACAAGGTCTCGATCGAACTATATATTTACCGTTATTTAATATGTTTATGAAATTTTAATCATATCAAATAGTCCACCAATTAGTAAATACCTACTACGTCAATCATACAGACTATTATAAAATACCGGCCAAGTGCGGACTTGTATACCGACACAAGGGTTCCGTACTTCCGTACAAGATGGTACAAGCTTCACTAGGTACTTACTGTGATTACATTGCATTTTAGTAAATTTATTTTATGGAGGTACGGAACCCTAAAATCAAGAAACTAACATTTTAATGCATTTGTCGCTTAGGTTACATGTGTGTAAACTGTATCTCGTAGTCAATTGGTCCATAAGGGTTATCCTTTCAACTGTGGATAGCTTCCTATTCAATATATTATTAATACACAATTGATTTTATACGTGACAATTGAAATTTTGGGCCACTTGCCAAGTTAGGTGTGAAAGGGATAAAAAAACATACAGGCGTCATTCAAGGTCATATTTTCTTGTTACAAGTTAATGTTCATACTTCATACTGAAATCTCCAGTGTATTAGATATAATGCTTCTTGGGTATTGACAACGGACCACTTTGGTCACGACACCTGGTGTTCAAAAAAAGAACTAGTTTAAAAAAATTTTTTTTTTTTAATTAATAAAAATTCTTTAAAGTTTCGTACTAAAAATAAAAGTAGAGTTTATTGTGCGGTGAACGGTTGTGGTAGTAAATCTCATACGAATTTAGAAGTTAGTTTTCATGCTATACCTAAACCTGGTAGCAGTTTTGTTTATGTTGAAAATTATTTCGGAAAAAAAGAAAAAGTAGATCGATGTAAAGCCTGGCAGCGTGCTTTAAAATTGAAAAATATAAATCCGCATATGAGAGTGTGTTCATTACATTTTCAAAGGAATGATTTTATTGTACCAAGTAAGTTGACAATGTTTAACCTCAAATATAAATGTAAATATAAATCTAAAACTAATTGAAAAATTTGTTTTTCAGGTGTTATTACTAAAAAGATGACTTTAAAAAAAACATGTGTTCCATCGTGTAATCTACCAAGCTCTGCTAGAGAATCAAATAAAGCTAAAAAAAATATAGAGGCACGACATCAGCGTCTAGTAAATCGGAGTTTAAAGAAGGATACTGTGAAAAAACATAATGATATTAATGAGGATTCATTAATCCATTCATGATCCAACAAATTGAAAAAAATCATTTATAGAAAACATAAATAATTAAAATTGATGACACTAATTCAATGTAAACTTATGGTTAATTCTTTTGTTGCACACAATACGTAGCCATGTTTTTTAAGCCCCGCCCACTGGTCCGTTGTCAATAACATATAACAGACACATTTATTATAATAAATACTCAGATATCGAAGATAAATAAATAGATAAAAAAGATTTAGATGAATAGATAAACAGAGTAATTATATCCAAAGCATCAAATGTAATTCTTTAAATTTCTATTTATGAACTAGAATACGAACATCAACATGGCTGCGACATTTTTATGTGAGTAAGGTATTTAATTTTATAATAACTTAATTTATGGTCCGCATATTTTATCACGCTTGCTAGTATATTTTCTGTCTCCTACTTTTTTCGAGTTATTTCACGAAAAATGCCTGGGTTCTCTAAAGTCATGAAAATTTCATATGAATCTGATAATCGTTCCAGCGTGAAAAGCACAGATCACAGAAACTAAAGGGAGATATGGTTAGGGGGCGGGGCCGGTGTCGCAGCAATATGCCCAAAAAAAGGACACATGCTGTTTGTTGCATTCAGTTGACGTTCGACCGTCGGCCGGGTATTATTTGACAATGCCGTGTTGTTCCGTTAAAGTTTGTAAAAACCGAAGTGAAACCAGCATCTTTAAGTCAAATGGAATCACATACCATCGGTAAGTACTGAAAATTATACGATTTTCTTACTAAAATTTCAAAAACAATATTACGTAGAGTGATTTCTTGGTTTCTTATCTTTTATATTATGTGACAGAACGACAGTCACAATAATTTATGTAAATATGTAGTTTACAATGCTTCTTCTGTACGTGACTCTATTCAAACGCGGAGTTCGAATACCGCAGTGTATAATGAACATACTAAAGCTGGCGCCAGACATTGCGATCAAAGTTTGAGCACACATTTTCAAAACTTTGATCAAACTTTATATGCACAAATGTATCCGGCTAGACTTGTATTTCAAATGATTTACGGCCACAGTTACCGCAAAGATGGCTGACAGATTAGACGACTGTGCTGATTTTGAAGTAATATTGCAAAGAATTTCTCCTTTAATTTCAAAGAAAGACACTAAATGGAGAACTGCTGTTCCTACAAAAATTCGATTAGCATTGACTTTAAGGTTTCTAGCAACAGGTGAAAGCTATATGAGTCTGCAATACCTATTTAAAATTTCTCATCAACATTATTTCTACTATTGTATATGAAGTTTGTAATGCGCTGATTCGAGTTCTTCGGGATGAAGTGAAGGTGAGTACAAGAAAACTACATAGTAAATTCAACCATTTCTTTATTGTTCATGAAGCTAAAGAATAATGAATTAATGAATATAAAGATTAATAATCAAATTAGTGTGTTTTCATAATTACATAATTAAATATGTCATTTAGTAATCAAAAGTTATCCGAATTTAGTAATCATCCAAGTGGTAATGGTCATCATCATCACTAATATCGGTACCACGGCATCGGTCATATGCTTCTTGAATTATATCTTTGTTATTTTTAGGGCGTATAGTGGTTTCCGAAATAATATTAATTTTCTTATTCTTTGGCACTTCTGGTTCCCGATTAAGACTGTTTATACTAAATGATGCTATATTATTATCATAATCACATGCGGTGCTAGTATTTGTTATGTAATTTGATTGCTGCGACACAGTTTGAGAATCAAATGATCGCCCCGGTATCTCATGAATTTCAGTCTGTATTCGTATGTCTCTTTCATATGGCATTGGTGTTGATTGAATATCGTATTTTTTAATGGATTGAGATCTTAGTATAAAATCGTTTGAAGCTGCTGGATATTGCCTTGTCGATGACCCCGGTTGAACATACTCTTGTGGTGTAACTGAAGATTGTTCAGACTGAGACGATCTAGGTACAAAAATAGAATGTTGATTAACTGGAATAGGAAGCTGGTCATTATATGTTTTCGGTGAACATATCTCTTTAGTCTTTCCTAATTTTCATAGTGAACCTAAATATTAAATTATCAATCTCGTTCATTAATATCAGTCGGTGATCTTCTTGTAGTGACTTTAGCTTTTCAGCGAGTAGTTGGCCGTATAAATCACATTCGCTGACTGCTTTCGTGTTTTTGGATCTTTCTTTAATTAATGCAAATGCCTCATCCATCTGTTTTTTTGCAACATCCTGCATTCGACACCGTCTTTTGGGAATCACAGAAGAATCAGACTGGTTTTCAGGAGTCTCACTTCGATTGCTTGATACAAGTGATTCAGATCTTACTGTATTTGAGTCCATGAAGTTACTTGATTCCGATTCATGTGAACGGCCTCTCCGTTCAATACTCGAATCCGATCGCTCCTGCAATCATAATAAGTACTAAAATTAGGCATAAATTATTGTGCATTGTGAATGTAAAAAATGACAAAAATTATTAATTTCTGTTTCAGTTGCCGAAATCTACGAATGAGTGGCTAATCAAAGCAGCTGGCTTTGAAAGGCTATTTCCACATGCCCTGGGAGCTATAGATGGCAAGCATGTTGTATTGGAATCGCTTATTCATAGTGCGTCTGAGTACATAAACTACAAAAAAGATTTTAGTATTGTCCTATTGGCTTTAGTAGACAGTGACTATTTATTTATGTTTGCTGATGTGGGTTGCCAAGGTAGAATGAGCGACGGTGGTGTTTTAAGAAACAGTATATTATGGGATAAAATGAACGACAATACTCTAAAACTACCGAATCCCCGTCCGTTACCAGGAAGAAATGTAAATGTGCCATTTGTGTTTGTGGCTGATAGTGCCTTTGCATTAAGTAACAATATCATGAGACCGTACCCAGGACACCACCCTGAACAAAGTATGAAAATAATTTTTAACCGAAAATTATCTAAGGCAAGAGTCAAGGTAGAACACGTTTTTGGTATAATGACGTCAGTGTTCAGAGTCTTCAAAAAGCCCATGCTTCTCCTACCAGATAAAGATTCAATTGTTATTATAGCATGTATATATTATTTACATAATTTTTTGAGAAAAAGCAGAACTTCATCCCATTTTTATTCACCACCAGAGTCGTTTGATCGAACAACTAACAATGTTTTAATGCCTGGAATCTGGCGAAATGAAGACCCACCTACAGGTCTCATTCCGCTAACTTCAATTCCTAGAAGAGGATCAATTTCTGCACAAAAAATTCAGGAGGAGTTCGCAGAGTACTTACAATCAAGAAATTAATTTTAATAATTCGACACTTGCATGCAACAACATTGTAACTCACTTTCAGCAACTTTACAGGAGAGCGCGTCAAAGATTTAAAAAAAGACGGGTTGCACTCCGGGAGTGCCGGCAGAAGTGAAAACTTGATTATTAACGTTCAGCATGTTTGATATTTTGGAATGGTATCCGTCTTAGTCTTACGCATGGAATATAAGGGCTAAAAAGAAAAAAAACATCCGTCTTACGCTTTTTCGATCAGGCCACGTGTCCTGACGCGAGTTTAAGATTTTATACCCAACGCCGCTAAAGAAGTTTTCACTTCAAAAAAGACGGGTTGCACTCCGGGAGTGCCGGCAGAAGTGAAAACTTGATTATTAACGTTCAGCATGTTTGATATTTTGGAATGGTATCCGTCTTAGTCTTACGAATGGAATATAAGGGCTAAAAAAAAAAAAAAACATCCGTCTTACGCTTTTTGGATCAGGCCACGTGTCCTGACGCGAGATTAAGATTTTATACCCAACGCCGCTAAAGAAGTTTTCACTTCAAAATTCCTACAGATTTCGGAGTTTGTCCGAGGGGATGCGTTTACGTACGATTCCGCTTAGTGTGCGTTGCAGTAAAGAGTTTCATACAAATAATACTGAACGGCTTGAGTTGACACGGTGACGATCCCTTTCCGTTTTGGTAATTAGTGCGCTACGAGCCTACGACCCTAGTCTTGCTGCCAACCAACTTGAAAAAAAAAATGTCAGCGAGGGCCGAGGGGCTAACTACACTTTTTTAAATGATTTTATATTATTCTTATTATAAATATGTATATTTTACAGCCGTAAAAATAAAAACTTGCTTATTCAAACCTTATGCAATGCATAGATATGATAAGAATAAATAAAGAATAAGGATGTCATAATTTCTTACAAATAAATTTGGAATAACGTCGATGTATCTATGCTCACGCTATGCAATAGGCGCGAAGCGGCAACGTCGCAATTCATTCACAAAATTATGAAAAACATTGAAATTGTCTACGGTTAAGCCTTGGTGCTGTCATTTTGCTGACGCTCGTTTGACTTCGTCGAATTTGTTGTGAAGTTTCATCATACGATGTTCTGTTTATTTATTTTTTAAATATTTATTGGAAATAATTTAAATATATCATTAAATATGCAAGCAAATGATAGATAACGCTATCCAATATCTGGAGAACAGAAGATAAACCCACCTTGAGATAGAGAGTTGCAAAATAACTGGTACTCAAAACATACAACTCCAGGCTTAGAAGATTTATATTTTCAACGAAAGTGTATATTATTGTGATAAGTTTAGAAATAAGTTTTATGTATGTATGGTTTGGCGCATGTTGTAAATAAATAAATCATTATAAATATCAAAAGGGTTTTTCATAATTTCGTATATTTTGACATTTCATACAAAATTTTCCATTTCAATAGGTACCTACGTAATGAAATTATTAATTTGCTCAACTTTTTCTACTTCTCGTATTACTCTCATTGCTATTATCTCAAATTTAGATTGAAAATTGCTTCTAAAACTTGTAAAACACAGCACAATGTACTAAAAGATATGTTATAACTCGGTTATGTCAGACTTATACTAGGGTGGTAGCCGTAATAAGGACGGAATAGCATTAGTATGAATACTTATTACGAAGTTATACTAGGTTACATTTATTTCGTGTTTATTTGTATGATTTTTCCTTATTCTTAGTTTATTCTTTGCATAAAATGTTATAACTCGTTTATTTGTACGGCTGTAAGTATTTTCGTGAGTTACAATGTTAATTCACAACATCATACTGTTTTTTTTTTGTTTAAATAACATTGTAACTCAGACATAAAATTGCATAAAGTATGATAATATGAGACAATAATTTCTAATGAAAAAGATTGTAACTTGTTTTACAATGTAATTTAGTAATTTGGTGAGCATGAGCAATGTTGACAATGATGTGCAATTAAATTTACTCTTTTATTAACTTCAGTGGACACCATAGAAATCTAAATAACAAGACACTAGATGTCGTAAGCGAGCGTGACATTGTCGCCACTCAGGTGACTTCCAAGGCACTAGTGCGTTCGTCGCTGTTCAGTTAAATTGCTCTCGATACATGGTGTGTTTCAGCATTTCCCATTGCGGAAATTCTTCCACAAGTTGTAATTATACTAATAAAGGCATTTCATCGTAAATTATTTTTTGTTATAAATAATGCCGTTTTTCCTTAAAATTATAGAATATTTACAAGTATTACGAGTATCACCATAGAAATCTAAATAACAATGAATGACACTGTCGACCGTTCTTATTACGTTTAACACAAATTGCAACCTTATTTGTATGTGTTAGGTTCAAAGTTATATCTATTGAAAATTAACGCCCTCTGTTGTAATTTTAAAGGACTAGAGCGACCGAAGTGAGTGCAAAAAATTCTCCATTTTTTGTAGAGTAAGAATATGATTTTAACTCAAAATCGTCAAAAGTGAGCAACGATGTTGTTGCATGCAGGTATCGATATGATTTTGAATCAGTAAAATTGTAAATATATTATTTTTAAATAAAGGATTTTTACATTAAATAATTGGTTTTTAATAATATTATTTAATAATATTATTAAATAATATTATTAAAAATAAAATTATATTAATAATATTATTTAATAATATATTATCTGTCTATTTACTCACCTCAGTGCATAATGTTGGATGATAATTGTATACGGAACCCATATAATTGTGCATCGCATCGAACGCGAACCACGTTGGTTTCAAAATCTCAACTGCTCCTGAGCTTGTTTTCGTTGAGTCTTTAATCTTTTTCAAATTATCTCTGTACTGTGTTAGTAGGATATTTCTCTTCTTTTTAAGTTCTTCTACTGTAAACGGCACGGAGAAACTATTTTTTATTCTAATCCATGCGTCGTTTACCAGGTTTCGATTTTTGTGATCCCTGTTTTTCGGATTCCATATTGAGGGTTCTGTTTGAAGTAGCTCAATAAATTCTATTACGGCGTCATTACCCCACTCCATTATTGACGCTCAAAATACCACTTGCAGATTAAATATTGCATACAACTGTCAACTGCTTCGTTCAGCGGCGCACACGCGACTAAAGTCTAAACACTGCAACAGCCAACAAGTGTGGCAGGCCGCACAAACTTTGAACTTTGTTTACTTTGATGTGCGCACTAAAAACCGACACATGATGGCAAACTACAAATATGTGTTCAAACTTTGCACAATACACAAATGTCAGTGCCACACTTCGCGACTTTGTAGGTATTTGCGTATTTGAACATATGTCTGGCGCCGGCTTTAAAAGTTAAAGCTAACAATCGTGTAGTACGGCCGCTGCTCGCGGTCGTTAGTTAAGGATGCGAATCGAGTGTGTCCATGTCGATAAGATTCGAATTTTTACTACCTTACTACCTTATTTTTATATCATAATGTATAACTATTAAAGTGAAACTTTTATTACATCGTCTCAAACTTTTTGGTCTGTGTAGCGCATGTCGCGTGTATCGCGGCTGCCGAGTAGGTATACCTACTCGGCAGCCGACCGACACGCGACATGCGCTACACAAAGCAGTGTTCGGAACCGTTCGAACAGTTTCACTTTTACCGTGGTATCATAAAACCACACAACATTTTTAGCTTAATATCTGATTGTATTATTATTATGTATTTGATAGGTACTCGAGCAATAATTTTATAGTAATTATTATACATGGATTAAAAAAAGAAGTCACTTATTTCATACTTATTTTACTTTACAATAAGTCAATAGGCAATGCTTTATGGACTTCATCACCATGAATGCTACCAATTACCATCAAGGTGTCCATTTCTACCTAGTTACTGTATTGCCTATAAATTGTTTTAATTTTAACGTTTCTCATTTTATCGACAAGCAATCCCTATCATAAACGCATATCTTGCGGCTGTAGTGGTGCTGTATACGTACGTCACTTAGGTACAATCTAGTGTGCGAACGAATAGTCGCTCTCAAATTTTTGTGTGATGACACGCACGCATTACGCAACGCGAAGTATTGTTTTTATTTTGTTTACTGTTGTGTGCGTAAATTTGTAATGAGACACCAGGTTTCGTACTCAGCGCAAGCGATTGCATTGGCATCTCTCTAGATCTCTATGGTGAAAAGATTAATTATCCTACTTCCTATTATACTAATATCATTTAAAATGCGAAAGTTTGTGAGGATGTATGTGTATGTATGTTTGTTACTCTTTCACGCAAATACTACTGAACCGATTACAATGAGCGCACGTATAGAGGGTATCTTGTATTAACACAAAGGTTTTATCCCAGAAATCCCACAGAAATGGGGGAAACTATGCGGGTTTTTCTTTGAAAACGCGGGCGAAGACGAGGGCGAAAAGCTAGTAGATTTATAGACCATGCACAGATGTTACTTTCGCATCTATGTACTGTAGAAAATATACATATTATGTAATCCCGCGTAATATATTGAATCTTGACGTAATGCTGATCTAAAATAAACAACATGGAAATTAAATTTATTTAAATTTCCACACATATAAATGAATCCTAACCTACACCTATAAACGTTTTTATAAATAAAAATAAGATTTTATTCACAACATGAACATACAGATAAAGAAATTGTTTATATGTAAATATTTTTTAGGCCGGGCACAAACGGAAGTACGTTTTCTGATCAGGAATTCGGAAAACTGAATCTCGAAAATATTATTCTTAAATATCTAAATTCTAAATTAAATAATAATAAAATTCAAAGGTGACATTTCCAGGTGAAACTGCGGGTTTTGCCCGCAGTTTCACTAGTAATTACATATTTCAGAACGGAAAAACCTTACGTTCGTTTTTTAATATTTTTTTAAGCATAGCATTCATATTTCCGACTCTGAATTCGATTAGAAAACCTAATTTAGAAAGAGTAAAGTTTCCGAACAATGAATTTCTGAAATTAGAGCTTTTAATAGCATATTTATCTTTAAAAGAACATACAAGTTGCAACACCACTACTTGCTTTGTTAAAATTAACTAGACGACGATTTCTTTTTTTATGATGACTGAAATTTAAAAAATCTCTAGGTTTGGGATTGATTTGGGAAGGATGTTAATTATAGCTTTAACCCTGTAACTTTCCGTAAGATATGTTTTCTGTCGTCTTTGATATATCAACAACTAGTTCATAAACTGGCTCACTCTTGACTTTTTTATGTTATTCAAACTGTTTTATAGCAAAATAACATACCTATGATTTAAATATTTCGCATTAAAATGTCGAAGTTATCTATTTAAATACCGTTTTTATAGGAAAAAGTGATAAATAGTGTTAAAATATTTGCGAAATGTATTTTTGCTATTGCTAGGTCTTTAAAAGCCCAAAAGCATTATAAGAATACAAAGTAACTTTTTCTTTTATCTGCACATTATCCTTATTTTCTGTTACAATGACTAGAGGAAAACATCGAGACCAATTGGCATACTGAAGAACGCAAAATTTCGACAACACGTGATGTCTTAAGATGAATCATGACTTTTACAGGTAAATTAGCTTGGAGAAATTTTTGCGTTTGTAGTAGTGTATGGTCAGCAAATAAAATAAAACAACATTTTATTTTTAGTTTTTATTTTATACAGGGTTACTTGTAAAACACCAGCAACCTCGCAGGACAAGATAGCTAACATCATAAGTAACAACATTTGTTCTACGACTTTTGGCATAACGCAATAAATTATTTTTAAATGATTTTTTAAACTTTTATTGTACTCTCCTTACATTTGTAAGTCTATGTTCTATTAATTATCGGATGGACGACGCGACGCCCCCTTCCCCCTCTCGTTCGCTTTTTGTTTACGTAATTTTTGGGAGGCGTAGAGTTTATAATATTCAGACGGAAAATTAAATGAATATTTATTTTTGTATGAAAATAAAATCTAACAAATTATCAAAAGTCGAAATGTTGTTACTTATGATTTTAGCTATCTTGTCCTGCGAGGTTGCCGGTGTTTTACAAGTAACCCTGTATATATAAGGGATTTTAAATTAAACTATATGTGTTTCTCCTCTGAAAAAGATGAGACTTTATTTTAATATTTGCACATTTAACATACATATAACTTTTACATTAACAATGTTACTAAAATGAAAAATTTACTAACCTGAAAAAGAAACGACATTTAAAGTTTAATTCTTTAGTTTGAGAAGTCAAAGGCTTGCCTCGACCATGTTTTAACACTGGAGCCATATTGAATTAACAATATAAAGTTACAACACTTACACACAAATTAAACACTAGTTATGGCCCTGCCTTCATACAAAACTGCTGAATACGCCGTTCGCACGGGAATAGAATGTGGATGCGATTTCCCTTAGTTAGCATCCAAGCTTACGTCTTTATAATTATTAAACTGTATAAATTCATTCTTTAACTCCGGTCTGCATCGTGCAGACATGGGTGTAAAAGTCTCATTTTAGCTATTAAATGTAGTTTTTAAGTACATCTGAGTTTTCATTTGGGGCCTCCGGCTGCGGGACATGTAATTCACTTCAACAAATATTATAACAATAATAACAAATAATAACAACAATCAACAAATACAAAATTTATCAATTAAACTACGTACATAATAATTATAATTTTTGAATGAAATGTGCTTTATGTTCTAACAGTACCAAACGACTGCACGTGGCACCTGCGGACAGCGTAAACTGGTTTATTCTGGTTTTGTGCGTGTTTCCACTTTCCACTATCAAGTGACGATTTATTTATTTGTTTTGTTTCGTAATTATTATGGTCAAATATTAATTATGAAACAAATTATTATGGACACGATATTTTATTGTTTCACGGTAGTCGCCTTGTCGTTTGCTCAAGGACGTAAAATTGAATGATATATTTTTTTTTATAAAGTCAAAACCATTTTCTTTCAAATAAAAACTTGTTTTTATTGAAAACAAAAGTGTTGCTAGGAATAAGTATAAAATTAAATAGTAATGTTAGGATATCGAAACATTTTTGTATAGGCCAGAACGATATAGTGGAAACGCGCTCTAAGATCTGAGTAATATACACACCACTACATATGCAAAAATTTCTCCAAGCTAATTTACCTGTAAAGACTTCTATAAGGTTTACGTGACTATAGAGATAAGAAATAAAAGCTCATGGTGACTGTAAGAACATGACCATGATTACTAAATAGTTATCTTATTAGTTTTAGCTGTGGTTTATTAAGGAAAATGGTAAACTTTTTGATTATATTTTTATCCATTGGGCCAGAGTAGGTCAATTAATAAGGTTACAATGATTAATTCTTCTAAATGAATCTATATAAAATATGTGTACTACTACATGTCTTGTCCTTAATACCTCATAGTAAAAAAGTCACAAATCTTATAGTTTTATACAATAAGTATTTAAAATATCAGATGTTATTCAAAGCGATCTTAATCGCGGACAACTATCAAGACCTTGATAGTTTGGCACAAAAGCTTATCTTACGAAAATAAGCACTAAAATGATTTAAACTTCATCTTATATTGAATCATTTAACGGTGAATTTACATCAGATGAGCGAATGCTCATTCTAACCCCACTATGTCAAAATATTTTAGTGTAAACAGGCGTAGAGCATTCTTTCGTTGTTTTTAGGGCGTTAGGGCGTATTACAAAATACTGAACAACACTGAATACGACTTTTCGTTTACACTAAAAGATCACGAAAAACGAACAAGAATACTCTTGCTCTAGTTCTGGCTTTATGAACTTATAGAATCACTACATAGTATAAAACAAAGTCGCTTTCCCTATCCCTGTGTATATTTAAAACTACGCAACGGATTTTGATGCGGTTTTTTTAATAGATAAAGTGATTCAAGATGAAGGTTTTAGTATATAGTTTATTAGGTTTTAGACAAAGCGGGTGAAGCCGCGGGCGGTAAGCTAGTAGATAATATAATACTATACGTACTAGCTTATAGTATTATTATATTATATTATCTGTGGTATCATTTACTTTAGGTAGTTGCTCATAGACATTAGTACAATCACAGACTAATAATAATATACTACGTATACAAGTACAATGTACTAAAAGCTATTTGTCTGTTAACCGCAAGTATTAATTGACACGTGTATCGGTTTTCTGGGTTATTCTATAAACTAGATTTAACCTTAGAATAGATATATAAACTGATTTTATAGTTATATAAAAAAATTGGTCACTTTTCTGTGATTGTGATCTTATAGAAATTCTCGAATAGTCTAAAAATATAGTTGGCGTATAAGAGATATGAGATATCGAACTGGTTTTGTTTTGTTAAACAAGAAGGACTTATTTATTTAGTAACAAATCTTAGGAACCTAAAATAAGATACGTAAGTAAAGACGCATTTAAAATTTCCTCCTTTTTTGGAAGTCGTTAAAAACTATGGTAATTGGTAAGTGGTGTACCGTGTATATCTAAAGTTTGGAAACTACAACATGTATCAGAGGGTATATAGTTAATAGAGTTTTGGTATATACAGTGCAATAGGTAGGCAAAAAATATAATGACTTCCGTAACACAGGATTTTCCTAGTTAGGAAGACAGGGATGCATTTTAAATTGTACCGTATTTTTTATTTTTGACCTTAATAAAGCTTTTCTATAATGATTTATACTTAGAAATCCCACCCGGTGTTACATTGTTACAAATAGGCTACGTAAACCATAAAAGGAAATTAGTTGGTTTGATTTCGAAATATTTTTCATTTACTCTATACCTAAATAAATTAATTATGGCGAAACTATTATTGTATATTGAAAATTCGTTATTAAGTTTATGAGGCGAGCAGATAGAGGATAAATAGACAAGCCTAAACCTTAAATATATTCCTAATTATTGTTAACTAGGTTTCCGCTCGCGGCTTCGCCCGCGCAGTCAAAGAAAAACCCGCATAGTTCTCGTTCCCGTGGGATTTCCGGGATTGCGTCATTTTCCCGGGATAAAAAGTAGCCTATGTCCTTTCTCGGGTATCAAAATATCTCCATACCAAATTTCATGAAAATTGGTTCTGTAGTTTAGGCGTGATTGAGTAACAGACAAACAGACAGAGTTATGTACTTTCGCATTTATAATATTAAGTATGGATTAATACATGTTTCGTATAGTCTTTTGCAATAATAGCAATACATGTATCACCATACTGAAGAGTATGTTTGAGCTCGCTTATCACAGGACCTCTATATTTTGATCGATTTCAATAATTCTTTCACCGTTGGTTATTATGTACAATGTACATTGTCCCTGTGGCTTTGCATGTAGGTGAAGCCGAGCTTATCTCTAACTGTTATAGTATAATATTATCTAGGTCTCTAATTTAATTATACAGGGTGTCCCACTGTTGGTATACTAAGCTCAAAGGAGGTTATAGTTTTGCATACGCTGAGTACGTAAAAATTACTTATAAAATTCCAGACGCATTTTTTTCAAATACATAGATGAATTCTTAAAACTCTAAGTTGTACACCCATAATGTTTTCATAGGCAAAGTGCTCACATTAGAGAAGCGGTATATGCCGGCTGCGCGAAGCTAGAGAAGAAAACATGGATTTTCAGGAAAAAGTGGTTTAAGTATTTTTTACGTGATCAGTGTATGCAAAACTACAAGGCCCTTCGCGCTTAGTATACCAATAGTGGAACACCCTGTATAAGTAGACTAGATACATAAATAAATATGAAAAAAATCATAGTGTCATTATGTACAATAAAAAAAACATTTGAAGTTTTAATTTTTATTTCACCACGCACAGCAATGTAACTTTTGCTAATTAATATAAGTTACCTATCTATTTTCTTACATACCTAATATATTATGTTAATATTTTTTTTAAAGTAGGTACTTAATTTAAAGCAAGTTTATTGTTGGTGGAAGTTAAAAAGATTTAAAACTCATTCTTTACTGTTATTGATCTTTAAATTACTGAGATAAAATATTATGATTGATTATAACGAAAACAGTCAGTTCAATAATATATGGACAACCTGTCGCAGATATTATCAATAACTCACTATAAAGTAAGTAATAATTAAATGATTCATTCATCAGATAAATTACGATCATAATATTATAATAATTCTTACCAATATCACTTGTAAAAAACATACACTACACTTTTTAATTACGGTCACTTTCACATGTCACATTTAAATTTGGCGGCACAACTGTCACTTTTTTTTAATTACTGGCTAAGGCTTTTTTCTGGCACTGACTGTGTTGCCTAGATGACTCCAGAACGATCAATGAGACACGCACACAATGTAAACAAGTATATTAAATTATTGTACAGTTTGTGTAGGGTGACTCTGTTGTGGATTTTACAGTCCCAGTGAGTGCGAAATAATAAGAATAGTAGAATCACATCGCAATCGATAATTAATAAAATCTATGTACATATTATCTTGCTTATTCAAAAATTTTATTTCGGGAACATACTTTCACTCAAGAAAAACTGTAGTAGGCACCTACTGTGAAACAAATTTCCTTTATTTTCTTAGGTAATAAAATTAAAACTAACTGTATAAATTAAAACTTATGATCTGTCACTTATCAAATATCATTATGGAGAAAATACATCATCGTCATCAGTCTATGTACGTTCCCACTGTTGGGAGACGGGATTTTTCTACGAGGGTATAAATTCTGTAAAAATAAATGGTTTAGTCTAGTCCCGGGTATGCTAAAATCATAGTGTTCCTAGTGCATCTGACTACGAAAGAATGAACCGGTTCTGATTATTGTATCGAAAGATATAATGTCCTCAAAAAGCTATACCTTGGGCCCTTACGCAATAATATGAGGAAACGGAAAAGTTCTGAGAATTTTTAACCATATTTAAATATTTTCCTGTCTTGGTCATTAAACTGTTTTATTGCATTTGAATATTTTAGTTGCTAACGAATTGATAATTGCTCTGAATTTGAGGAACCGTTAAAAGGGATTTAAATCTTACTGGGTTCTTGTATGGTACAAGTTATAGGTACAAATGGCCTGTTACAAATGACCCACAAAATTTCGGGTCATTTGTATGGGATGGCGGTTCCACAGGGGTCTTAGTACGCAATGACAAAAAGAAAAATGATGGTCAGAACGCTGATACCGGATACCTTAAGATACTGTAATATAAAATATAACAGTATCTTAAGATAAAATATTATAGTAAGTATCTTCACCGTGTGTGACGCGCTTTATGCGTAATTTAGTCAAATTATGTGTTTTGTGCTAAAAGAGATTAATATTTATTTGTAAGTAACGATTTTGTTTCGATAATTCCTTGTAAGTAAATAGCAAGGATAACACCACGTTTGCGAATATATCTTTGTGGGATTGATTTACTTGGAAAATTTTATAGTACTTTTAAAGTGTCTTACTGAAGCTGGTGTAATGATGGAAGAAAAGAAGGTTAAAATAACACAAAATTTATATAGTATAAAATATGGTTTTCAAACACAGGTACTTATACATTTAAACCATATAAATCTAATCATTAAAATGTCAGTTCAAAAGTATTTACAGTACTGATCATTCTTCAATATTATGACAATTACAAAAAAATAAAAATAAAAACAATCAAAATCAGGGATTAACTATATTTATTTCTGACATTTTAGATACATCGGATCTTTCATTATGCTCTTCTCTCTCATTTTCACTTTCCCTACTGCTAGTGCTATCACCTGTGTATATAAATAATTATTTCATTGATTAATTCAATTCACCTTTAAACAACACGATAAGGGTATGTAATAGCAGCTCTATATAATTCCACACAGAGAGAACACATGCAGTTACCGCCAATATTTAAAGACGACTGACGGATTTGTGAGTTTTTTGACTGACAGGCTACCGTCACCTACCGCCCGATTTGTTTTTGAATGTGTGTGACCGTGAATTGACTTCTATTTCTTTTGAACAAGGTGTAAAATGCAAGTGCATTGTTTAGGGCTCTTACGTTTACGTCTGCTCATTGTATACTGTTTAATACAATGATGAATGAGCAGACGTAGTGCGGGACGGGGTGAAGGTGATTTTCATATGATTAAAAATTATTAAACCTATAGTCCGACCTATAGTAGACTTTTCACTGTCACGATATCGCTATCTATGCGGGTGAAACCGCAGGGCATTGCTAGTATACAATAAATTTAATAATTTTTACATATCTTAAAATCGGATATTTTGATAAAAGCGATTAATCTTTATCCAGAAATCTCATAAGAATGTCTCGTTGCGCTGACCTTTTGGAGATATTAGCATATATTAGTAGCAGTGCTATAAAAGATAATATATTTTATTGTAGATAATAATCAAATAGATACTGGCAGGTTATCTTATAGTTTACATCGTTTACATACCTATGCTATAATATCTATTGAAAGATAATTCCTATGTAATTGTTTATTTTATTTAGGTAATACAAATAAAAAGGTATTTTAAATTAATTTATATGACGTAGGTAATGTAGACCGTATATTGTAAAATGTCTAAATATAATGTCTTATTTATTTACAGTACTCCAAACTTAATAATGCGCATGCAAATCTTCGCTAATTGTCGTATTTCCGAAAACACTCGAATCATTGAATCGTAAGAGCCCTAAACAATGCATTTGCATTTTACACCTTGTTCAAAAGAAATAGAAGTCAATTCATGGTCATACACAATCAAAAACAAATCGGGCGGTAGGTGATGGTAGCCTGTCAGCCAAAAAACTCAAATATCCGTCAGTCGTCTTTAAATATTGGTGGTGACTGTACGTGTTCTCTCTGCGTGGAATTATATAGAGCTGCTATTACATACCCTTCTTGGTTTTGTTTTTAAAGGTGAATTGAATTAATCGATGAAATGATTTACACAGGTGATGGCAGTAGGGAAAGTGGAATGAAGAAGAGCATAATGAAAGTTCCGATGTATCTAAAATGTCAGAAATAAAGATAATCCCTGATTTTGATTGTTTTTATTTTTATTTTTTTGTAATTGTTATAATATTGAAGAATGATCAGTACTGTAAATACTTTTGAACTGAGATTTAAATGATTAGATTTATATGGTTTAAAATAATGTAAACCTGTGTTTGAAAACCATATTTTATACAATATAAATTTTGTGTTATTTTATTTTCTTTTCTTCCATCATTACACCAGCTTCAGTAAGACACTTTAAAAGTACTATAAAATTTTCCAAGTAAATCAATCCAACAAAGATATATTCGCAATCGTGGGGATATCCTCGCTATTTACTTGCTTAATCATCGAAACAAAATCGTTACTTACAAAAAAATATTAAACTCTTTTAGCACAAAACACATAATTTGACTAAATTATGCATGAAGAAAATGCATTTAACCACTCTATATACATATCATCTTCGGACGCTCCGGGAATATGACAGTTGCCGAACAGTGACGAAGATTTCTATGCGCATTATTACTTTTGGAGTACTGTATGTTATGTAGCATTCTGTATTTTGACGATAAACAGTCACAGATACTTTTAGGTGGATAATAAAATGGTGGATTTTCGCGCCAAATTACGTAAACGTTAAAATTATTTTTTTTATAATACACTTCGAAAAGGGAACGATTCAAAGTTGACTGCGACAGTAAACTTAAAAAAGTTTAACATTTTTACGATTGAGTTATTTTTGTATTTTCAATCATTACTTGTTTTTTTTTTATATATTTTTAATCCAAGGTATTACGATTTACGACCGTGACACACATTCCATTAAAATTAAGTGCCAATTTATTACACGTCTGTGTGTTTATGATATATTTTTTTATTTTATAATTATGTTACAATGGGACGCTCTAAAAATAACTGTTTTTTACAAACTTTTTTTAATGCTATAGCGAGCAACGGAGCATGTGTTTCGTCTGGTGGTAAGAGATCATCATAATATGGCTCATGAACATTTGCAGAGGTGCCATGGCAAATACGTTCCTCGCTTGCAAAGGCTGACAATGCGATATGGACATGGATGGAGGATAGATTACAGGAAAGTAGAAATGAACTAAGCGAAGGGAACGGCTCTCCCATAACTGAACGAAACAGTAGCACTACTAGTATAGTATTATATTATCTGTGAATAATTACAGATTTTGATATTTTTGGTTTAATGGCATTCAAATCCATACTAATATTATAAATGCGAAAGTAACTCTGTCTGTCTGTCTGTTACTCAATCACGCTTAAACTACTGAACCAATTTGCATGAAATTTGGTATGGAGATATTTTGATACCCGAGAAAGGACATAGGCTACCTTTTATTGCGAAATATGTACCACGGGCGAAGCCGGGGCGGACCACTAGTGCTATATAAATATAAATTTATAAAGAATAGAAAAAATTCGATCAGTCCCTCCTCGTGATAGAATTTTTTCTATTCTTTATAAATTTATATTTATAATGCATAATTGAATGCCATTAAACCAAAAATATCAAATTCAACAAAAAAGGTCGTGTTCCATCGTTACAATATTGTATTCACTGAAAAGTGTTTCATATTGGTTGAGATGGTTGTTAATCATCTCAATAGATGGCGCGCGGTGTGTCCCTTAGACACATAAACCTGAAAGAATAGAATAAATTCGAAATTTCGATCGCTCTGGCGGGTCTCGAGTGGCTGAATTGGTCAGGCATCCGCCCCGGAATGGCGCGAAAGGATGCGGGTTCGTGTCCCGCCTCGTGGTCGATTTTAACGTGATAACGTTTTTAAAATCGTTTTAGTCGGGTGACATGTTCAGAAACTTGTGTCACACCAAAACCTCACGAACGCGATCGCAGGTATAACGAGAGAGGGACGGACCGATCTCCCGTCTCATCTCGAGCGCTGCCACTGCATTATGTTATCACGTAAACATCTCGATCGTAAACCTACATTACAAACAACCAATTTTTTTTTCTATTCTTTTTAAATTTATAATTTCATGTTGATCTTTTGATATTGCGGAATAGTACGATTCAAACTAAATGGTGGTCCGTGGTTCGGAAGATAGATGCAGTGCTGGTGCGCACAAGTCCCGCTAATACCTAAAATTGTTTTTTGCACATCGGATCGTACGTTTACGATGTTCCGAGCCGCCAGTAAGTTTGAATCGTACTATACCTTCCCCAGTGCGAACTAACTCAATTCGTGCTGAAGCGTGCTCGACACCCACACTCAAAAATGTTTACTTATAAGCGAAAAGTTGATTTAAATTTTTATAGGCCTCAAACCATCCTCAAACATTGCTTTTTTATTTAAAATACATTAAACGAATAATCCATTTTTTTAGATCTTTATCTAGCATATTTTTAATCCCATTATTTATTTTTAATGATGTTTTCTTATGATAAGCAGTGTTGCCATTTTAGATTTCGTCTCTAAAATGGAATAACCGGTCTTGGTTTTGCTTATGTTATAATATTATCGATATAAATAAATAAATTATTTGCAAGCTTTCCTCCCGCGACTTCGCTCACCTGCACAGGCTGCACCATAGGCTGCACTTAATATAAGCCGAATTTAATATTGTGTACTAACTTGTAAATTTATAATCTATGAGTTATCTGTGAGTTATTTTTAATTCGAACTTGGAGTTTTTGAGTGGACAAAATGGAAATCTCATATTTTCAATGTTGCATCTAAATATTACAATTAAACTGATCGAAAGCCTTGGACTCTAATTAATTAACGTTATACAAACCTTTGGACCTATAATTTTACGAACAAAATTAGGACCTTATTAAAGTTAAATATTTATAAATAGCAAAACACGCATCCATGGCGTGAACAAGTAAAGCGGAAATACAAGAATTCTTTGCTTCAGTTCTAAAATTAGACAGGTTTTAGCCCGCGGCTTTGTTCGCGTGATTCTTAAATGAGAACAGGCTTTGGTATATTACATTTTTGAGATGTTTTTGTGTATATTTGATTTCATGGATTGTATTTAGTTAAATTTGACGAAATGAATACGTATCTAAAAAACTAGTGATTGTTTATTAAATTAAAAATAATGTGAAATTATAACACCTAACTAGTGATTGCTAAAAAATATATGAATGCTATTTAAATTATTAAACTTGTATATTTTCATACAATATTTTCACGATACTTAGAATTAAACTATCCTCTAAAGTGATATATTCATAACTAGCTGTTGCCCGCGACTTCGTCCGCGATTAGGTCGTTTTTCGTCATTCGTCGTTTAAAAAAAATACGTGACACTTTATTTTTGAATGTTCTTAATTATTGTCTCTTATAAAATTTAACTACTTACATTAAAATTGAACACTCTGATAAGAAAATCTTAAAATCTGAAGAAAACATGAATGAATGTGATTTAAATTCTACATTACTTAGTATCAAAATATAATAATCTAAATTAAATGTAGATTAACAGTTTGAGCACACCATTATAGAATATGTACTTAAGTATTAAATTACGTTAGTTAACATAGTAACTTTACTAAAAACACGATGACTTTCTTTCGCGCTCGGTACCACAAACTAAGCATGTTTGTGGTAAGTGGCCCGCGTCACTTGACCCCCCGCGAGTTCCCCTCCGTTGCTATGCGAAAATACATTCGTTGCTCTATTTTAGGAAAAATTTGTAATACTGTGGCCTGGGCGTTATAACACGTCCAGGGAGTTCCTGAGTGCCGATATCACCATCTTGAGGAAAAGCTTCTAATGTCGATTTAAAACTGCATACATACGAATTAACCTGTTCTAAAATTGTGAAATGAGTTCAGTTTTAAATTTGAGAAATATTGATTTCTTGTATTCCACTATTCGTTGTAGTCGAATACAAAATATATTTAAACAAACTTAGGTTAGCCTACAGGCAAAAGGGATCCTATCAAATGGTAAACTTGACCTTGTATCTTAAAAGTAAGCATGAACGGACCTTCTGATTATTATTGAGCACCAAAGGATCATTTGAAACGCGCTACTATAAGAGCGAATATTGTCTAATAACAGTTTACATTGCACAGTATGTTCCTCTAAAAGTAGTGATTTCAAAGGTTCCGGTGTATCTTCAAATGAAAGCCGACTCCTTACTACACTTTAAAGCATTACAAAAAGAACATACTACGCCTTTACAGAAGATGATCTGTAATCAATTGTGAGGTTATAAGCAAACCCACTTTTATATTTGTCAGACCACACCACCGAATTCGTAGATTGTTTACCTCAAGTCATTAAGACTATGACGAAATCTGTCTGCAGTAAGACGGGCCTCTCGCTATTCGTCCGTTTCCAGAGACCGAATAGTTTCAATTCTTAATCTTTCATTAAACAAACTTATTAATCGTTCTTGTCTCATATAATTGTAATATTCGCGTCCCTACTCTAGTCATTGCTTATGCTCATGTTCATCTTCAAGAGATCGAATAATATTATGATGCACCCTATCATTTGTCAAACGGTCTTCATATTGAGTAAAGTTTCAGATTCTCGAGATAAAATATGACTGTCGTGATCAGTAGTGAGACGTAATTCCCTCTCAGTGAGGGTTTCGGTCTCACGGGATAGTACAATATGCCGTTTGCGATCAACTGTGAGACGTCATACCCTCTCAGTGAAGGTTTCGGTCTCACGGGATAGTAGGGGAGACCGGGTTTGGTTGTCTCACGGGTTGGTTGTCACAGCGGTCTTAACACAAAACTGAACTATCGAATAAGTCTGTTGAACAGCGTGGCAAGAGCGATACAGTGACAACGCTGTCCCCACTTCGCGTCAGACCGCCCCGATCTGCCGTGAGGGCCTCACACGTATTTATTGTTTTCGCACAGATTTTTTATGATATGAGGACCGAATATGCTCCTCATAACATCACTTTTTGTGAACGAAACGACAGCGCGGTTTAATTTAATGCCAACACCATTAGAAAAAAGGATTATTATTAATTGTGAAAAAATATCATGATTTACACTATTAAAACTCTTTTAACATAAAATATAAGTCTGTGAGTGTGTAAAAATAAATCCAGCTAATTACACATCAAACTTATGTTTATAATTAGGTATACGACATGAAAATATATTAATTACCAAGCAATAATAATACAGATAAATACTGAACATAAGTAGGTGTAGTAGGTATAATAGATATTAAGGCTTATACATGCGCTAATAACCTTGACCATACTAGACGGATCTCAAACCTCTCCCGCTGCACCTTCTTTTTTCCTCGCATTTTGTATTTAAAAAGATACTAATCAGTGAAACAAAAAATCCTCGTCAGGGACTGTTGTGTAACTGATAATTTATTAAACATAAAATTTTCAGAGCTCTAAGTCAGCAGGTTACGAAGTTTATAGAGTATTTGCGGAAAAATCGATGACCACGGCACATTTTTTTTCTAGAAATCTATTAACTTTGGAAAAAAATCCTCGCGAGCAATTAAAGATCAAAGACCATCCTATTTTATATATTTTTTTCGGTATTGTGCTTTATGTTGTACCAGACTTTATAGAGGTTGAACATAGTCGAAATTGCCGGGTAACGCCTTAAGTAGTATTAGTTAAAATATACTTTGACTGTTAGTCAAAGTTTATTTTTACTAACAACATGTAAATGAAGATGAAATAATAATTACCAACGAACTAACCTTTTCTATAATACTTAACACGGCACATTTTTCAAATTATCTTGCTCAACCCTGCTCAAAAATTTGAGGGTTTTGTTGGAACTTTAATATGTCAAAACTATGATATATCTAAACTACGATACAACTTGCTTGCGGAAATGCTCATTACAATTGTGAATCTAAAGAATAACTAACATACTATTCAATTTTATTGAGCTGATGAATATCTTTTGCCTGGAAGAAATCACCGTCGCCTAATAAATATACTGTGTTTTCTTATAAAACCGTTACATAATTTATTTTATCTACTTAAATAATGAAAATGATATTATATTTATAAAATATAAAACATATTATGTAAAATGATTAAAAATAAATAAATGAAGCAACTACGATTCAAAGAAAACATCTTTTTCAGTGTTAAAATGCTCTTAGCAATCCTGGATGATGAACTGTATCATGTACTCTGATCCCAGTACGGTCGGTACCTCGATAGCCATAACGATAAATATTATAATCAGATAACCGCAAAGTCAAAATAAAAACATTACTTGTACAGTTGTGAGTGCAAAATTTACGTTTCATTTGGAATAACATTTTTTTCGGTACTAAAACGTAGTCGTTTGATATGTGGTTGGCTGCCCCTCCTCTCCTTCCTGAAAAATATCCTCCAAAATTTCCCGAGATACTTCCAATGATTGAACCATTGGACGTTGGACATTAACTTCAGTCAAAAATTGACGAAGCGGATGATTACTAATTTCCACTTAATCCTCGCTGCTACTATCTTTATCATCAAATCATCAATTTTCAAGTGGTGTTGTAAAAATATCAGCAGAAATCGTCTTCCAAAGGCGATATAATTTTATGAGCATTGAATCTGTAAATAACAAAATCAAAAGTTAACTGTAAATCTATAAAAAAAGCTACTTACAAATAAAATTTTATCAAAAACTACTGTTCCCAATGCACCTCAAAATAATAAAAGAATTCATCATTTTATTATTTCATTCTAAAAGTGTAATATAATACCTACCAACAAAAAACATGAATTGCTATCATTATAAAAAATAAATACCTATGATATTTTTGGTTTTATAGCATTCAATTGCTTTATAAATATCACTACATAGTATAAAAAAAGTCGCTTTCTCTGTCCCTATGTCCCTTTGTATGCTTAAATCTTTAAAACTTCGCAACGGATTTTGATGCGGTTTTTTTAATAGATAGACTGATTCAAGAGGAAGGTTTTAGTATATAATTTATTAGGTTTTAGACAAAGCGGACGAACCCGCGGGCGGTAAGCTAGTAAATTTATAAAATACGAAGATTTTTAAAATTGTAACTAATGAACGCAATCAATATTAGATTAACTGTAGATAATGGTGTCTAGTTTTACTTAAAATAATAAACATCTACCCTCACTTTAAAAAAATGTAGTATATTTATTATTTACACGAAATATACCATAAAGGGAAGGGAAAGAGTTAAATAAATAACATAATTATATTTAAATTATTAATTTCCAACTGTGTATTCAGTAGTGTTAACATCTAAATTGATTTGATTTTTACGAAATCTCATAGATGGCGCTGTTACAAAATTAACATTATACAACTTACATTCTTTAAACTATGTTTCTCTTCCCAAGTTACTTAAATGGCATAATTTTTATAGTGTCAATCTAGATATTGTCAAACAACATTTATATATGCGTCATTTGATTATTAATTTCCAATAGTTAACGTGTGTTTGATTTTTCTAACACTTCATAGATGGCGCTGTTACAAATTTGTCTTTATACTGCTAAGATTCATTTAACTGTTTCTCTGCCCAAATTACGTAAATGACATAGTTTTTATTTTATAAAGCTATATAATAGCATGGCTTACTCGAAACCAACATTTAAACATGAGTCTTTAGATTGTACGCTGTCGTAGTACACGGAATATGTAAGAAAAATAAAGGCTCACAGCTCCTCCCCCGAAGGTGATATCATGATAATATGTTTAAACTATCCTCACCCGACCTCTTAGGAATATTCATGCAAAATTTGAAGTAAATCTATGCAGTACTTTTCGAGATTAGCCCGGTCAAACATACAGACAAACAGACAAACAGACAAACAGACAAACAGACAAACAGACAAAAATTCTAAAAACTATATTTTTTGGCTTCTATATCGATTATAGATCATGGATTATGTATTCTTTTAAAAAAATATTCAATGTACAGTTTTGACTTTCCTACGATTTTATTATATGTATAGATTTTCGGAAAATACACATGCAATGCATGCAATTTATTGTACATTTTATGTGAGATCGTTCGCTCTTCAGAGGTTAAAAATATTTATTCTGTAATCTATGCCACTCAAGAGTAGGTAATCAAGCCTCCTACTGAAGGAATTTACAAAATCGGGCCAGCGATTTTAGACAATGCGCATTGCGCATACAAAATACGAACAAGTATAAACATATACCACTTAACAAACTAACAGTTTTTTTAATAGTACAACCCTCGTGTACATTTTCTTTTTTTTTTAAGAAATAATCTCTACTATGGAAATAAGGCGCTTCTTAAACGCCTTTAAAAGTGGGTAGTTTAACAAAATAAGTAAAAGTCATGAAGTCAGCCGCTATGATTTGTCTTGAATCGCAATATGTATTGAGATTAACTTAAAAATATTACCCTCATTAATACTTAGCCACGTATCAACAATATCTTGTAATTTAAAATGGAAAGGGGCTATACGAAAATAATCGAAATTTCCTGTTTCAAGCAGTCCAAAGTCAGGGTGGGCGACTAGTCTAAAATATTTCTTCATCAAGTAATAAATTGGCTTCCTTAACACCATTTTACATCGCCATTTGTCAACTAACAAATAACATAAGGAATAGTAAAAATTCCAAGGGATGCGCCGCCATCTTGGGGTCAATGACATTTTTGGCGCCAAGCCAAACGCGTCTAGTCTCCTTTAGAGGTTATTTTAAATCTCCATTCCTGTTTCAGTTATTTATATGGAAAATAAAAACTTAGCACGCTTTTAGACTAAGTAGTGTAAATATGATCAGATTTCTTTCGAAATGGAGCCAGTTATTTTAATGAAATGGGCCTTCTTATGTGAAAATTATTTAGTAGGGATCTTATTATTTGTATGTAGGGTAATTTGAATTATTGCCAATTATTATATCGGAGGGTAATTTACAATTTATTTTTTCTTTTTAGATAGGTAGCAATTGTGTGTCTATGAATATTTGCTTGTGAAAAATTTTGAGTCAAATGTAAATTTTGTATTCCTACATTAAAATATCGAACAGTTAGCTATACTTTAGAATTATGTACCTAGGTATACTTTACCGTGCGGTTTCTTTGCTTGGATATATTTTAGATTTGATATTTCGTATGTTCATGCTAAAGAATTGGCTTACCAGCTCCTTGTCCTGTCAAAAACTACCTACTTTACCGATTAAAAAAATATTTCACTAATTATTATAAGCTACATATATTAATTATTATTATTACTTTAGAAGTATAGTAGCTGTATTTTTTATATCAGGTCAACCCAAACAGAGCATCTAGTGTACATCTAAAAATATTTTGATGCCGCACTAAAAATATAGAAAAAGAAAATGGATGTAAAAATTAGATAAACTTACTATAATTAACGTACTGTGATTCTTATCAACACTAAAATAACAAATCGTAGACAGCCCCTATAGCACTGCCCTATAGGCTATAGCTATTAGCTGTTACTATAATAACTATAAACTTATAAAGTGAGGGTAGTTGGTCCGTTGTTAATAACGTCAGCCCTAACTGTCCTTTAATTACCTAAAATATATAGTCAAATGTAGACATTCGTATGTGAATTTAAAGATAAAATGTCTATTTTAGCATTTGTAAAAATGTGTATAATTCATTTTTGTATTTTACGATTTTACTTATTAAAAACTAGCTGCGCTCCGCGGTTTCACCCGCGTGGCTCCGCTCCTGTTGGTCTTAGTGTGATAATATATAGCCTATAGCCTTCCTTGATGAAAGGGCTATCTAACACTGAAAGAATTTTTCAAATCAGACCTAGAGTAGTTCCTTAGTGCGTTCAAACAAATAAACTCTTCAGCTTTATAATATTAGTATAGATGTTTAAAAATAAATATGTATATACTTACGGGTATATTTTGATAACTGAATAGTTAGGATCGTACATACATATAACATTTTAGGATTTTATCCGACGTTCCCTAGAGTACAGAGTACAGACCAATAAAATATTTATTGGTATGAGTCGCAAAGTACAGTACTCCCAAACTGATAATGCGCATAGAAAAATTCGTCACTGTTCGGCAACTGTCATATTCCCCGAGCCTCCGAAGATGATATGTATATAGAGTGGTTAAATGTATTTTCTTCATGCATAGTTTATTAGAATTATGAGTTTTATTGTGATTTTATGGTAAAAGAGATAAGTAAAGAAATTTGTTTCGATAATTCAATGTAAGTTAATAGCGAGGATAAGCCACACGATTGCGAATATATATATTTTGTTGTATTGATTTACTCGGAAAATTCTATACTTAGAACTATTAAAGTGTCTTACTGAAGCTGGCGTAATGATGGATGTATGGAAGGTTAAAATAAGACAAAGTTTATATATAAAAAATTGATTTTCAAACACTGGTTTACATTATTAAATTGTAGAAATCTAATCATTAAAATCTCAGTCCAAAGGATTTACAGAATCAGGGATTATCTCTATTTCTGATATCGTAGAATGATCAGAACTTTCATTATGCTCTTATTAATTTTCACTTTCCCCACTGCTATCTGCTACCTGTGGAAAATTCAACTTTGAAACAAAACTAAGAATGGTATGTAACAGCAGCTCTATATAATTCCATACAGAGATAATACGTGCGGTCACCACCCATATATAAAGACGACTGACGGATTTTTGAATTTTTTGACTGACAGGCTACCGTCACCTATCGCCTGAATTGTTTTCGATTGTGTATGACTCTGAATTGACTCCTATTTCTTTTGAACAAGGTGCAAGATGCAAGTGCATTGTTTAGGGCACTTACGATTCAATGATTCGGGGTGATTCGGGTGTTTCTGGAAATACGATAATTAGCGAAGATCTGCATGCGCATTATTAATTTTGGAGTACTGTAAATAAGTTTTACATGTAACTTGTATATAAAAATCTATATTTTGATAATTATTATCTGAAAAGGACATTTATAGGAAAATTTGTATTAAAAAAATAATTCCATATGAACAGTACCACTGTAGTATATTATTATTAGTCTGTGGTACCACTGATATTATACTATAACAGTACGTTCTTTTAATTATAAATACCTGATAAAAAATACCTGAAAAACTTTTAAAAACAACCTAGTTATTTGTAGAGGTAACTTTTGAATTATCATTTGATTATTTACATAATGGCTAATACCTACACATATTTAAGATAGCAACACTGGCTAATAACAGTCAATTAATTACACGCGTTGATACTGTCAAGCGCTTTCTAAGTGAAAGAAAGAAGCTATTGCTGATAGACGGTCCTTGAATTAATTCAACGGAGATTCAACGTCTTGTTGTCGGCGACCGCCGGCCGGCGAACTTGCGATGATTCATTGGTGTTGCCAGATGTATATATTCACTTTCCCCATATTTTAATAAAAAGAAAAATTACTTTTATCACTGTTTTTTCTGACATCCAAAAGCTGTTTGATTGTTTGTATAGTGTCACAAGACAAGATTATAAGATGAAAAAATTATAACAACCATTGCGACGACATTATGTTTGTTTTAATTTATCTTGCTAAAAAATAAGATGTTATATTTGACAGCAAGTAGAATATAGTGCATCATCTGTCATATTTTTTATTTAACAGATTTTGAAATTTAAATTACGTCATACTAAAAAAAATATTTATTTTATAATTATTGGGCGATAATAAAAGCAAATTATTGAGTACCTAATTATAATCAAAAACATTACAAATCACAAATCCCATAATACATATCTAGAATAGTCATAATTCAATGAAAAACGCTCACAATACCCCGTACACCGGTACATTTTTTGCAGCTTGCACATTAGCACCCCATCGACGTCATTCGTTCGTTCCCATTCACCAAGTCGTTCCCGCTTCACTCGCACATCAGCCGGTCAGTGAGACGGTAGGCTGTTGCGTGATAAAAGTTCAAACTTAGTTACAAATTTAAATAAAGAAATATGAGGGAAATAGTGCACCTGCAAGCCGGACAGTGCGGAAACCAGATTGGCGCCAAAGTAAGTGACAGTTATTTTTTTTAATGTTAGTTGACAGTTTTTTCTAAATTAAAAAAAATAATCTGAAATTGATAGTACATGAAGTATTGTGTTGCTTAATACAATAAAAAGTCAGAAGGCGGTTATTGACTTATCCATACCATAGCTTTGTTCTCGTATTTCAAATAAAAAAATATGACTTCCGCCACGTTTCTAGTTTAAGCACGAGTGATGAAATATGATTATTTTTGTTCTCTATAAAATGATGACAGTACGAATTACAATAAATGTATTATGTGACAATTGAATAGTGCGTTGTGTGGTAGTTAGGAATATAATATACCTATTACATTATTAATATTCGCTATGAAAACATAGAGATATTATTATTATCTATATATATCTTTATAGTACATATTATTATCTCGATGTATGAAAACAAATTTGCTACGAATTGAAGCGTAGACTTTTTGTGAAAGATTGATAAAGATCTATTAAAAACTTGTAAGAAAATAAGACTTACAGCTTTAGAAGTAGGTATTTATTGTTACTACTGAAATCTGTAAAAATGTGTCATAATATTTTTTCATGAATAAACTTGAAACTTTTGTTGTACTATGAGGTTAAAAAAATACGATTTGATTGCACATGTATCTATTTATCACCATTAGTGGTGAACAATTTCATAATGAAATAAAAAATCTCTATCATAATATTAAAAGTTGTTTATGGTCCATAATGGTTATGTTATGACCCCTTGTGAAGGACTGTGTGAAGGACCTACTTTGACTTTGATTGATGGCAAGGGAACTTACTAGGGCACTTACAGTCTATAAAATATTTTTTGGCTACAAAATAATAAGTTTAATTTTACTCGAACATATAAGAGTCTACAAGACTTTCCTCAACTTGACCATTTCATTTTCTTCTTGTTGTCTATTTTTTGTCATTTTTGACCACAGATAATTCTAATTTGAATAATCCAAGAAGCTTATATCTAATACACTGGAGATTGCACTATGAACGTTTACTTGTCACGGGAAGGTATGACCTTGAATGACGCCTGGTTGTTCCTTCATCCCTTTCACACCAAGTTGCCAAGTTAGGTGTGAAAGGGACAAAAAACAACCAGGCGTCATTCAAGGTCATACCTTCCCGTGACAAGTAAACGTTCATAGTGCAATCTCCAGTGTATTAGATATAAGCTTCTTGGAATAATCCAATATTTTCTGTCACTTTTGACTGTGCTTTTGACATATTCTTTTTTCTTTTTATAAAAAAAATATTCCTGTCCTAACCCTGATTCCCGATTCCATTAACATTTCATAGTGACGAGAATTGGAATTTATAACAAAATTCGTCTTGCCGGGACATTTTAGTACAGAGAGAATATTAAATGGCGTTGGGTCGGCAGATGTAGGTACTAGCTGTGCCTATCTTACAAATTTATTTTTCCCTTATTGGAACCGCAAGTTCATCGACTTGACTTCTAGTTTGTTTATTTTTATACTCCTTGTAAAGTGCTTAATTTATTTACATTACCTTTACTAGCAGAGGAAACGAATGCAGACGGCGAGATATACCTTTTTCTTAAAATCATTGCAACGTCAAAAAATATGAAAAAAGGATGACTTGCAACACGCTGAAAAGTATAAGAACGTCTTTCTATGTAAATTATGACAAAAACTAGAGTATTTTCACAAAAATGAAATGAAAGTTAGATATTTTTTTCCTTACTTTTTATTAATCTAAGTGTTACAGGCGTGATTGTACGCTTTTTAGTTTTTATCAGAGCACAGAGGCACGGCATACTTTCTCGTTGCACGGTTACAATTTTTCGGTTCAATCTAACATCTGATAATTATTGGACAGTTAGTCTAGCGAAAGTTGATGAGCTGTTATTATATCGCCATTTATAGGGTTTCGTATTTAAATTGGAAGGGTAAAGAATCCGTAGCAATTGGGGACCGTATGGCTTGTTTTACATAATATTTCACATTTACAGGACCTGTGGTATATGATAGTTTTAGGCAATCGTATCATCCAGGCGAAGTGACCAGTTCACCAAACTGAAAAAATAAAAAAATATATTTTCTTGAATTTGTTGATTTAAAGAAAAATGAGACATAGCCAACAGGAACTATAATGAGCATTTCATTAAAATGCGAAATACTTAATTAAAATTATGTTAAAATTATACTTATTTATTGTACACTTTTCATTGTACCTATCTATTTTGATCGTAAACTGAAACTGAACGACAAAATCAACTTGCTTGGTTTAGTTCTAACTTCTGATCCAAATTTTTCCAGCAAAGGCATCCTTATTCCTTATTGATCTAAATTGTTAATAATATTATCCTCATTTCTGAACACATTGTAATAAGCTTCCTCTTTATTTTATCATTCGCATTATGTACTTTTTTATTTGCTACCTGACATAATAATATTGAATTTCTAGACAATATCACTTTTTGACATCTGTCACAAACAGGTGTACGAAGAATAATCAATGTATTTTTATGCTGTAGCTATTTATAACATAGGCTGCGACTTGCATTTATCTGATATTTATTTTTTGGTCAAAAGCACCTTTTTGAGTAAAACACTTCTTTATTTACTTTCTTTTCGTTGAATTTCATAAAATAGTATAAGTAAAATACGATTGCAATTCCATGGATAATCTTCCCACTATCTAATCGGTCATTCTAAACCAGGTGAATTAATTCTTTCTCACACGTAATGAGAGAAACCGCTACTTACCCGTAATTGCCCCACGGTTCAACTGTTAACTGTCAAGCTATTATTATAGAAGTGACCGTTAACGGCCGCCGATTCAAATTTCAGAATTCGAATTTCGAATGTCACAATGGAATACTTTTTTATCGTTAGCGATAATGGCCAGTTCGAAGTTCAAATTTCGGTGTAATGTGGTTCTATTTTTAAACTGTTGACTAAGCCATAGATTGCAAAAAATGCAAAATCCTGATAGGTAGGTAAGTGTTTATGTTGCTTGATCCATCCAAAAGAGCAAAAGAATTGTTAAAAATATGTTAGTAATAACTAATAACAAAGTACAAACCATTTCTAACAACAACTAATTCAATAAGTACTTAAAGTAGTTAAAAACATTATAAATGTGTTAATAGTTTTTCACTTCTGCAACCCAAAACAGGGTTGGAAAGTTTGTTACAGTAACATAACATGAAACATGCAGAAAAATATTGAACAAACTGCTCTTTGTAAATTTGGTAAAAGTATGTCGCTGTTCCCTTATCATAATCATAAACAAATTTTATGAGTTATCATCTTTCGATGAAAAATGTTTTAAACATTTGATTCACGACTGACTAATAAATGCGTAATTTGTAAAAACATATTTTTCGCAAAATGAATATTACCTACTCGTAATTTTTATTGATATAGAAGAGAAGAATTGTGAGAGAAGAAGAGCCATAGATAAAAATATTGTAAATAAAAAATAGTACCTATTAAAAATATCCAATATTGAATCTTTCAAAACACCTTCATACCACCACTAATAATTTACATAGAAATACCAAATACTATAATCAAAAGTCATATTATATCAGTAAAGACGTTGATAAAACTAAAATCAAAACAAAAATATTGGATATCAATACATCTATTTACCATATAAATGTCTTTATTTCACACAAACCAAGCGAAGCGTGCACAAAAAGTGTTCCCGTCTCGATTGCTAACTGCGACCTTCACGACAGATGTTTTGTTCAGATTCTTGCAAAAAACATCAAAGATACTATAAACATTATTGACTGGTATCTGTTACTTGTTGCAACTAGGATATCTAGTTTGTGTTAGCTATTTGATTGTTAATAAAAATATATTTTAGTGAATTTTTTGGTAATTTTTCAGAAAGGATTATTCAAAGATAAAGAGATAGATTTTATTCTGAAATTCATACAGTTTATTCGAAATAACAGTTGTTTTTAGTACGACAGTCGACAATGCATGCGGGTAATGTATGACATTTTATCAATATTAAAAAATAAATCATTAGTCTTAATTTTCCTTCCTACAATGTAATTTCTCGTATATAATTTTCACTACCAATTAAATAAAAATTGACGCGATGCATTGTTAAAACGAATTAAGTCAGCCATTGTCTTTGATCATCAAAAATTAAAAAAGTAACGTTCAAACAATAGTTTATGATTCACGCGTGGAAGTGGGCATGCGTGCGTCGAATACGTCATTACGGGCCCAATGGCGTCTGGCCAGCCATATTTGATTGTCTGTGACAAATATCCGGCCTTGGAATAATACCGCCAAATCGGGATGACAGCTTATTATGGAATTTTAACGTTTTAATTTGCGCCCAATTAGGATATCTAGATTACCCTCGTGTTAGCGCTTATATGGATGGAGTGTACATTGTGTGCACCCTTTTTGCGTTTAATCTAGTAACGATCAGAACAATGAGGTTGGAACCCTCTCCCTAATTTTTAATTGTTTGTGAACAGCATTTAAGTTCTATTCAGGCTAGATATTAGGTAATTGTCAAGTGGTGTACACGCAGCTAGGTATAATACGTAAAAGCAAAGCCATTGTTGTACAGAAATTAATAAATTCTAATTTCAGCACCTAGTTTTATTTTTGATGTCAATCGAGGGGTGGGCGGCTACACAATGCACGTAAACTTTTTTTTATTACTTACTAGCTTACCGCCCGCGGCTTCGCCCGCTTTGGCTAAAACCTAATAAATTATATACTAAAACCTCCCTGTTTAATCACTCTATCAATTAAAAAAACGCATCAAAATCCGTTGCGTAGTTTTAAAGATTTAAGCATACAAAGGGACATAGGGACAGAGAAAGCGACTTTGTTTTATACTATCACAGACTAATAATAATATACTACGTATACAACAGACGGTGCACTCCATACAAAAAAAGTTGCACTATGAATTTACGCAATTAAAGCGCCAGTGGGGAAATAACGTACTACATGTTCGATTATATCTCTTAGTCTTTTGCTTTTAACACACTAGATGGCACGTTAAACACTGACTTGATGTTCTTTTCCTTCCAGAGCCACTAGATGGCACTAATGTAAATATATGTACACGTACCTTTTATTTTCAAGTCTTTGGCGTCAAGTGTCAACTGTCAACTGTCAACATAATATTTTGTACCTACTCGGATTTTTAATTAAACAAAGCTGACTCACAGAGTACCTACATTATTATGACTGGTATTTAGTTCAGTTTATTTACGAGATTCTGTCAAAACCAAAACGAGAAGCTTTGTTTGTTTTCGTTTTTAATTGTTGAAAAATAAGTGCTAAATATGATTGATGGACTGTGAGGTTATGTAGAATCTACAGGCAGAAAAACGGCAGAAAATAAGCTTTATATGGTAAACTGATATTTTCTCTGAACATAAATTTTTACAAACATGATTTTTAATGATTGGTTTATGGATTTGTAACCCAATATAAGATTGTTTTATTACAGACTTATTGCTTACGTTCGCAATAACAAATTTGTTCAAGAGAGGAGAAGAATTAATCCATCCCAAATGTAAATACGATTCTCCACAAAAACATTGTAGACACAAGAAAGGGATTTCTACATTTGCTACTAAGAAGGATATGGGATCATGAAGGATTTCATCTGTTTTAATACCAGTAAAATGGAATGAGCGCCGTGGCCGTGACTGTGTTTGGTACATAAAGAATGACAAACATTCAACTTAAAATTATTATGAGTGCATTACGGGCAAACACACAATAAGTTGTCCTTTGACTAAGATGTACTTAATTTTAAGGAACACTAAAATGGATGGCTAGAATAGGTATAATCGCATACATAGTATTTATTTCTAGTCTGTTGTATAAATAATCAAAGACTACAAAATATATAGTGTCTTTGTATGTCTTTAATATTAATTCTACAGTTTACAGTGTAGTGTGTAATCTATTGTATGTGTGCGTCTAGAATATATAGTCCTGTTGTTCTACAGTTTAAGCAGTTCAATACAAGCTTACAGTCGAGTCAACCAACCATTGCATGGCAACCCTGCCAGTTTTGTAAATTGTAGTCTACCTAACCTGACTGTTGGTTTTGATTTGTATCACACAAAGAATACTATACCAAATTTCAAGAAATAAGAATTAAATATTTGATTAACTTTTACTAATATACAGGAGCTTATATACATCAAACAAGACCAAAGCAGGGCTTTGGAGAAAGTGTGTATGGACAAAGACCACAATACATATGGTGCGGACAACTGCATGAAAAGCATGCAGTAAGGGACATTAAATAAATAAATAAATAAAACACATTTATTGTCAAGATCACAACACGAGATACATTTATAAACGAAGGAAAAACAAAAAGAAATAAAAAGAAAAATAATTAAATAAAAATAATCTTATTCCTAAGAACTGTAATGTGGCAGTGAGTGACCTGACAAATGGAGCCAACTCAGTATATGATGGCAAGGTGATTAATACCTCACCACCACTGATTTTCAGTGACCCCAAGTGACTATTGGAGTTTCAGTCTAGAATTGTATATAATGATAATTTAACATGAGTATAATATACTCATGTTAAATTATCATATTATTATGTGAAAGATATATTTCTATTAATATGATAAATACTAATAAATAAATACATCAGTTAAAACATGATATACATATATATACATATATATATGTATAGGTAGATATAATATCAGTATGTAATTATGTATATACTTAATGTAAATAAATAAAATGAAATTATGTATATGTTACCGGAAATGTATGAAATCAAGGAATTCTATACAAATCCTAGTGGTCTAAGATCCGAATATAAGTCGAAATGCAACGGCGTGATAATAGAATGAGACCAATTTTATAATAAATTAAGTGTATTAAAAATGGTTTGACTGGAAAAATCCTGGACAGGATATTTTTTATTAATTATTAAAAAAAAATTATTTTCATTTTTTATTAATTGCAGTTTCGAGATAATAAAACAAACGTTATTTGAAGACTTTTTAACGAATGGGTCTCAAACTAATAGGAAATGTGTACAATGCCGATGCCACTTAGGAAATGTATAAAATATTGTTTAATAAACTATTTAATGCATACATATCCTAGTAAATATAAAAATGAATCGCAAAATGTGTTGGTAAGCGCATAACTCGAGAACGGCTGAACCGATTTCGATGATTCTTTTTTATTATATTCCTTGAAATACGAGGATGGTTCTTATGTAGAGAAAACGTAAACATGTACCACGGGCGAAGCCGGGGCGGACCGCTAGTATCCTAGTAAATGTATAATCTTCCTTGGAATTATATATAATTCCAATATCGTATTAGGAAATGTAAATAAAGTAAATGATTTCTGTAATAAAACACGTTGTTATTTTTTTTTATTATAGCACTTATTGAGACAATCGGGTAACAGTCTTACCGTAAAATAATAATAATATGTTCATATTATCTTACTAATTAACATTTCTTAAATCAACTTATATTCAATCAAATCAAATTTTCATTTATTTAAGGGTGCTATTACCGATTTTTAACAAAAAACGCTATTTTACGGTACCATTTTAACTCAAAGCAATTACACGTGAGAACAAAGTAATATCTTAATTTAAAGATAATATATTCAGATCTACGATCATCTTATAAAAATTGTACGACGTCATACAAAATTGTCGCTGAAATACGATTTTCCCAGCACAATGATCGCATAAAATGCAAAAAAATGGGGTCTAAAACGGTACAATTTTAAGAAAATTAAAAGCCTAATCTATCTTCTTACCTATAAATTATTGAGGGATGAGGAGGATGAGGGAGGGAGGGAAGTCCTTTATAGATTCTGATAATTTTTTTGTAACTAAATCAAAATTTTATTTCAATTATTAGCTAAATTAAAAATACTTGTTGATTTCTTCATACATTTTGCTCTCGCGGGTCGTCAGACCGCGCTCAGAAGCGCTCTTGGAAGGACGGGTGTATCGCTCCTTGTCCCAAAAATAAAACGAATTAGAAAAAGATTATTGTGCGTGCACTGTCGTTTTCGTGATTTGAAATATTTGATACTTTTCAGATGCTCTTTTTTATGGGTTGTTGAATAGATTGGTGGGGTAAAACAATTCAAGATGGCGTCGACGAAAATTTGACTTTTTTTCGTGATGGGTGTCATTTTCATAGTTTTTGGGGTAGCTATTAACGAATATGAGGTCAAAACTGAAATCCAAGATGGCGCCGACGAAAATTGTACATCTTTTCGTCATGGGTGTCATTTTCATGGTTTTTGGGGTAGCTATTGACCAATATGAGGTCAAAACTAAAATCCAAGATGGCGCCGACGAAAAATTTGACATATTTTCGTCATGGGTGTCATTTTCATAGTTTTTGGGGTAGCTTTAACGAATATGAGGTCAAAACTGAAATCCAAGATGGCGCCGACGAAAATTGTACATCTTTTCGTCATGGGTGTCATTTTCATTGTTTTTGGGGTAGCTATTAACCAATATGAGGTCAAAACTAAAATCCAAGATGGCGCCGACGAAAAATTTGACTTTTTTTCGTGATGGGTGTCATTTTCATGGTTTTTGGGGTAGCTATTAACGAATATGAGGTCAAAACTCTAATCCAAGATGGCGCCGACAAAACTTTTACATCTTTTCATCATGGGTGTCATTTTCATGGTTTTTGGGGTAGCTATTAACGAATATGAGGTCAAAACTATAATCCAAGATGGCGCTGACGAAAAATTTTACATCTTTTCATCATGGGTGTCATTTTCATGGTTTTTGGGGTAGCTATTAACGAATATGAGGTCAAAACTATAATCCAAGATGGCGCTGACGAAAATTTGACTTTTTTCGTGATGGGTGTCATTTTCATGGTTTTTGGGATAGCTATTAACGAATATGAGGTCAAAACTAAAATCCACGATGGTCGTCGAATTTCAAGATCGTGTCATGGTAATACTGTCGCGTTATGGAGCAAGGCGGCGATTTTGGTATCTATGAATCTGACACGTTTTCTCGGCACACACGTTCTTTTTTTTATTATCTTCGTTTAAATGTTTTAGATAAACTTTATTTTAAAAAAAGTTTAGCGAATATATTTAAAGTTAATAATATCTGTCAGAATATAAACACAGATGATGATTGCCACAGAGATGCGTTTTATATTACATTTCTAAATTCTAATATTTAGAATTTAGAAATGTAATATAAAACACAACACACAATTTTAAAGACTTTCTACAAAACTGTAGTTGTTAACGTTTTAGTTATTTTATTTAAGTTTACTTTAAAGGAGTAAGAAAAATATACCTAATTATCGACGGTTACATTGGGGATTTGGTAATACCTACATAGCTGTCTCAAAAACCTTGATAATGACACCCATGCCGAAAAGATGTAAGAGTTTCGTCGACACCATCTTGGATTTTAGCTTTGACCACATATTGGTAAATAGCTACCACAAAAACCATGAAAATGACACCCGTGATGAAAAGATGTAAAATTTTCGTCAGCGCCATCTTCGATTTTAGTTTTGACCTCATATTGATTAATAGCTACCCCAAAAACCATGAAAATGACACCCGTGTCGAAAAGATGTAAAATTTTCGTCGGCGCCATCTTGGATTTTAGTTTTGACCTCATATTGGTTAATAGATACCCCAATTACCATGAAAATGACACCCATGACGAAAATATGTAAAATTTTCGTCCGCGCCATCTTGGATTTTAGTTTTGACCTCATATTGGTTAATAGATACCCCAATAACCATGAAAATGACACCCATGACGAAAATATGTAAAATTTTCGTCCGCGCCATCTTGGATTTTAGTTTTGACCTCATATTGGTTAAAAGCTACCCCAAAAACCATGAAAATGACACCCGTGTCGAAAAGATGTAAAATTTTCGTCGGCGCCATCTTGGATTTTAGTTTTGACCGCATATTGGTTAATAGATACCCCAATTACCATGAAAATGACACCCATGACGAAAATATGTAAAATTTTCGTCCGCGCCATCTTGGATTTTAGTTTTGACCTCATATTGGTTAATAGCTACCCCAAAAACCATGAAAATGACACCCATGACGAAATGATGTCAAATTTTCGTCGGCGCCATTTTGGATTTGACCTCATATTGTTTAATAGCTACTCCAACTCCTTGAAAATGACACCCATGACGAAAAGATTTCAAATTTTCGTCGGCGCCATCTTGGATTTTAGTTTTGACCTCATATTGGTTAATAGCTACCCCAAAAACCACCCACATTTGCAAATGTGTTTGCTACTTAGGAAAAGTTCAGATTTAAAGATATAGATAATGTGACGAATTTAATTTATTTAATTCCGACTGTTTCTCGGAATAACATACCTACATTTACTAAGAATTGCATACAATGCCGGGTTTAATATATTGCCGGTAACATAATATTATGTATGATAATAATTCTTAAAAAAGTATTTTATACATTTCTTAAAAAGCTTCGATATTGTATACAATAATACAATTCATATTCAAATTGTTGTAAAATAGTCCCACTTTTTTAAGTTGGTTGAATACACTAAAATACTTATAAGGATCGTACCTACTAATAAAAGTAACAAAATGAATTTTTTAAAGTTCCCAGTAATCTTCTGGAATCAATTTCAATAAAAATATAAAAAAAAATATCAAGTATGAAGATGGTCTATAAAATGGATTGCGCTATGTTTACGTGAGCGTGATGTCCCGCGAACCACGTTGCGACGTTAAATATACCTAAATTTGAGTAACGCAGATTTGTGACAGCGTCCTTAAGGTAATCAGTCCCCTCGTCCTGCTGTCCCCGTGTACATGTCGCAGTTGGATTGTATAATCCGCCGTATTACAAACGGCCGGCATTTTGTAATATGCCGAAATTCGTCTTTTTCAAACATTCTACAAAAAGACGGTCGCGAGCCGACGGAGCCCCACTTCGTGGGGCTCCTATTTCTGTATAGTTCTAAAAAACACGAACCTAACCTAACCCACCCCCTTATCCAAACCAAAAAATTCTGATTACGAATTTTCGGCATATTACAAAATGCCGGCCGTTTGTAATTCGGCGGATTATACAATCCGATTGCGACATACATACCCCTCGTCCCGCGTACCTTCCAATATCTTAGATGTTTTACATTTCCGACTGTTAGTTAGGAAATGTATGGATTTCCTAGGAAATGTGTACTATAAAATAATTTATTTCACACATTTCCATGCGATTTTAGGAATTACATACATTTCCTGGGAATTTCATACAATGACGGATTACATACATTTCCGTTAACATATACTTACAATGTTTATAATTATAATGATAAATAGGCAGAAAATAACGGTCTATATAATGTTATGTTATATTATAACCAGTAAATAAAATAAATATTTAATTAAAGTTTATGTGTAAACTGTAATTCGATACAAATGCAGGGTTAGAACAGGATTTTAAAATATGTCTCCGGTATTGGAAACGAAAATTATTAATATTTGTCAAACTGGTTAAATGGTGGTGGAATGTTGTTCCAACACTTATGGCTCTTTCAATTTATGCGTTTCGTATCGGACCGCTAGTCGCTACAGTGCCGAAGCTGTGCGTTTGTCGTACGGCGCACGGCCGGTCGTTTGTTTTCATACAAAATGCACGGTGCGGCAACAGCGCGGCGTCCGTACCGCGAACGCTCGACAGCAGGACGGCAATCTACAGATCACCCATATTTGGCAATCTCGCTTCACCTAATGGCCTTGTTTGTTCAAGCCGAAATGAAACCTACTGCAAAAATTAAATAATTTAGATTACCTGGAAAAGACAAGGAAAATAAACTTTAAACAAGTGTTCGACCGATTATTACCAAGTAGGTAAATAAATTAATGACATTTCCTAAAGAAAACATTTTTTTCAAAATTTTCACATAATAGGTACTAGTACCTAACTAGACTCAAAAGTTTATGATAAGTCAATGAATGATAAATAGAATATGTTTAAGTAAAATGAAGTAGTTTATTTTACAATAAATTAATCTTATAAATTACCAACTTTCATTCTACGGCTTCAACCGTGTGCCTTATTCAATCCCTGTTCCTACACCTTGAATCCTATTTATGCAACAAAATTGAGATGTCCTTTTTCAACGTAGGTATGTACCGTGTATGTATGTATATCGAAATTTCCGTCAAAATCGGTTCAGACGCGTGCGGGAATACCTATTTTCTCGTGGTCCCACTATTTTCTATTTTGTCCTACTATGACGGAGTAACTTTCGTATTTATCTACAAAACAGAAATGATTTGATTGTTTGTTTGTTTGTATTGGATAGGATCCGAAACTACTGGATTGATTTGAAAAATTATTTCACCATTCGAAGCAAAAATTATACCTACCTGATGAACATAGGCTACTTTTTATAACGGAAAAATACTTCATTCTTATGGGAATCGATGTCGAAATATTTAATTTTAGGCGCATAAAGAAAAAAAACGCAAAGGATCATTCAAAACCTTTTCTACGGTTTAAATCTCAAAACTTTTTGGTTCATACTTCATATAAAGGTAATCTGATAGGATTATTTAGAAAATAAAACAAGATGACGTAGGTAGGTATTTAACTTTAGTTTCGATTTATAATCATTATGATGATTTCTTGATATTCTTAACGACGCGGTTGGCGCAGAGGTAAAGTAACTGCCTACTGAGCTGACGGTCCCGGGTTCGATCCCCGGTCAGGGCAAATATTTGTGTGATGAACTTGATTATTTGTTTTTGGGTCTGGGTGTTATCTATATATGTATTTATAAAATATTAAATTATATTTATCATCGTCTAGTACCCACAACATAAGCCTTAATTGAGATTACTGTGGGACTAGGTCGATTTGTGTAATATTGTCCTTTAATATTTATTTATAATTTATATACTTATAATTAAATGTGACTAGAAATAATATACTTACTACGGTTTAAGTATAGGTTGTATTATTATTATTATTTTGTAATGAGATCTTGCAATCAAATATTCACACAATCTCGCAAGTTTTCCGACAATTCATTTTTCGTATGAAAACGATCAATACACTATACTCTGTCCATTATATTATTATTTGCTTTTTGACAGCTTCACGCCTATGTAGGATTGTATTGTCTATGTTAAAATGTCATACAAATAATTATCGTACTTCATGGACAGGTCCCGCCCACTTAGTGATGCCTACACAGAATTATTCAATAATGGGTCGATAGATTAGAATAATCGATACAAATACTCTGTAAAATATATCCGATACAGAAAAACTCTTCTATTATGTTATATAATTTAAACGTAAAGACAACCGAATTGTAAGATAGAAACCAATAAATAATAAAATATGTGGTTAGTTTAGTTTTAACATACAATGCATAGATATGTGGTCTTATTATTACATATCTTATTAGTACGTTTACGTTGTAATTATTATTTACGTACCTGATTCGATTTATGATAATATTTTAAATTTATAATTGAAATGGTATCACAATCGATAATCTTTTGAACATCACTTCTGGTATCACCCGTCGAGCTGTCAAAAAGCAATTCTTATAGTGGACAGACTATAGGTACCTACCTAATATAAGCCGCTACAGGAACGCAGTTAGTAATAATTAATAACGGCTTTAACCCATTTACAATATTTTTTATAGGTACTGCAAAGGCAATGAGGTTATGTATTAAAAACGTAGTACACATATATTATTATTAGTCTGTGGTCTGTGATATTATTATTAGTCTGTGTTAAAAACGTGAAAAGTAACGTAAAAACGTCTTAGTGCCATCTAGTATTCGTTTAGCATCGCCAAATCGGAGGAGAATAACTTGTTTATAGTAGTTTCATGAGATGGCGTTGTTTTGAATATAAACTTTTCTGTAAAATTAGTTAAAATCGAGTGAAAATTAAATTAAATAGGTAGGTTCCATTTACAAAAGTATGTAAAAAATTATAAAAAGCAATGAAATTGCAATTAAATCTAATTTTGTTTCTTGCTGGTTAAAATGATACACTTAGCGGCATCTATTGGTAGACGGATGGCATTAATCGTCTTTTGTATGTAGTGAACCAGACATGATACTATGTAGTGATCTTGTGTGGCGGTGTCAAAGATTTTATTTCTATAAGAAACATTTGTCTGCCTCTCGGTGGTGGTAAACAAAAATAAATTGTGAAAGGATACAATATTTTATGTATACTTCGAGCGGTTTATTTATGGATTACGGACAGGAGCGCTTATTCAAAATTGATGGTTGACACTTGACACTTTGGAATGTAAATATTTTCTTATAATTGTACGATGTACTTGTAACACTAATGTGTTTACATTTATTAAAGATGTACGCGTATTTCTCTTGTACATATTTGCAATAGTAGGCATTTTATTAAAGGTTAATACGGATTCACTGTAGTTACACTGCAACTTTGTAATTACGTACATACATATTTAGCGTACATACGATTTAATTCAATATTTTCCCTAATATTCTGAATTCTTATTTCAAATGAAATCATAGACAAGCTGTCAATTACACTATCCAGTGTCTAGACAAAGAAAGGTTTTGTATTAGTCAAACCTTCTTGGAAATCTATTTATCCACGATAGCGGACTGAATCACGACGAAACAAACTTAGTCATATCACGATTGTTCCCGGGAAATTTTATTAGTTAGCCAAGTGAGAGATTAGATTACATTGATTTCTAGAAATTGTTCAAGAGAAATGAGGTTTGATATTGTTATTTGTTTGTGTACATTGTGCCAAATGAAACTAATCGATGACGACACCGGGAATCATATACCTAGCTAGTTTTGTAAATAATTAATTGCAGGTTTAATTTTGAGGTTCTGATGATTGATGAGGAAGGAAGATTTAAAATTAAAACAATATGTTCAACTAATGCTTAATGCAAATTAATAAACTAATAAATCCAAAAATAATTAACTATACTACAAAATACCCATATAATAGGTACCAAACTTTTCCTCCATTTGAATAAATATATTATAAATGTCATGTAAATATTATTTTTGATTTTCCTTTCCCGTCTCTTATATCCTCTTTTCGTGTCCAATAATAACAACAATTTTCTCTAATTGTACATTCTAATTTTCCTCATCGTTTCTAACTTCTATTTCAGTGAAATAAACAACCGAACAGTTAAATCTCATTAAAAATACATCTCTAAATCTAGATGTTCTCGTTTAAATGTTTAATTAAAAGCCAACTACGATAATAAACCTATTTGGTTGTAATAAATAAAACATCTATACTCTGCAGTAGCTCTGTAGTCTATGCTGCAGGTCGATGACCGAAAGCACGATAATGGCGGTTGCTAATCTGTCTGCGATTTTGTTTTTTTTTTTCGTTACCTGAATGTCGATTGCATTTTTCCGGTTGCGGTTTTATATAAAACTATGTAAATGCAATTCTAGGACTGATGCGAAAATGTGGTTCTAACACTTTTTTTAATAATAGGCAAATGAAGACTTAGCATTTTCAATATTTTATGCACAGTTTAATGCCTAAAGACTTCCCCAAAAAATTAATGTTATACTTTTTTACTTTACCAAAATATTTTTCGAACTTATTAGGGCGTATTCAGAAAGAAAGCTTGAAACTTATAAGCGCTTATAAGCGCTTATAAGCGCTTATAAGTTTCAAGCTTTCTTTCTGAATACGCCCTAGGAAGTAAGATAAATAATTATAATACCACAGATAATATAATACTATACTAGTACTTGACTTGACTAGGTAATACGATAACATTTGGTGAAGAAGTTTCTCACCCATCACCAACGAGGTATTTGAAATTTATCTTCACATTTTATCGATGTTATTACAACTCGCATAATTGTTTTATAAATACATATTTAAAAACATCGATCGATTCTCACTGTTTTAATTGGGTAATTTCTTGTTATTATATTGTTTTATAACATTTATTGTACAATATCATAATAAGGATATTATGTTTCGTTTAACTGAATTAATATTATGCTATTATTATATCAATATAATTTTGTATATTTATGACGATAGAAAACGAATTTTATGTATATTAATTATCAACCAAATAATGAGATTAAGGTTTTCCTTCCGCAAGCGATTTATTAAAGAAATAGTCCATTGAATAAAAAGTTCTAGAGTGCGTGAGTTAGTAACGTAAGATGTTTCTTCGGAAACATGTCAAGTACCGGTACAGATAGATTGCTCATAATTAGGTCTATCATTGCATCATGGCCTCCGTGGTGGAATCTGGTATTTTTATCAATGATAGACCTAATTATGAGCAATCTATCTGTACCGGTCACAAGTTGCACTTTTGAGTTTTTTGGAAGAAAAAAATAAAAAGATCAAGTTCAGTAACTCAAAATGCCCTAATATAATATTTTGACAATCGATTCCTCCTAAAGGCTTCCATGGAGGAATGTGTTTATTTTACCAATTATAGACCTAATTAAGAGCAATCTATCAGTACCGGTCACAAGTTGCACATTTGAGTTTTTTGGAAGAAAGAAATATTTTTTGATCGATTGATGTGTAGTATGGGGAAATTGTTTGAGCCAAAATCATTTTTTACTGCGTATAACTCAGAAACGGTAGGATATAGGAAAAAATGATCTAAGTACAACTTGTAGATAATTTTATGGCCTTTCAACTTTTCCTTGAAAGTTTTTCTCTAACATGTACCGTTTTTGAGATTTAAGCGAAAAATGAAAAAATGGACCCATTCCCCCCCTCCCCCCACTCCGGGGCTCCTCCTAGTGTCCCGGGGTTTTAGTATGTTTATTACCTAGGGACTCTTGACATGTTTCCGAAGAAACATCTTACGTTACTAACTCACGCACTCTAGACCCCCTTTGGAGGAACTCATTCAATGGACTAAAAACCTTTTAAAAAATTGGTGGATAAAAGCTTTTTATACAGGATTTAGGGAGTCACGTTTTTAATTGAACAACAACAAGCGTAAAATATTATGGTGATAAATTTCGCTTGTTTGTTATTTTCATATTTATGAACGGATTCACATCTCATAAAACATAGACAATGTATATTTTTGACAAACGCACGCTTTGACGTGTCTATAGGTAGTTCCTTGGGTAGTTCACGTCCGAAAAAAGCGGGAAAATAAACAACCACAGAGCAAATAGATTCGCAAGTAAACAAAATAGGTTATCGCTCCCCATAAACACGTTAAACTATCGAAAATTAATCTGAAACATGTGGGTGAAGCACCTTCAGGAAGTGCTTGTACCATAAACAACAGATGGTGATTGGTGATGACGTATAGAGCACAGAGTGGCTATTTTTAATTACCATAGACAATGTTTCTTTTAACAAACAAACTTCGTGTAAAAGTGGTGTAAAACGATAATATTTATACATTGTGTTATTATTGGAAGAGACTTTTTCAAGGTGCTTGATTCATTACTTTTTATCTCTGGAATTCGGTGCCTCTTTTTAATTTATTGTTATTTTTAAAACTAACTCTTTAAAACCTATATGATACAATTAAAATTAAAATTTCTCAAACGAGCGGGTGCAATCTATTTCTGTACTTAAGTCTGGTACTGATTAAAATGTTTAAGTACCTAATTTAAATTTTGATATTGTTGTATCAATGAGAACTATAATTAAAATTCTATACAATTGTTAATAACAATTTTTTGCCAAATGTAATTAAAACCTTCTATACAGTCTATGCAGTTTTTGTTTAAGTCTATTTGACTCAGCTAACCTTGGTTGCAAAAATCTTAGGTATAGGGCAACAACCTCAAGGAAGTGATCGAAGAATACCTTATGCAATACGGCCTTGCTTCGAATATTTTAATCTATAAATCTAGAAAATGTATTGAAGAAAAGAGCTAGAATATCTCTGAAAATGTATTGAAATATAGTTCTTTTAATTATAATAACAATTCTATCTCTAGTTGATGTGAAAGATCACATCAACTCTTCAAAGAAAGAATTGCAATTAAAAAACTTAAAACTACCTTATTTCATGATTAGTAGATATCATCAGTTTAAATTAAGGTTTAAATACACAGATTTTGACATATTTAAACCAAAGGGTATCAAAGGGTAGGACAAAATAAAACAATTATTATTTTACATGTATATTTAACTCAAAGTGGGAGATACCAAAAATAAAGTGCAGCGGATGCGAGCACAGCGATGCAATAAGAAAAAGTTTCTATTTTCAATATGGCGGGCGGCGGGCTACAGAAAAGGAATGCTTTGTCTCCCGAGGTTTCACTGAAATAACTTGGATTCGTCACTGTATTAACAATTCGATGTATTTTCAATATTAAGGGCCGATTTTTCAATGCTTGGTTAAAACTTATCCGTTCTATAAAGTATTACACGATTATATTAAAATGTCACGTAAACTGTCAAATACGGGCAATTAGAATACGTTTTTAAAATGGTAATTTTATACATTATTCGACGAATAAGTTTTAACCAAGGATTGAAAAATCAGCCCATAGAAGGAAGTTTTTATTGGTTGCGCCTTTAGTAGCCGTAGGTGACTAAGCACATTTTTTAGTAATTTTTACTTGGTAATTATTAAGATTACAGTGGAATCGATTAAGGCGTTACCCGGCAATTTCGACTATGTTCAACCTCTATAAACTCTGGTACAACATAAAGCACAATACCGAAAAAAATATATAAAATAGGATGGTCTTTGATCTTTAATTGCTCGCGAGGACTTTTTTCCAAAGTTAATAGATTTCTAGAAAAAAAATGTGCCGTGGTCATCGATTTTTCCGCAAATACTCTATAAACTTCGTAACCTGCTGACTTAGAGCTCTGAAATTTTTATGTTTAATAAATTATCAGTTACACAACAGTCCCTGACGAGGATATTTTGTTTCACTGATTAGTATCTTTTTAAATACAAAATGCGAGGAAAAAAGAAGGTGCAGCGGGAGAGGTTTGAGATCCGTCAAGTATGGTCAAGGTTATTAGCGCATGTAACAGCCTTAATGAAATGAAATAACTATTTGTTTTATTATTTTGTCATATTATGTAAACAGTCCTCATTGTTTTTAATAAATGATCATCGTTAATCACGATGTTATATCAACATTTCATTGTATTGAAAGACTTTGTCAACATTCTTCTTTAAAGTATGTTAAAAACCTTTTTATAAAAATATTCCAGAAAGATGAAAGAAAGTTAATGTAATCGAACTTCTTTCAAAATAACTTTCTCCACTCTTAAACTTTGATAAAACTGAAATCTAAAAGCCAAATCTCATTCTTACAATTTTTTGGTAGGTACATATTTCCGATGCGACAATTTTACCTTCATTAATCAAATATGAGTTTTATTGTTATATCGATAAAAATTAAAATCGATAAGGACGGCAATCGATTCCATTTCCCGCTAGTAGGTATTGAATTACGTGGTCCACTCCCCCTAATTACACTTGAGCGCCATGTTGTCTGAAAGCCTAGACGGGCTGACGCATGCTCAGAATATTTGATATTCACCTATGTATATTTAGCGGTGTTTTTTATAAAGAAAGAAAGAAAGCATTTTTTTCAACACATACAAACACACAACAATAAACATAAAATAATACATACTGTGCGATTGCGTATTTTACTTTCATATTGATTAAACTCTTGAGTAAGTGTATTCGAATAGTACCTAGATATCATTTTATTAATCTGATAGTAATTAGTAAAACCAAAAAATGTGTGCGTGTACTAGTGTACACACCTTAGATCATTAAGTAATACCTAAGGTACACACGTAAGAAGTGAAACTTCTTTATGACCTTATTTTTCAAAAAATAATTTACTATATGCAACTTTACAGAAATACGTCGAATCACGAGTTACCACTTCATCTTTTTCTTATCCCTACCGGGATAAGAAAAAGATGGCGCGTAACGCAAAAATGTCACGCGTAACGAAAAAGTGTTACACTAAATTTTTTTCCAACCCCGATAAAGAAGTTTCACTTCAATAAAATACAACTACCTGTATCCAAGAAAGATTGATTAGATTTATTTTGTCGTATATAACAGCAAATCTTTTAACTATAGCGGATGTAAAGTTCCGGCAGCGTGGTGTTCTCATATTTCCATTTTTTCTAATTTCAATGAAAGCATATCTCTGAAAGATTTTACAAACAATATCTCTATTTTGAACTCTATAGTTTATGTAATAACGTCAATAACCAATCTTTTAACAACTGTTCTCTATGACTATCACCTATATGTCCTATTCCAAAGGCCTGACCACAGCTACTTCCTAACAAAGCGGTAGGAGTCACATTTGCCACGACTTCCTACGAAGTAACAAGATCCTTCCTCTAAAACCGGTAATACGTCCGTAAAACAACACTTTAAGGTATGAAGTGATATTTGCCTTCCTGTATCGTTTGCGAAAGCATTTTAAAATTAGGTTAGATACTTAGTAAGTTTGAGTTAAAAGATATGACCATAGATTATTGAGGAATTTAGGTTCGGCGCTCCGCGCTGGTACATATTTTACTGTGTTTTAATAATTCATAATATACCTACGCAATGTAAAATTTACATTAAAAATAAACATTATTGTAATGTAAATTGTTATCTACCCACATTAAATTAATTATCAAAACAGCTGAATAAATTATTATTAAATATACCAAGGTATATAGATTTGGTAAAATATAGATTTTGTATAAATAAGAACTTTTAACCAGGAAACACGCGCGAAGCCACGGGCCAAAGCTAGTTCATATCTATATTAGTAATCTAAACTCTAAAGCACAATGAATGTAAATTGAACGAGATTGAATGAACGATGACAGCTCATCTCAACTCATTCGGCTAATTTCTTAATCTTATCAATTGCGATTAAAGTTCAACTACCCCAGGAATTGCTTGCTTTTGGACGAAAAAAAATGTTGATTTTATATTATATGTACATATGTAATATTATTATTAGAGGAAATATCATTACGTTATCGCCTTACATACATACACATTTACTATGAAAATGAAGGCACAGATTAAAAACTTTAGCTACAAGTTACTCCAGACTATAATCGACCAGACAATTTTTTTGCCAAGTCAGTTCATTATGGCCACAATAAATTACTGTAACGATAAATAAACTAACAAAACACAAATGAAATAAGTGTCCATTTTTTGTATTTCCATAAAACACTTCATTTTATTACAATCGAATACAAAAATTCAATACAGTTATTAAATAACTGGGACAGGAAGGCCAAAACGGGCTATCGGTGGCATCTATTTGTTCTGTATGTAATTACTGTCATTATGGGTGAATGTACTCACTTGTGGCCTATGGGACAATCGATAGCTTTTATATTAAACTAGCTGAAACACGAAACTTCGTCTGCTATAAAAAGCTTAGACTAAAACAACAAGGGTCATTTTTCAACATTTTTTCGTTGCTGTTTATAAACAGGAACAGCAACTAATAAGCTAACTACTAATTATACGATATATAGTATAACTAGCTGTGCCGCGCGGTTTCACTCGCATGGCTCCGTTCCTGTTGGTCTTAGCGTGATGATATATATAATATAGCCTTCCTCGATAAATGGGTTATCTAACACCGAAAGAATTTTTCAAATCGGATCAGTAGTTCCTGAGATTAGTGAGCGTTCAAACAATAAAACAAACAAACAAACTCTTCAGCTTTATAATATTAGTATAGATTAGCAGCAAACATTTGTTTTTTTTTTCAGATCGAACCAATATTTTTTTCTATATCACGTTCAATCAAATTAAAAAAAATATGTGCTAGCTATGCTAGGTTACACACAATAAAAATGATGGCGATTTTCTATCCATTGTAATTCATCAGAAATAAATTTATATTGACGAATTAGCACACAGTACATGAATATATACATATAATATACTTATATGACCAAAACATGTTATAAGACGTAGGTATTTCACACCTAATTTATAATTGCACATAGCACAAAACCCGATTACCTCATGTAAATAACATTTTTCCTCCCTACCATGTTTGTTATGTTTTCCTCAACATATTATTTGTCTGCAGTTCTGGGAGATTATTTCTGAAGAGCACGGCATCGACCCTACTGGTGTTTACAAAGGGACAAGCGACCTTCAACTAGAGAGGATTTCAGTATATTACAATGAGGCTTCTTGTGAGTATACTTTGGTGTAATTTTTCTTTATATTTATGTCTAATAAAAGGTTGATTTTTGAACGTATTTTAGCGTGCTTGTGATACAAAATATATCTTATTTTTTTTTCGTATGTAAATTTCATATTACAATGCAGATTTGTGGAATGTATTTTGTTACGATGGGAAGTTAAATTTTTTACCATAAACAGATTCTAATAAAATAATTCGGATTAATTTATGACTCAAGCTGAAACTGAGTCATGTTCTTAGATTTGTTATTTTGTTCATGCTTCGTAACCAAATCTATAATTTACGAATGTTTTTGTTCTCATATAATTCAGTAATCGGCAATAAATATATTATATATTTCATCACACTATTTATTTCAAAGCATAGGCAATATATGCTTTGCCACAAATTGAATCGTACTTCTTGAAAGTTTCTTTACTGGGTCTTTCTTTGCAAGTTCTAAAATCAAACCATAGACAACGTAGGCATGTTCCAATTTCTTTAAGACCAATTCATGGACCTAAAAATGGACCAATTCTTTATTAGAATTTGTTTCTTTACTTAGTCTTGTTATAAAATCAAACAATAGCATGCACTGATAGATAGACTATAAATAAAACAAAGCATATTTCATTGTCGCATTTTAATATATCGGTTGAACGGTAACGGATAACTGTATGCTGTCCATTCATGCGAATATAGATTGAAGACGCACACATGCGTTTAGGTTATAATCAGTTTTGTATTGGAAAATAGTGTTGAATCTTATCAATTTTCTAGTAAATTTATCTAGTCTTTGTCATGTACATATACAAATATGTACTTAAACTTACTAGAAAATTAAGACTAAAGTATTTTAAATAGCTATGTTTTATTAATTTTATTGATGTTTCCTGCGGTTGGAAGATGCAACTGCCGTTATAAAGTTAAATTATTTTACAAGTTGATTAAAAAATATAAGTTAATGCTTATAATTTCTAAAAATACCCAAGTAACTGTTATTTTATTTGCAATTCAGTAAGTGAAACAATTAATAAAAAAATGTGTGCGTGTACTAGTGTACACACGTAAGAAGTGAAACTTCTTTATGACTTTATTTTTCATAAAATAATAATTTACTATTCTTTATGACCTTATTTTTCAAAAAATAATTTACTAAGTATATAGGCAACTTTACAGAAATACGTCGAATCACGCGTGGTAGGGATAAGAAAAAGATGGCGCGTAACGGAAAAATGTCACGCGTAACGAAAAAATGTTACACTAAATTTTTTTCCAACCCCGATAAAGAAGTTTCACTTCAAAAATATTTATTAGGTAGGTAATTAAAATTTAGCTTACAGTAATTAATTACATACCTACATTATTCAGATTTCAGTGAGTATAATATTTCATATCGATAATGAGCGTTCAGAAACTTAAACAAAGTTTAAACACAAAAAACGCATCGAATTACGCATTTCCAACCTTATACTTAGACAATTTAACGTAGCAACAAAGACGAACAATAAAAAGCCCGCACCGTCTTTAATTACGATGGCGGGTTCAACGACCCTGCATCCTAACAGTACACAAGTCAACAGGAACCATTACTAATTTTCTGAGCTAAAATTCGGTAATTTTCTACTTCACGATATTTACCGTAGCGTGTAATGGCGTAATGTTAATTTAATTATTACATTTCATTCGTAATTAGAATCGCTTCAATTATATCAATAAATTCAACAGTTGAATCAGAAACGGGACTTCTGGAAGCTAATTATTAGTTTATAAATACAGAAATAATTACTATTCAGTAAAGAAATGCAGCAAATATTATAAATTGTTGGCCGAGTCGAGTTTCATATTTCAAAGCATTAGTTTTTATTTGCTGAAATTGGATTCTTCAATGGCAGTATTTATTAGATGACGCACGTCTTACATATTTTATATACTAATTATGTTCAATTAGCTAAGCTATTTAAGTGTTTCGACTGTAGAATTTGTAATAGATTTGAAAATATTAATTTCACATAATATCAGCTGGATATTTTAGATTTTTAGTTGATAAGTAGCACTTATTAAATCTTTAAAATTTACTTGGAAATAGAATCATTTGTTGTAAACAACGTAATTGCGCATACTAAAAAACCGCTTGAAGTAATTTAAAAAATCAGAATAAAACAATTGTTAGGTTATTCATAGCTTTTATTTTTATTATCGTATTCATACATTTTTGATTTAACATCAAGGATCCTTTCTAGCAAATTTATAATGTAAATTCTACAATAATATTGTTCGTTGCAGGTGCGACGGCCGAAAACGGCGGCAAATATGTTCCCCGCGCCATTCTCCTCGACCTGGAGCCCGGCACCATGGACGCCGTGCGCTCCGGCGCGTACGGCCAGCTCTTCCGCCCCGACAACTTCGTGTTCGGCCAGTCCGGCGCCGGCAACAACTGGGCCAAGGGCCACTACACCGAGGGCGCCGAGCTCGTGGACGCCGTGCTAGACGTCGTCCGCAAGGAGTGCGAGAACTGCGACTGCCTCCAGGGCTTCCAACTCACACACTCCCTCGGCGGCGGCACCGGCTCCGGCATGGGAACCCTCCTCATATCCAAAATCAGAGAAGAATACCCGGATAGAATCATGAACACCTACTCCGTTGTCCCCTCGCCCAAAGTATCAGACACCGTGGTGGAACCTTACAACGCGGTCCTCTCCATCCATCAGCTAGTCGAAAACACAGACGAAACCTACTGCATAGACAACGAAGCTCTCTACGATATCTGCTATAGAACCCTCAAAGTTCCCAACCCGACTTATGGAGACTTGAATCATCTTGTATCGCTCACAATGTCCGGTGTCACCACCTGCCTCAGGTTCCCCGGTCAGCTGAATGCGGATCTCCGCAAGCTGGCCGTGAACATGGTTCCGTTCCCGCGTCTCCACTTCTTCATGCCCGGCTTCGCGCCGCTCACATCTCGCGGCAGCCAGCAGTACCGCGCGCTCACCGTGCCCGAACTCACCCAGCAGATGTTCGACGCCAAGAACATGATGGCCGCGTGCGACCCGCGCCACGGCCGCTACCTCACGGTGGCCGCCATCTTCCGTGGCCGCATGTCCATGAAGGAAGTGGACGAGCAGATGCTCTCGATTCAAAACAAGAACAGCAGCTTCTTTGTTGAATGGATCCCGAACAATGTGAAGACAGCCGTGTGCGATATTCCTCCCAAGGGCTTAAAAATGTCGTCAACATTCATCGGAAACACGACAGCGATTCAGGAGTTGTTCAAGAGGATATCAGAGCAGTTCACGGCTATGTTTAGGCGCAAGGCTTTCTTGCATTGGTACACCGGCGAGGGCATGGACGAGATGGAGTTCAATGAAGCTGAGAGCAACGTGAACGATCTCGTGTCTGAATACCAGCAGTACCAGGAAGCGACCGCTGAAGACGACACTGAATTCGACCAGGAAGATATGGAGGAGTTGGCGCAGGATGAACATCATGATTAAATAGAGGCTTAAAGTTCTTATAATCTCAAAAAACGTATTTTTTCAACGAAATTAGAGGCTAAGTGCGTTTAACACCAAAGCGTCCAAATTGGACCGAAATTACTAAATATTGTACTGTGACTCGTCAATTCGCCATGTGACTTGTCCTAAAAGTGCAAAATATTTTTATATAATTGAATAGTATTATTCGAAGTCTGTTTTATATCGATAACGGAACGTACCAATCTGTGCATTTCTTAAGTTATTTTAACGTCTTGTATGCTTTTATATTATAATTTATAAATAAATGTTTTAAAATATAATTTTTTGTTTCATTTTAACAACCTTGATCGAATTGCAAACGCTTTTTTGACTGAAGTAATTAAATAAAGTAAGTAGTTATAATATGTATTGAATATGTGTACCTATGTAGTTAGATTGATGAGTTATGACTATTTCTTAATAATAATGGATACCTACCTACACATTAAAATAAATAGAAAACCCCTAATAAACAACAATAATTGATAATTTTAAGCTATGGTAAGGTCCCGAATACTCCGAACATAAATTGAAAAATCCTACATTTTTGAGAAAATATTCATAAAAAATTGTACGTACTTATATTTACCAAATTACATTTTTAGTCAATTCGGTTAAGTTTTAGCATGTTTTAGTTAGAATTTTGCACGAATTTTGAATAGCTCTTCGTGTACAAAAGATCTTTTACCTCCCTTTGAGAGCTGTCTCAAATCTGATAGGGTCCGGGTAGAATGAACAGGATTATATTGTCGGCGCATATTATAACGCATTTATATTTTATATCGATTTAGCCTGAGTACTCACATTTAATTAGTAGTACATAGTAATTTTTAGAGTTAAAATTTCAAACATATTTATGTTGAGTATTAGCCTAGTTATGATTGATTTTATAGTTATTTTTTTTAAGTGTTTAGTTATCTTGCGCGTTGAGAGTAAAATTTCAAGGTCCTGTCATAGAAATACCGTCACGTCATGGAGTAAGGAGACGATTTTGGTATCTTTAATTCTGACTTTTTGGTTTCACATCTGACACGAATTCAAACAATAAATGTGTAGCTTCTTAACCATCCACTGTATTCTATGATTCTATCATTCCAATCGATTCGTTTCGATCGATTTCAATTTTTTCATATCAATAATTTTGTCCATCAAAGCATATGTTATATGATCTAAAGCAACAACTCTGTGACACATTTAAAATCGTAAAGTTATTAACTTAGGTTATTAAAGTATGAGAATAAATTTTGAGTTGCGCGGTGCAAAAAGTTTATTGTAGTTTATTAACTAGCTTCACAGCCGGCGGATTCGCTTGCTTGGTACCGAGTAATAAGAAGTTTTATACAAGCTTATTCAGACAATTATGTGCAAAATTTCTATTATCCATAGACCCGGCTATCCATTGACCATAATGAAATACTACTTTTATAAAGGCAATGAACAATTATAGATATTATAGCATTTAGAAATGAAGAAGTATAGGCAGTGGTGTGAGATTGGTCGTTTATGACAACTTTAATTTTTGATAGAGTAAGCTGATAAAAGCATTTTCATAGACGAAATTAATTCTCTAATTAACAGAGAAAAAAAATCACAAATTTTGCATACCATTTGCATGACTTTAAACAAAGAAATAGGATATAGGAAGATAAGAAAAAAAAACAAAATAATAGACAAATATTTTATTTCATAATCTGCCGCAAAACTTACAACTAAATTAATATTATTTACACGTGAACACAAATTACATAAAGTTAATGCTTAGATCATTAAGTAATGGATAACACTCACAGGCGCTTCCCCTTTTGCCGAGGTATAAGATTATTCGAATCGAAAAGTCTTATGCTTTCATAAAAACTATTTGCGTAATCGATTACAAACACTCTGCGTATTCGTAAAACATCGAAAGGACGTCTGCGAGTGCTCCGCTAAAATGCCGTTTTGTGCTGTCAAGTCTTGCAGAAACAAGTCAAACACATCAAGTATTAAAAAAGATGGAATAACCTTTCATTTGTAAGTATTTTTTTATTTTTTTTACGTAAATATCAATTTAAATGCAATTTCTAATAATCGTCGATGTATCGTTTAGCGATATGATCAAGACAAATAATCGAGTCATGTGTTTACTCGATCATTGATGCGGCTTCACGAGACTATCATGGAAAGAAAGTATACAAATTTAATCTTTATGAACTAAGAGATAAAGTTGAATTTAAAACGCGATATTGAACCGCATTCCCCACGAGACTATAAAGCGATGTAGCGAGACTATCTTGAAGAGAAAATATACAAATTTAATCTTTATGAACTAAGCGATAAAGTTGAATTTAGAACGCGATATTGAACCGCACTCCCCACGAGACTATAAAGTGATGTAGCGAGACTATCTTGAAGAGAAATTCAAATTTAATCTTTATGAACTTAGTGATAGAGTTGAATTTAAAAACTCGTCGCTTAAAAGGTCGTAAATTTTTACGACTTTCTTAGTGACGGACTGCTTTTAACTTGAACGTCGATAAAAAAATATTTTTCTAAGTATAATTTGAAATGAGATGAGAATTAATCTTTATTATATTAAAATTTTACACAACTACATAAAAAGGAGTATAATGTTTATTTTGTAAGTCTTGTATATATTTATTAAAATTTACCTACGCTCGGTTACTTTTAACTGGCAGAACATTTTAATGGTACGGAACCCTTCGTGCGCGAGTCCGACTCGCACTTTTTTGTAATGTTAATCTTGTAACCTTTCTATTATGTAATCTATACTAATATTATAAAGCTGAAGAGTTTGTTTGTTTGTTTGTTTGTTTGAACGCGCTATTCTCGGGAACTACTGGTCCGATTTGAAAAATTCTTTCGGTGTTAGATAGCCCATTTATCGAGGAAGGTTATCCATACTAATATTATAAATGCGAAAGTAACTCTGTCTGTCTGTCTGTTACTCAATCACGCCTAAACTACTGAACCAAATTGCATGAAATTCGGTATGGACATATTTTGATACCCGAGAAAGGACATAGGCTACTTTTTACCCCGGGACTTAGGATAGGTTTTATCCCGGAAATCCCACGGGAACTATGCGGGTTTTTCTTTAAATGCGCGGGCGAAGCCTGGGGCGGAAAGCTAGTAGGCTATATATCATCACGCTACGACCAACAGGAGTGGAGCCACGGGGGTGAAACCGCGCGGAGCAGCTAGTTTGTTTATATGTATGTATTAATATTGCGTATATTTCAGATTTACAAAAAATCCTGCTTTAAGGCTAAGGTGGATTGAATGCTGTGGGAGAAAATCAGAATGGACACCTCGGTACAGAAATAATAAAAATTTCTGTACCGATATTTATTTTATTAAATATAATATGTGATGTGTTGAATAAATACATATTCAAATACAAATAAAATGGCGTTTTATTGTTTTTTCGTATGCATATAATAATGATGAAAACGTTACAAATGACCTGTGTAGTATTTTTTATGAATATAATATTAATGTTATTTCTAATTTCAACAAAATTATTATTTTTGTAATATCGATATGGTTACTAGCGACTAACCCTTTAGAGCGATTGTATTATTACGTATATGTACAGAGATTTTTCTGTGTAATCGATGTATGTGTGCAAAAACATGCTAGTCTGTCAATTTTGTAATAGTTTGAGTTTGTAAAGACACAAATTATTTTTGTGAATGTGTGATTGTGTTTCAAAGTGTGAGTTACCCTCCCCGCACCAAAATCGGCAGAAAGTTTAGTTAGAACATTTGCCAGCGTGCTCCATCCATTACTTAATGATCTAAGAGTTAATGTCACTGTCACTTTACACCACAGATAACAAATATATTGTTTATGGCAATACAAAATGGCTGCTGCCATTTCAATAAATTTATGGCAAAACATAAGGAAAACCTAGGATTTCAATGATAAAGACAACAAATAAAAATTTATTCTATTCCTTATTCGGGGGCGTCCATAAATTACGTGAGGTGTTTTTTTAAATTTTTCCTCCCCCTGGTGAGATGTCGTGAGATTTTATGTAACCCCTTCCCCATCCCCCAATGTATGAGAATATACCTTTATTGAAAATATGCTACAATATTACGATATCTTCTAAATGCATTTTATAAGGTACGTATAATTTTCAACAATTTTCATATAAAACTAACATTACGCAGTGCTAATTTAACGAGTGTTTTATATTGCAACTTTAGAATAAGAAATACCGTAAATGACAAAAAATATCTGTAGAAAAGTAATAGACAATGAAAACTTTTAAATGGAACTGTCACATTGACAGTTCACGCATATCAACTTTTATTTGTTTTTTTTTTTATTCTAAAGTTGCTGAGATTCATTAAAATTTTATAAGTCACATGCGAACTATTTCAAAATAAGGGCACTGTCATTTATTAGTTAGCACCTAAATTAATTTTAGCAAAACTTAATATTATAAGTTAATTTGTAGGCCCGTTTTAATATATTATTTACAATATACATTAAAATTTTTTGTTTGTCGAAAAAATATAAGGCACCTGTTGTTTTTTTATACAAATAAAATGAACTGTCAAAATATTTTATTATCTAAAATAAAGGCTATCTATATATCTAAAATGTAAAAAGTTTGTTAATACCTTAGTATAGTATAATTAATATAACGGAAATTAATTCCGAAACTGGGATCAAACCTACTTTTTCGATTATATTGTCTTTTTTATCAAACGGGCCTTTAAAATATAAGAATTTACTTGTAAAAGTTAACAAAAACTATAACAATTTACATGAAATAAATTCAGTACTTTAAAAATGCAGAAACAAAAAAAAATTACAAACTAAAATATTTACACTTATATTAATTAACAATACTAATCGGCACTTCCATATTTATATATATTTTAACATTTTTACTTATTTATTTATTTATAATATTATTTTATTTATGAGATTATTAACCGTACCTCTTAAATATATATTTGTTCATTTTGTTATATTCGAAAAATTTTCTTAGAAATGAGTTCTCAAAATCTTTTTTGACAAAAATTTTGCAAAAACGAAAAAAAATAGCAGTTTTGTACTTTCTATGAAACATTTATGACATATTTTTTTCATTGTACATAAAAATATTATAAGTTATAGCTGCATACACATTAAAGATAAAAAACAAAAAAAAAATAAGAGGTATTTGTTGAAAAATGTTAAACCGTAAATTTTGAAGTAATAAAAAAAAAATCAATGTAGCATTTTCTGAGATGAAAAAAAATAGGTATAATATACCAAAATGTAAAAAAATAGCCGTTAAACTATACAAAATATATTTACAATGTGGCTTGACGGCTTGCATGAGCGGCATGTTTGCGCATGCCTCAAACACTTGACGATATTCCACTACACTTACACTTGCACTAAATATGGCTTTTTTACACTATTTATAGTTTTATAGTGCGTTGGAGTTATTACGAATGTAGGGTAGTTAGAAAAATTTCATAGAAGAACTATTTCTGTCTAAAATTACATATTTTATAGTAATGAGATATTTAATTTAGTATATAACTATAGTGACCATAGAATTACTAGAAGTAATTTTAAATTATCTTTATAATTCATGATTACTCCAAGGCATGTAATTGTTATTTATAATTCTTCTAATTCCATAAATTCTCTAGACTTTTGGACTGTCTAAAAACTGCACTTAAAAGTACCGTCTGATCGATATAAATTGAAAACTGCTGAGCCGAAAAACGTCAAACTTTGCTGTATATGTTTCCTTTTTAACAAGTTTGTAAATTAGCGAAATTTGTTCTGCTAAGAAGATTTTTCACCGAATTAGCAAGATCGATAAATAAAAAAAATAGCAAGATAAATTTAACTGGGTTATTACGCAAATCGCTATTTACTTTTTACCATCATTTTGAAAATTCACATTTAAACTTGGCTATGCTTTTAGAATAAGTTTTTCTTTTCTTTGTGGCTCCTATTTGTCTCTCGCTCAATATCACCCTCTCTATACTTATGTCCAAAAAACAGTTCTTCTGAGTAATTATTTTTATACAATCTATACGGAAACTTCATTATCTTCATTCAACCTGATGGAATTATCATTAGCTGCTAATTTCAACAGAGTCTTTTTTATTCTGAGCGCCGGCAGTCGCACCGATGGGTTTTGGTGCCAACATTCCCGCATTAGATTCGCTAGGCCGACCATCGTCTGAAAAAAAAAAAATTATTTTTACTAATAATTTAAAATTGTTTTATTGGTAGAGCAAATCTAGACAAGTACTGGTTCGATTTGAATCGTCTTTTAATCAAAGATTGCAATTGGTATTTAATGCCTATATCAGGTTATGAGCATATAGTCTAAGATCCCACTGCAGGATTACTTCGTTCATAGTTTTTTTTTATTAAACATGCTTGCGGCCAAATTTTGACTGGCAACCTAGTCGATATATATTCTCCTAATTATAAATATACATAAGATTTTGGTTTCATCAAAAAAACTATGAACGAAGTAATCTAGCGGTGGGATCTAGTACTAATATATATTGTCTTATAACTTTGAAAACAGGTTTTTATGACGAATAGTGATGATGATAAAACTTATGGTGAGTTTCCACGTGAGTTTTTTTCAAAGATTTTCCACATTATTGTTATTATATTGATTATTCTGGTAATGGTGATGATAGTGACAACCATGATAGTGTAGGTAAAGTTAGTCATATTTGTTATAGTGGTGATGCAGCTAATGTTGGTATTTGTTATAGTGGTGGTGCAGCTAATGTTTATATTTGTTAAAGTGGTGATGCAGCTAATGTTTATATTTGTTAAAGTGGTGATGCAGCTAATGTTTATATTTGTTAAAGTGGTGATGCAGCTAATGTTTATATTTGTTAAAGTGGTGATGCAGCTAATGTTTATATTTGTTAAAGTGGTGATGCAGCTAATGTTGGTATTTGTTATAGTGGTGATGCAGCTAATGTTGGTATTTGTTATAGTGGTGGTGCAGCTAATGTTGGTATTTGTTATAGTGGTGGTGCAGCTAATGTTGGTATTTGTTATAGTGGTGGTGCAGCTAATGTTGGTATTTGTTATACTGTTGGTGCAGCTAATGTCTGTGATATTGACAACGGTAATGATGGTAGTAAAGATACAGATGACGTAAGGAATGTTAACGATATAAATGATATTCATGATCACCGTAATAGTGGTTTTGATGATAATAATGACTTTTGTAGACGTCAATCATAATGACAATGACTTCAATGATGCTGTTGCTGAACACTCGAAGCTGTGCCGTGCGGGGCCAGCTCGCGGGGAGGGGGGGGTACACTCACCGGGTGCGGCAGGCGGGGGGTACACTCACCGGGTGCGGCAGGCGGGGGGGGACACTCACCGGGTGCGGCAGGCGGGGGGTACACTCACCGGGTGCGGCAGGCGGGGGGTACACTCACCGGGTGCGGCAGGCGGGGGGTACACTCACCGGGTGCGGCAGGCGGGGGGGACACTCACCGGGTGCGGCAGGCGGGGGGTACACTCACCGGGTGCGGCAGGCGGGGGGGGGGACACTCACCGGGTGCGGCAGGCGGGGGGTACACTCACCGGGTGCGGCAGGCGGGGGGGATACTCACCGGGTGCGGCAGGCGGGGGGGGCACTCACCGGGTGCGGCAGGCGGGGGGGGGCACTCACCGGGTGCGGCAGGCGGGGGGGGGACACTCACCGGGTGCGGCAGGCGGGGGGGGACACTCACCGGGTGCGGCAGGCGGGGGGGGGGACACTCACCGGGTGCGGCAGGCGGGGGGGTACACTCACCGGGTGCGGCAGGCGGGGGGTACACTCACCGGGTGCGGCAGGCGGGGGGTACACTCACCGGGTGCGGCAGGCGGGGGGGACACTCACCGGGTGCGGCAGGCGGGGGGTACACTCACCGGGTGCGGCAGGCGGGGGGGACACTCACCGGGTGCGGCAGGCGGGGGGTACACTCACCGGGTGCGGCAGGCGGGGGGGACACTCACCGGGTGCGGCAGGCGGGGGGTACACTCACCGGGTGCGGCAGGCGGGGGGGGACACTCACCGGGTGCGGCAGGCGGGGGGTACACTCACCGGGTGCGGCAGGCGGGGGGGACACTCACCGGGTGCGGCAGGCGGGGGGGGCACTCACCGGGTGCGGCAGGCGGGGGGGGGGCACTCACCGGGTGCGGCAGGCGGGGGGGGACACTCACCGGGTGCGGCAGGCGGGGGGGGACACTCACCGGGTGCGGCAGGCGGGGGGGGGACACTCACCGGGTGCGGCAGGCGGGGGGGTACACTCACCGGGTGCGGCAGGCGGGGGGGGGGACACTCACCGGGTGCGGCAGGCGGGGGGGGGACACTCACCGGGTGCGGCAGGCGGGGGGGTACACTCACCGGGTGCGGCAGGCGGGGGGGGTGCACTCACCGGGTGCGGCAGGCGGGGGGGGGGGGGTACACTCACCGGGTGCGGCAGGCGGGGGGGGTACACTCACCGGGTGCGGCAGGCGGGGCGGCTGGGGACGGGCGCCGTCCACGCACACCACCTTGCGCATCAGCTCGAAGCTGGGGTCGTGCGGGGCCAGCTCGTGGTACGGCGGTAGGGGCTCGCGAGCCGGGTTCGCACGGCATGCAACCTCCCATAGGACTAGGCCGAGCGCGTAGATGTCGCACTTGCGGTACGATTCGAAGCACGACATGTTCATGCTAGAGGAAGTTATAGAATACGTCAATAAAGTGATTCAATTTATATGTCAATAACATGAATACTGATTAAATTTGCGGGTAGAAATATAAAAACGAATAGTTAGCAATTTCAATCAAAACTGTAATAATCATTATCAACAGTGACATATAAAAATTGCTTTCTGCAAAGTACGCATTGGAATCACTAAATATAAAAAAGTATATCCACTGCAATCTTGGCATAATAACTACTAATGATAATGGAAACCAAAGTTAATTATATTTTCCGACACAATATAAGTAAAACGTTAATGTAATACTGAAGATGAAAAGTGAAAACGCAAGATTAAGGGATTCAATATATTAATAAAAAAAATTAACAAAGAGAAAAATCACAAAAACAATTATGATTTCTCTAAGGCATTCGATTGTGTAGAACACAAAACGTTATTAAGAAAACCTAATTTTCATGGAATCAAGAATTCTGCTGAAGGTCTGACAGCTTTTACCTAACTAACCGAATCCAAAAGCATTTCCCCAAAGGCCAGAACTCACCGGATACAATTATGCATGTGGGTCTCCCACAAGGATCTATTCTAGGTCCGTTTTTATTATAAAGTTGCTATTTCGAATTTATTCCACTTATCAAATTGTAGTTTTTGTCATACGAAAACGTGATGACTTCCCACGTAATAAACAATTGTTTATAAGTAATAAATTTATTACTCAATACCAAAAAACAAATTGCGGTTTATTACAAAGTGTACGGAGACATCAAAATATCATCTATTTAGATTACCAAATACACATAGACAACATCTAATTATCTAAAACTCCACCTACCTCTGATCCAACATCTCCGGGCTCATGTATCTCTTGGTGCCCTGTCTGGGGTTATGTATCAGCCCCTCCGCTACATGTTGCCTTGTGACAGCCAACCCTAGGTCCGCTATACAACATTCACCGTTCACTTTCATAAGGATGTTCTTGGATTTTATATCGCGATGTGCTATTGCTGGTTTTCCCTGGAACAATGAATAAATAATTTGTAATGTATAAGTTAACTAGATTTCCGCCCGCGGCTTCGTCCGCGTATTTAAATAAAAATTTGTTCCCGATCCTGTGGGATTTCCGGGATAAAAAGTAACCTTTATCATATTCTGGGTCTTCAGCTACCTACATACCAAATTTCATTGTAATCGGTTCAGTAGTATTTGCGTGAAAGAGTAATAAACATCTATCCTTCCTCGCAAACTTTCGCATTTATAATATTATATGTAGTAGGATATATTTTAGTATAAGGTACTTAGAAATAGTAACTAGTATGTAAGTCATGATTTCTTGTGTTCATCCTCTTTTGCTCAATAAACATCCAATGGTCAAATGGAGTTTTATTCCATCACCTTCCTAAGAATATCACATCACTACATAGTATAAAACAAAGTCGCTTTCTCTGTCCCTATTTCCCTATGTCCCTTTGTATGTTTAAATCTTTAAAACTACGCAACGGATTTTGATGTGGTTTTTTTTAATAGATAGAGTGATTCAAGAGGAAGGTTTTAGTATATAATTTATTAGGTTTTAGAGAAAGCGGGCGAAGCCGCGGGCGGTAAGATAGTAATTGATAAAGCTTAAAATAACTAAAAACACGCTTAAACTCATGAAATTATTGTATTGTCACCGATAAGTGTGCAAAGTTGGAACTTTGAATTAAATCTGTCCATTTAAAGCAGATCAAAATCAAATATAAAGAGTCGTGTACATATACACAATGATATTTTATGTATAGATACGTTATATACTCACAATATATCCAAAAAAAAATGCTTCATATGCAGTGTCAGGCACACACAAATACAAGTTTAATTTTACTTAATTTATTACATTGACAGACTGTATAAGAGAGATGGCTCTAATAAAATGATATAAACAAAAAAGACAAAGATAGTTTGTCACTTCCGCGCAGGTGTAAGCAAAAGTCATAAGAATTCACCAATTAAATATAAATAAACAAATAGTTGCCATGGTAATTGGCAAAGACTAACACACAGAAACAGAAGGTTCAATGTTATAGATGTTACGTTTCCTGCACAAGTAAACAAATGTGACAACTTCATTTACTATTTAATTATTATTATAATGTTGTATTAAAATGAAAAAAACTTTTTTGGAGATATAACTGTATTAAGTATTTATTATTATTACTAGCTTTGGTGTTCGTTTTCGGTCATCATCATTTCACCCGATAAACACCCACTGCTGAGCATAGTCCTCCATAATGAACTCCATAAATAAGGACCGATCTTACGCTATTCGTTTCAAGGCGGTTCCCGAAACCCGTACAAGGTCATCACTCCAACTTGTAGGATATAATAATAGTGGTGCCTAGATGAAAAAAAAAGGATGAAATAAAAGAAAGGATGAGGTATAAGCCTTTTTTATCTAAAACACAAAATATAAAATTTATGTTCAATAGCTATTTACAAAAAAAGCAAATAGCATTTTTCGTCAGTAGCGATAATCTTTTCTTTAATGTATACGTATATTCAACATCATTTTTGCAAACAAACATTTTTGCCATCACGATTTCATTGTATATTTGTTAATTATATGCACTGTGTGGATTTAAATATAAAAATAATCAAGTATTTACCCAAATCGAAATTAATAAAATAACCGTTCTATTTTCAATAATCGTATCTACATGATAATCTTTGAACACAGTGTACGCTAGCTTTGTCACACCAGTGATTGAAGCAATGTTTTATCCCTTTCATTATTTCAATACAAGTGTCAAGCAAGTGTCATTCATAAAGAATTGTAAATTGTTATTTTTACTCTTAAACTGTAATAATTTAATATATTTTCCTGTGATATGATATTTCTTTATCTTTCTTTATTTTTTTGCACGAATACGTGCACTTTCTGAACACACAGGAAGGCATTTTCGACAACTTTAATGTACCTATCGGCACATGCGCTCACTGGGACCGGTCACAATCTGACTGATTTTTGACTGATTGCATTGGTCCCAAATAGGACCAATTCACGGAATCAGTTTTGGTGCGTTGATGACGTATCTACCTCTTGTTTCTATATATAATATCATTGCATATACAGGTGAAGCTGATAAAAGCGTGTTCAAATGAACTATAATATTGTGTATTTTAGATTTTTTATGAATTAATTAATGATCATTTTTTGCACATAATGTTTCCAGCATTAAAATGGCGAATACCATAATAGATTCGATACACATAATCGCCTATTAAAATGTCATCAATTAGAAAACTCTGCCCAATAGACATATAGGCAGACTTTTGTTACCAATAATTTTTGTCACTACTAAGTAATAATGCCGCCAAATACTGTTTCTTGTTCTCTTTTAGTATATTTTAATACCTAAGTCTAAATAAATGAAAAGATGATTAATGGGGAATATTCATGTTTTTCTTTTTTGTCTTAAAATAATAGTTTACTATTTTATAACGTAGAAAAAAATATTAATGGGCTTCAAAATACTCTAGATATTTTTAAATAAAAATGAAATTTAAAACTTCTAAAAAATTTAAGCAGTTCAAACGGCGCCATTTTGCGCGCGCTTTGCGTGACGTCACATGACACGTCCAGTGGGTGTTTACCTTATTGTTTACTGTGCAGTGATGAATACAATGTCGTGCTAGATGACGTCACATTTCGTTCGACCAGTGGTGGCGCGTTTTGGAAGTTTGAATTTCGCTCCCTTATTTTGCACTTTTTGAATATTATTTTAGGGGTTTAAATAATAAGTAAATAAAACAAAATCCTTTTCATTATAATATTACGTTATTAAGTATTCGAGAAAAAAATATTTTAGGCCATTTCAAATTTTATGCATATTCCCTATTCTAGATTTTAAAACAATTACCTGTGTCCCATGTATATCAGTGTGCAGATGCAGTAATCCATTCACAATGGACAGACAGATGACCATCATTTGATGCCTCGTGAGGGTAGTTCGAGCTAAATGCTCGTAGAGTGAACCGAGAGGATGGAAATGCGTGATCAGCCATAACTGGAAGAGAGGGTTGTAATTGATAAGTTTTTAAGCATTACATATCAAAAAAATATCTGTTTAAAATTTATCAGATATTTTTTCGTCACAATTTTATTTTTTAATTTTAATATAGTTTGATATAGTTTAATATCTGTGTGCGATTAAAATTTAAAACTCGTTTTGAAATGTTCTTCTTTAATAAGAATCTCTTAGGACTTAGATCAAAGCGTAGCGGCTCTCACGGCTGCACCACTGCACCCATATCTCTTCTTGCATCTATACACCACTAGTTTTTAATCAGTACAAAAACTTTAAGGACATATTAGCGAATACATTATTATCATATGTATGATGTAAGAATTACATAATATCGATAAATAGCAAAGATATAACCATTTGTTTATTTAAGAAAGTCTCACTAAAATCATAGACACATTGCAGAGTTCATTGACTTATTCGTTGATAGTATTACCTAACCTTGGACAATAAAATGAAACAAGACATGTAGGTAGTTACTAACTTTATTTAGTTTAATTCCTAAATTCAAATCTCCCCTTCATAGGTACTTCATCCAGGCTTAGGACCAGCATAATTACTTTTTACATTAAATTAAATAGGTAAGTAGGTATGTAATTACAAAACAAACAATATCAAAATAAAATAAGCTATTCTGTATTGAAAGAAAAAACGATTTTGGCGTATTTAAGACGTTAGAATCAGCTGTTTTTACAATACCTAATTTGTAATGAAAGAAAAAACGATTTTGGCGTATTTAAGAAGTTAGAATCAGCTGGTATTTACAATAATCTTAACTAACCTTACAAGTATTTCAATTGTCCTTCAAAATGTCCACCACCATTGTCAATACACAGACGTGAACGTTTTATTAAATTGTTTTTTAACGAGAGAAGTACGTTTTTTTTGTCTTTTCACTTCATCCAATATGCGCTGTTTTAATTGTTCGACACTAACCGGCTCACTTTTGTTCACTTAATTTCACTCCACAAAAAGAGGTCCAAGGGTGTGAGATCAGGTGAGCGAGGAGCCCAAGCTGCAGGCCCGCCTCGACCGATCCACTGACTTCCAAACTCCGCTGTGAGAAATTCATGAACCGCAGCGTTATTCGACATTCGTACTACGTCGAGAATCCTCTTCAAAATACGCTAGTACATTACACGAAAACATTTTGTGACAACGCCTGCTGGTAAGCATTTACCACAGTTCGTACATTTGGCGATCGAGCGTTCGGGACTCGGGTACTTCTTATCTGTACATACGTACTGCTGCACTCGCATTTTCTCCACTCAAAAAGAACGCACGAAGCATAATCCCGTGATGTGAATTGATATGACATCGTACCGGGAAGAACGTAAACAAACGCGACGAAAAAAAGCAAGTTTTCACTTCCGCTAACAATTTGGCACTGTTTGTCGCGTTGGAGCGGGGGGCCGTTGGGGTGCGACGCGGGCGCAGGCCGCAGAGGGAAAGGGGGTGGCGGGGTGAGGAATGGCGGAGCTTCGACGCGAGTTTGCCGGAATTTATCAATGGATCTGTGCGGCGGACCTACTCGAAATCGTACGCTAGAAAATTACAACACAATACCTAGTGTGGGTCATTGATTAAATTATAGGTTTAACAATTTTTACATATTTATGTGGACAATTTTGGGACATTTCTGTTTGTTAGTGTTTTTAATTATTTCTTACACAAGTATGATTGGTTAAAGATACTTAACACCCTGTAAAATTTTTTGTACTGATTAAAAACTAGTGGTGTATACCCACGATATGCTATGATATCTTAATATATATAAAAAATCTCGTGTCACAATGTTTGTCCTCAATGGACTCCTAAACCACTTAACCGATTATAATTAAATTCGCACACCATGTGCAGTTCGATCCAACTTGAGAGATAGGATAGTTTAAACATGTAGGTACCACGGGCGAAGCCGGGGCCGACCGCTAGTATGTATATATAGGTATTATATAATGGAGGGTAGTTTTGTCGGCTTTTTACTGAATAAATCCCCACTTTGTCAAGCCGCTTTAATAACAGGCCGCGGATATCAGTTGCAATTCTTCCTTGACGACGCGGTTGGCACAGTGGTAAAGGAACTGCCTACTGAGCCGACGGTCCCGGTTTCGATCCCCGGTCAGGGCAAATATTTGTGTGATGAACTCAATTATTTGTTCTTGGGTCTGGGTGTTATCTATATATGGGTGATTATACAAAAATGGGGTAACTTTTGAGGATATTTTGTTTACTATATTTTTTATATCAGATTGTTACAAATTAGGGTGTATATGATAGCTAATCTAATGAATATATTGTTCCAAATCGGGCCAGCCACTTTTTTAAGTAGATTGTGAGATATTTTAAATTTTCTGGAATTGGCCTCCAGGGGACTGACGAGGCTAACATGGTACTGATAAAAAACACAATTTTGTAATATTCTTAAAGAAATTGAATGAAAATTACTACAAATCTCTCAGTTTTAATAATGGCACATGTCTTTTAAGTATTAAAATCACTTAGTTACGTTTAAAAATGATAATTAATAATATGTGATACTGGGAAAAAACAATGTCTCAAGTTTCAAAACAGCCTTCTGACATTTAACGCTACGTGAATATTCTTACTCTCTTACTTAACTTTTACTACTTTGACTTAGTTTTACTTGATATTTCAAGTAATTCACAAACAATAGAAACAAAAAAACGGCCAAGTGCGAGTTGGAGTCCTAACAAACCTATTTTTTATTATGTTTGTAACTAAAAATTTACACTTTTAGCAATTTTTCCTTTATCTGTGTTATAAGACGTTGCTATTTACCAAGTAGAAGTAAACTATATAGCAGTTTATAGTAGACTGTATACACGGGAAGCATCCTGTGTGTTTTTTTATTCCCTTGCGAATATTGAATTTTGCGGAAATTTGCAGTATTAACGGATGTAGGTATCTTTTGATTGCGTTGCGTTATAAGTTTGATTTTTTTACAGCCCCAAGGGTTCTTAATCTTGAGTATCCAATATAAATTTCAGATTGATTCCTCCACGCGTTCCAAAAAAAACGTCTTAACAGACAAACGGACAACAAAGTGATCCTATAAGGGTTCTGTTTTTTCCTTTTGAGGTTCGGAGCCCTAAAAATCTACCAATATTTATGTTAAAAGTACTAATTATAGTAAAATTAAAAACCAAAGGCTCGAATGAAAGTCTCATCTGAGTTTTCATAAGAGCCCCTTGACATTTTTATAATGTTATTAAGTATATTAATTAACTTTTATGTTATTTTGAGGTAATTTTACTAATTCACAGTATTATACGTATACGTATTTATCTGATAAATATAAAAAGCTATGCCCTGAAAGCATCAAAATCAATAATCAAAATAAGATAAGATCTTTTTAATGAAATTATTAGTAGTTTGTTTCAATAGCTCTTTTCTTTGCTACTGTTTCTTAAATGTTTCTTCCCTAGTCAAATTCAGTTTCTTATAGCGTGGCGCATGATATTTTAAACTGAAATATAAAATAGAAATGCTTATACCAATAGCAATCAAGATAAAAGTTCTCAAAAACGACAGAATCATCAGTACTATGGGGTCGCGTCAGTCCTCTGGCACGATATCTGACAAAGGACTGATGCCAGCGGATTGATGAAAAGGGACTTAATATGAGGTTATAATCACAAATTATGTTTTTTTGCCTAATTTCTAATATCAACAAACTATATTTTTACAAATCATAGTTAACCATTTATAAATGAAAATAAAAATCGGATTAACAATAAAATAACGACTCACCATAGGACTGAAATGTTGACTGGCGCAGCAAGATTTTAGAGGACAAACACAACCCTAGCGCTGGAACAGTTATGACGGCCGTCAAAATATGCGGTGCACAAGTAACTTCATTACCAACATTAATACTTAGACGGGGATTTGACCTCGACTTGTTGATATTTAGCGAGAATTTCAAATTTAAAAAACACACAACGGACTGACTAGTGAAAACGATGACAAAGTTTAATTTTATTTTTTAAATAAAATGGAAAACATTGCGTTATGAAAGTTGTAGTATATAATACTATGTACATCAAAGATTGTAGTGAATTAGTAAGTTTTCTTAAATCGATGATAATGTTTAAACGATAGTCACTTTATTGTTGGTTTTCGGAGTTGTGACATGCCAAAGTACTGACGTTTGAAGTATTAATTTATTTTTTTTATTCATTTGTATTTTAAATAAAGAAGTGAAATTGAGTGACCAAATAAAGGACGCTTCATTGTTTTAAAATAGATTGTTATTTGAATAAAATATAATAAGACTTTGTTTAAATTGGCTGATGACATCGAGTTACCCCATTTTTGTATAATCACCCATATGTATTTATAAAAATATTATATTTATCGTCGCCTAGTACCCACAACACAAGCCTTAATTGAGCTTACTGTGGGACTAGGTCGATTTGTGTAATAATGTCCTATAATATTTATTTATTTTTTCTGGCTCCTGAGACACAGTTTTAAACTAGTTCGGGAGCCGAAGGATTCATTATTTTGACCTGTGTAATTATGTCAATAAAGGATTTACTATTTATTTACTATTTATTCATTCCTTGAATATTGTTCACGGATATTGATATTGACCCACCTGTGTGCAACTGTTCCGGCTGGTCATGTCGCTGCCCACGTACGCGAGTATGTTCTCGTGTCGCAGTAGCACAGTGCTGTATACTTCGGTCTCTCGCCGCCAACTCGCTTCGTCCCGAGAGAATATCTAATATTGTTCACGGATATTGATATTGACCCACCTGTGTGCAACTGTTCCGGCTGGTCATGTCGCTGCCCACGTACGCGAGTATGTTCTCGTGTCGCAGTAGCACAGTGCTGTACACTTCGGTCTCTCGCCGCCAACTCGCTTCGTCCCGAGAGAATATCTAATATTGTTCACGGATATTGATATTGACCCACCTGTGTGCAACTGTTCCGGCTGGTCATGTCGCTGCCCACGTACGCGAGTATGTTCTCGTGTCGCAGTAGCACAGTGCTGTACACTTCGGTCTCTCGCCGCCAACTCGCTTCGTCCCGAGAGAATATCGAATATTGTTCACGGATATTGATATTGACCCACCTGTGTGCAACTGTTCCGGCTGGTCATGTCGCTGCCCACGTACGCGAGTATGTTCTCGTGTCGCAGTAGCACAGTGCTGTACACTTCGGTCTCTCGCCGCCAACTCGCTTCGTCCCGAGAGAATATCTAATATTGTTCACGGATATTGATATTGACCCACCTGTGTGCAACTGTTCCGGCTGGTCATGTCGCTGCCCACGTACGCGAGTATGTTCTCGTGTCGCAGTAGCACAGTGCTGTATACTTCGGTCTCTCGCCGCCAACTCGCTTCGTCCCGAGAGAATATCTAATATTGTTCACGGATATTGATATTGACCCACCTGTGTGCAACTGTTCCGGCTGGTCATGTCGCTGCCCACGTACGCGAGTATGTTCTCGTGTCGCAGTAGCACAGTGCTGTATACTTCGGTCTCTCGCCGCCAACTCGCTTCGTCCCGAGAGAATATCTAATATTGTTCACGGATATTGATATTGACCCACCTGTGTGCAACTGTTCCGGCTGGTCATGTCGCTGCCCACGTACGCGAGTATGTTCTCGTGTCGCAGTAGCACAGTGCTGTATACTTCGGTCTCTCGCCGCCAACTCGCTTCGTCCCGAGAGAATATCTAATATTGTTCACGGATATTGATATTGACCCACCTGTGTGCAACTGTTCCGGCTGGTCATGTCGCTGCCCACGTACGCGAGTATGTTCTCGTGTCGCAGTAGCACAGTGCTGTATACTTCGGTCTCTCGCCGCCAACTCGCTTCGTCCCGAGAGAATATCTAATATTGTTCACGGATATTGATATTGACCCACCTGTGTGCAACTGTTCCGGCTGGTCATGTCGCTGCCCACGTACGCGAGTATGTTCTCGTGTCGCAGTAGCACAGTGCTGTATACTTCGGTCTCTCGCCGCCAACTCGCTTCGTCCCGAGAGAATATCTAATATTGTTCACGGATATTGATATTGACCCACCTGTGTGCAACTGTTCCGGCTGGTCATGTCGCTGCCCACGTACGCGAGTATGTTCTCGTGTCGCAGTAGCACAGTGCTGTATACTTCGGTCTCTCGCCGCCAACTCGCTTCGTCCCGAGAGAATATCTAATATTGTTCACGGATATTGATATTGACCCACCTGTGTGCAACTGTTCCGGCTGGTCATGTCGCTGCCCACGTACGCGAGTATGTTCTCGTGTCGCAGTAGCACAGTGCTGTATACTTCGGTCTCTCGCCGCCAACTCGCTTCGTCCCGAGAGAATATCGAATATTGTTCACGGATATTGATATTGACCCACCTGTGTGCAACTGTTCCGGCTGGTCATGTCGCTGCCCACGTACGCGAGTATGTTCTCGTGTCGCAGTAGCACAGTGCTGTACACTTCGGTCTCTCGCCGCCAACTCGCTTCGTCCCGAGAGAATATCTAATATTGTTCACGGATATTGATATTGACCCACCTGTGTGCAACTGTTCCGGCTGGTCATGTCGCTGCCCACGTACGCGAGTATGTTCTCGTGTCGCAGTAGCACAGTGCTGTATACTTCGGTCTCTCGCCGCCAACTCGCTTCGTCCCGAGAGAATATCGAATATTGTTCACGGATATTGATATTGACCCACCTGTGTGCAACTGTTCCGGCTGGTCATGTCGCTGCCCACGTACGCGAGTATGTTCTCGTGTCGCAGTAGCACAGTGCTGTACACTTCGGTCTCTCGCCGCCAACTCGCTTCGTCCCGAGAGAAGAATATCTTCACGGCCACGCTGTCCGCGCACCAAGCGCCTCGCCATACTTCACCGTAGCGACCCTTAAAAAAAACATTTTTAAGATTATCATTAAAATCAATATTACGAATGTTTTAATATTTACTACTAGCGGTCCGCCCCGGCTTCGCCCGTGGTACATATTTCTATGATAAAATGTAGCCTATTACCTTTCTCGGGTATCAAAATATCTTCATACCAAATTTCATCAAAATTGATTCAGTAGTTTAGGCGTGATTGAGTAACAGACAGACAGACAGAGTTACTTTCGCATTTATAATATTAGTGTGGATAATATTGAATTATAGACGACAAACGCAATCGCTCATAAAAGTATATTTATTTCCGCTTTAGCAACGAGAAAAAATAAACATAGGCAAGAAAACATACTATGGCATATGAAATTAGCGCATTCAATAAAATCAAGATAGTAATCTTAATCTCGCTTAAAATTACCAGATTTATAAAATAAGGTAACTATCATATTGTGTTGATAAAAAGGAGACGGACAAACTAATGTATGTTAACAATCGAATGCACTAACTTATACAGGGTGTCCCACTATTGGTATACTAAGCGCGAAGTGACTTGTAGTTTTGCATACACTGATCACGTAAAAAATACTTAAACAAAATGACGCCAAAAAAATTTTTCTTCATTTTTTCCTTAAAATTCATGTTTTCTTCTCTAGCTTCGCGCAGCCCGCATATACCGCTTCGCTAATGTGAGCATTTTGTCTATGAAAACTAATCTTAAACGATAGCTCACGTGCTAGTGGCAAAGTTGAGCGGGTTGCTTGTTATAGATGTACACATAGAGCTTTAAGAATTCATCTATTTGTCAAAAAAATTCGTCTGGAATTTTATAAGTATTTTTTTACGTACTCAGCGTATGCAAAACTATAACCTCCTTGGGGCTTAGTATACCGTTGCTGGGACACCCTGTATATTATCATTTGTATCTGATGTGGTGAAGATTTTTCAATAAATTTTTTAATAAAAGAAAAAAACAACAAAACCAACATACCTTCCCGATCCTCTCAATCAACGTGACCTGCTTCGCCAGGGTCCTCTGCACCATGAGCGGCAGACCGGACCCTGAGCCGCTGCTCATGGATGTTTCGAGATACTCCCGGAGTGTGGAGTCTCCGGCTGCTACAGCTCGGACTGCGTTTTGGGAACCGTCTATGCCTGGAAAATTTATTTATTATTAACACAATATACATTAACAAAGTACAAACAGTACGGAAACTTCATACAAACGTTCAAAATGGCTCACGCACACTAGCAACTGTTTACGAGAATCGTAAGGGTATTCTTATATTTTCCAATTGTCATAATACCCTTACGATTCTCGATTCTTATTCTACAGTACAGTGGATAAATATTATTGTGGTATACATGAAACATAAAGAACTAAATACGCAATGTCAATGAAAAATTGTCCGAAGCAACACTCTGCCTACGCGTATATTGTGTTGGCAGAGTTTTCTAATGAGCGACTTTGAACATTATTACAAAGAAATAAGGAGTTAATTACAATTAATGTTTTGTCATATTTATAACGCGATCTTTGTAGGCGATTGTGGGTCTAGTTCTTTATGGTATGTCATCGTTTTAACTACAAACCATTCCTATAAGATCTATTTAAAAAATTTGTCCAACATAATATTGACAAGCGTAATTATAATTCAAACTACATATTTTAATGAGTACATTACCTTCATAGAAAGCACTCGCTACTGGTGGACTGTACAAATTATTCGTGAAATAATTGGAATCCATGCCCAATTTCTGAGCCGCTTGAAGTACCCTCAATCTGTAATGACAAATTACATAATATTTATAATTTTTTTTAACAAAATAATTGTAATTACAATATACGTATTACAACATTTAACAGATTTGCACATGAAAGGTATTTATTTCAAATTGTAATAATGAAACGGAGTGTGTCTTTTTGAAGTGAAATTTCTTGAGGCGCGTTGAGAGTAAAATTTCAAGGTAGCGTCATTGCAATATCGTCACGTCATGGAGTAAGGCGACGATCTTGGTATCTTTGAATCTCACCAAAGAAGTTTCACTTTTGACACGTGTGCTCAGCACAGACGCTTTTGTATTGAAATTTGACAACAAGAAGCACGTTAGCAACGATCTCAATCCTTCAGAGCACTAGAATTTTGTATTTTTTTATTTTAAACTACCTGCGCGCTGTGGTTTCATTCGCGTGGCTCCACTCCTGTTGTAAAGCTGAGGAGTTTGTTTGTTTGTTTGAACGCGCTAATCTCAGGAACTACTGGTCCGAATTGAAAAATTCTTTCCGTGTTAGATAGCCCATTTATCGAGGAAGGCTATAGGCTATATATCATCACGCTAAGACCAACAGGAGCGGAGCCACGTGGGTCAAACCGCGGGGCGCAGCTAGTTTAAAAAAAATTAGTTGCCTGTAAAGTCGGTTTACTGACGATAGTTGAACGTGACAACGGCCTATTGTGCTTCTTTGTCGCTCGTTCCGCGCTCTCGCTTGCACTTCAAGCCTACATGGAACGCCTCAGAGCGAGGTAACGCCGCATGAGTCATGTTTTTTCGTGCGTGCAGCCGGCTATCGAATTATAAAGCCTTGTATCCACTTGAGCATGCTCAGGCGAATGAGCGGCTCATTTGGCCGAGCCGCTCAAATGGAGACGCCTGAGCACGCGCGGCCCGAGCATGCTCAGGCGTCTCCACTTGAGCGGCTCGGCCAAATGAGCCGCTCATTCGACTGAGCATGCTCAAGTGGATACAAGGCTTTAGACGTTGTCACGTCAATATCTCGGCACCTGTGCGTGCGGCGCAGCAGCAGCACGGCCAGCGCGGCCAGCGCGGCCAGCAGCAGCGCGGCGGCGAGCCCCCCCGCCCACAGCGCGCCGGCGCCGCCCGCGGCCCCGCGCGCGCCCGCCGCCAGCGAGGGGAACGCGCCGCTGTTGCACATGTCGCCCGCACAGCATGTGACGTTCAGCAGGCCCGCGTGCCGCTTGCGAACGCTGTATACACGAATACTTGTGAATTCCAAATAGACAAACACAAACACTTATTCAACTAGACTTCTTTAAGTGTCACGTTCAGCTGGCCCGCGTGCCGCTTGCGAACGCTGTATACACGAATACTTGTAAATTCCAAATAGACAAACACAAACACTTATTCAACTAGACTTCTTTAAGTGTCACGTTCAGCTGGCCCGCGTGCCGCTTGCGAACGCTGTATACACGAATACTTGTGAATTCCAAATAGACAAACACTTATTCAACTAGACTTCTTTAAGTGTCACGTTCAGCTGGCCCGCGTGCCGCTTGCGGACGCTGTATACACGAATACTTGTAAATTCCAAATAGACAAACACAAACACTTATTCAACTAGACTTCTTTAAGTGTCACGTTCAGCTGGCCCGCGTGCCGCTTGCGAACGCTGTATACACGAATACTTGTGAATTCCAAATAGACAAACACAAACACTTATTCAACTAGACTTCTTTAAGTGTCACGTTCAGCTGGCCCGCGTGCCGCTTGCGAACGCTGTATACACGAATACTTGTGAATTCCAAATAGACAAACACTTATTCAACTAGACTTCTTTAAGTGTCACGTTCAGCTGGCCCGCGTGCCGCTTGCGAACGCTGTATACACGAATACTTGTGAATTCCAAATAGACAAACACAAACACTTATTCAACTAGACTTCTTTAAGTGTCACGTTCAGCTGGCCCGCGTGCCGCTTGCGAACGCTGTATACACGAATACTTGTGAATTCCAAATAGACAAACACAAACACTTATTCAACTAGACTTCTTTAAGTGTCACGTTCAGCTGGCCCGCGTGCCGCTTGCGAACGCTGTATACACGAATACTTGTGAATTCCAAATAGACAAACACTTATTCAACTAGACTTCTTTAAGTGTCACGTTCAGCTGGCCCGCGTGCCGCTTGCGAACGCTGTATACACGAATACTTGTGAATTCCAAATAGACAAACACAAACACTTATTCAACTAGACTTCTTTAAGTGTCACGTTCAGCTGGCCCGCGTGCCGCTTGCGAACGCTGTATACACGAATACTTGTGAATTCCAAATAGACAAACACAAACACTTATTCAACTAGACTTCTTTAAGTGTCACGTTCAGCTGGCCCGCGTGCCGCTTGCGAACGCTGTATACACGAATACTTGTGAATTCCAAATAGACAAACACTTATTCAACTAGACTTCTTTAAGTGTCACGTTCAGCTGGCCCGCGTGCCGCTTGCGGACGCTGTATACACGAATACTTGTAAATTCCAAATAGACAAACACAAACACTTATTCAACTAGACTTCTTTAAGTGTCACGTTCAGCTGGCCCGCGTGCCGCTTGCGGACGCTGTATACACGAATACTTGTAAATTCCAAATAGACAAACACAAACACTTATTCAATTAGACTTCTTTAAGAAGCGCTTTTGAATTTTTAAAAATACACATTTCAATATTCACCACCGGTTCGGCGAGCAGTTTCTAGAGAGAATAGCTAGCAAAAAAACTATAGTGCACATACGAGCTGCAACTGTGAGCGACTTTAACGTTTTACTTTTGCATGCAGACTGCATAAAATTACCGTATTACTGTATGTATTTACACTCTAATCGTTATTACACACTTTCAATCAATTCATTGCAATTTCAATAAAATTAGACAGTGAAAATGGTCATTGATTATCAAAAACTAAACTAACAAAACAAAAACTCACCCAGACGACGGCTGATTGCTATGACATGTGAACTGATAGTGATCGACCCTCTGGAAGCACCCCCTGGAGTACCGCAGCTCCCCATCAGATGTGCGCACGGTTGACTTGAAGCAGTATAACGCTAGGTCACACGTTTGTGACTCATTGTCACACTCTGGCGATTCACATTGGTGACATTTGTACCTGGGAATTGATTTTTTATGATTTAATTATATTTTTGGAATTTTAACAAAATAAATAGGTAGTGGATAGTCTGTCTGTGTCTTGAAAAACTATAATTTAATTAAGTTAAAATATTTGCATTGAGGGTAGTTGACGAATTTAAACTTTCCATGTTATTTGTAATTGTAACATACAAATAGGACTTTCCTTTATTAAACATTTAAATAATTTTTTAATAATTAAATTCAAAGATAGTATTATGACATCAGGTTACCTGATTTATGCATGCATAATAAAACTATTAAAAAAATGTATGAATACATTTATCAATATTAAAATTGCATAGAGTTTACATCCAAATCCTCTACTGTATTTCACATTCCCTTAATTACACTCATCTTATTTTTATTAATTGTTGATGGAGGCAATGGAACAGCAATTTGTGAAAATACATGATCAATAATGATGTGAAACCAGTCAAAGCTACAGACAACTAGTATGTATTACTAAAAACTAACTACACAACTAATCAAAGTATTGTCTAGCTCAAATGGTTTGACCATTCTAACTTTTAAAGCAAATTGAAGCACCAGAGACCAATTACACTAATTTTCATAATTATTTGAACACTGCTAACACTTTAGTGTTAAGGATCTGCCAATTGGCCTGTTTAGTGTTAAGATGGTGCCTTATTTTGAATAACAAATATTTTAAAGTGTATCAGAACTATTTTGTCATAAAAACACACACAGAACACCGCTTATAGATTTTTTCTTCAGCCAAATTATCATACAAATATTGTGGTGGCTGCAGTAACTACTACAATTTTTTATCACTACATATAACTTTTTATGATACTACTATACTTTAATTATTCATCACTATCTACTCACTGCAAACCATACTCACCTCTTCTGAAACTTTCTTCTCCTGAGCAGCAAAAAAACAAATTAATTCATTTTAACAATACAACATTATTTGTTATGTGCAATTAAAAATAAATTTATGTTTCAAGAACATGCTAATTCTCCTTAAGTTTAATTTGGAAAGGAAGAGCTTGTTATGCTATTAATACACTGTTTTAGTGCTCAAAAAAAATTATGTTACTAATTATTATTGTTTATCTTTTAGTTTGTTTTTATTCACAACTAGCAAACCGGGCGAACTCCGTTTCGCCACCAGAGACACCTTTTCTTTGCTATAAACCTCACGGAGCCCAAGACCTTTCCAACGAATGCAAAACCGTGGAAATCGGTTGGTGCGTTCTGGAGTTATAGCGTCAGGAAGGAAAACCCGACTTATTTTTATATAGTAGATAATAAGTAATAAATAACCTTATGTATCTAGCCCAAAATACTGTTATTTAAACTAATAATTAATACATAAATCTATATTTAGATTTAACCTTTTCAAATTGAATAATTTAGGTAGAGATTATAAACAATATTATTATGTTGATAGACTAAAGACTTACCTTGGATGGTGAACCATCATCTTATTATCAATTGGATCATCTTGAATAAGGTGGTCGGCTTGTGTTTGTGTGCTTGGGAAAAGGCCATCTTTCTCCAAATTATCAAAACCTGCAAGGCCAGCTAAAACAAAATTTAGAAATGGTTAAAACCTTCGTTACATAAATCATTTCAAAAGTGATATCGTAAAAAGCATACCTACGACAATTATGATATCATAGTAAATGTTATTCAATGTAAATTTTATGAATTGTTTAATAAAATTAATTACGTACATAGTTACTTTAGTAATAAACAAAATGACTTTATGTTGTAAATCGGTCAATGAGAGCAACTTTAAAATATAACGTGAATTAATTCATGCAAGGTATCTGCTCAGAATTTGTAAATAAACCCAGAATATAATAGTGGTACGACGAAAACAATAATAAAAAATATTAATGTACAGACGACGCGGATGCATGTCTCCCTAGCCATTATCGCTTGAAATTATGACATACAATTAATACTGTGATTGCAGATCACTTTTATACGAATAAATAATGTACTATTATTGATTAAACTCACCATAACAAGCACTTATTAATAAAAATGTGAATAAATATCCTACAATGACAACGTCCGCCATTCTTCATTCATCATAATTCATAACAAAGCATGAAATCGGTCACGACACGAACTTAATAAAATACCTTGGAACTATTTTAAAATAATCTGATAAATTATAAAGGTAAATCTTATTTTTTAATATTTCATGACTCTTTATAAATTTCTTTTATTCATATTTTTATTCTCAAATTTATTTTAGGAGTTCAATTGAATACTGAGATAGTTGCGTTTACGTTGCGTTCAGAAAGTTTAGAAACGCAAATTGTTTAGTGTTCAGTTTAGTGTTTTTTTTTAATAAAATAAGTAATATTCAAAAAAATTATAAAAGTTTTAAAATGTTAATTTATTTAAAGATGATGTGATTTAATAAGTAAGTATTACACACATCAACATCAACATTTATTTGTTAGAGAAAAGTGGCAACTGGAAAAATGTAAAGTTGGTAACATTGACCGATTTAAAAATGTCGGTTTGCTTGTGTTTTGTTTAAAACTTTTCCCACAAGTGTATCTTCCACGTTTGTTACAATATTTTAAATAAAATAACAACATTTTAATCACTCTACTTCGCACCTGAATCAGTGCTCTATACACAAAATGCCCAGAACTAAGCGGCCTGGGCGAAAACAGGAAAAAGTAGCAGAAGATGATGAGACATTGAAAAAGTTCAACAAATTAGGTATGTGAACAAATCTTAGATCATGAACAAATCTTAGATCATGAACAAATAGTAGCTTAGATCAAAAACTAAATCAATATTTATATCTAATACTAGCAGTTTTTGTGTTAAAGATGCGCTATTCAATATTAAAATCGTAAAAGTCTTGAATTTCGTAATTATAAATAGATGCTGTTGACTGTATGAGTCCCATCCTGCATTAGGTTAAAGCAGTCGTCGTCACACTTTTCTGGCCAAGGGCCACACAGGGTAATGTGGGTATCAGCGCCGGGCCGTAGAGTAAGGGCGTTTGCTACTAATACATATTCGATTAATTTCGTTATTTATTTCGACTTTAAGAAAATAAAAAAATACTCGTATATTAAAATATTTATTGCAGTAAGAAAATAATGATAACATGTTTTTATAGGACATAATATGTATTTATAAATTTAAGAATTATGGTGTTGAATTTTTTTAATTATTTCTTGTATATCGGCATCTTTGGGGCTACATGCAATCCTCATCGTGTCTTCTAAATGAGTAGAAAGACGATTGCGGTATTTGTTTTTCAAGAAGCTCATTTTCGAAAATGAAGCCTCACAGAGATAAGTTGAAGAAAATATAGTTAAAACAAATTGTGCGCAGTCTTGTAAACATCTATAGTTGTTAGGTAAATTTTTCCAAAATTCAATGTATACCTGCTTTTCACGGTGTTCGATGAAATTAGCTTTGAGCTGTGTGTCGTGCTTTAGTTCAATGATTTCATTCATTAACTGTGTTTTAGAAAATCCAAACTGGCAGAATAATATCATATCTTCGTTTTCAACGTGCCATGGGTTTTCTACAAGTAGAAAACAGTTCTTAATTTTTCTCACATCAGAAAATCTATTTTGAATTTCTAACAGATATTGTTTCAAATAGGTAATCATATCTTCATAGATAATACTGTCTGGATTAGAAACTTCGGACTGCAGAGCAGCAACAGTTGGAAAATTTGAAAAATCTCGTGCTTCGAGCTCATTTATGTATAAGTGCAGTTTAGCTTCAAATGCGAACACTTTATTTGTCATTTGTCCAATTATTTTGTTAGGTCCTTGCATATCTAAATTCAGACTATTGAATTTCTTAGTAATATCGGTCAAAAAAGCCGCAAGTGTCCACCATTCATTTTGCTCTAGTTGAGGGTATTCTTTACCACTTTGTTGTAAAAAAAATATTATTTCGTGTTTCAAATGAAAGAACCGTTCTAATACTTTTCCTTTGCTTAACCATCTGACGGCCGTATGTAAGATAACATCGCCATAATTAGATTGTAATTCTTCAAGAAGGTCTTTGAATTTTCGATGATTAAGTTCGCGCGCGCGAATAAAATTTATAATGTTTATAATCGTATTCATCACATCTTTCAATTTGTCATTAGAAATTTTACATGCCAAAGTTTCTTGATGCAGCAAGCAATGAATGGGCAACAAATTATTATTAATTTATTATTGTTGTGCGTTAAAACAATTGAAATGGCTGGCCGAAACGAGTGCGAAGTGTAAGCGCGGCGAGCGGGGAGTGGGAGGCAGGGAACACGATTCGTTTCTAAAACAAAATCGCTTGCACCGATGACCACATCTGTGAATCGCCCCTTTTTATGAGGTCCAATAGTAGTTAAAATAGAATAAAAAAAACGGAAGAGATGTAGACCTTTTTGCATAACGTCTTGTTAAATGTTGTTTAAAAAACTAAAACTGCCACATCTGTGATTACAAACAATGGTGACAGATGTCTGAACAAAGAGAAATTTGTAATGTTTTAACTATAGTAGAGCCATTTTAATAGGCAACATTTGACAGTTGAACTGTCAAAATTTAAAATACAAAATTAAAAAACGTAACCTAGTAACGACGACATAGAATAACATGATATTTCGTTTTGTTAGATCTGCACATTTGCTTAACTTTTTTCAATTACGATTACATATTTATAATAATAATGACCGACACAAGTAATTTAAGATTTCATTTTACTGATAAACCATTCTAAACATAATAAACAATTTCTGAATTGAAGAACTGACGTCGCTACAATTTTGTGTCAATAAACCTTTTTTCTTTTTAAATACCAGAGATGTTACTCTAAAAATCGAAATCTGACATCTAGAATCGAATGCATTGATTACTTTTGAATAAAAATCATCATAAATTAATAAATTCGATTGACAAATGTTTCAAATCCGTATCGATTAATTCACTTTAATCGATGTTTTTAAGCAGGTTACCTCTCTTCGAAGATAAAATTGATAGACGTCAAATGTTGCCTATTAAATTGGCTCGACTATAAAGTACACATAACCGCTTCTGTACTACAGAAGCGGCCTCTACAGAATCTGTAGAGGCCCACCGCTGCAAAAGAGAATAGTCTTTAAGGTAGAAAGAGTCTAAATTGACCGACGTACCTAGTTAACTATTGAAATAATTTGCTGTCGCGGGCCGCACGACTAACGGCCGCGGGCCGCAAGCGGCCCGCGGGCCGCAGTTTGACGACCACGGGGTTAAAGGTATTTACCGCTATTACAGTTGCTGACCAAAAAAACAAAATAGACTCGGAAGCTCAGATGCAAATACGCAATGTTGAGATTGCATTCAAGATACTCCTTGGTTCAATAAGTGCAAATAACTTTCAGAAAACGTTGGGACAGCTGGTAAGTTTAATATTAATAGCAGTTTTTATCCATTCACGAGTTAAATGCATTGTTATTGAGATACATTATCTGTGTGTCTTCCTGTTGTAAGATATGTGAATAATGTCTGATAATTCAACTTATACAATATTTGTGGCATGATAAATGTAGAAAAGCTTTTTGGAATCTAATAGCTTCTATTAAAAAATATAAAAGTTTATATTTATGTGTAATTACCACTTGAGTATATTAACATAATATAGCAATAAAATTGCACAATCAATATTACAGAAAACAGAGTTGCAACTCAAAGAAGTGCCGTCAACAAGACGGTCCAACACGAGACGCTCCTGCAGATCTGGATCACATGATGACGGTAAGTTTCACATAAATAGCAGCATAATTTACACTTTGTATTGTTATGAACTGCATTTTATAGTTTAGATTTCTTAAAAGATTTCTTAAATTAAGCACATACCTAATTTACTTTTATTTGTCTCATAAATTAAATTTTTATTTTAAAAACTATGACCGGTGTATAACTGAATTTTGGGCTTCATCTAAGAAATCTTAACTATGAATAGAAGCATAAGGTCATTATGAAACCTTGTTTTCATGTTTCACATATTTCAATAGGCCTTATCAACACATTGTTGCAGCAACATTATAGCAATTCAACATATTGAATTCGATATATAGTGTTTTATGGCATTCAAATGATTTATAAATATAAAACTTTAAAGAATAGAAAAAATTCAATCACAAGGCGGGATTCGAACATGCGGATTTGTTGGAAGACTGTTTGAATCTAACCGTATAATCAAAGTTTTTCTATTCTTTAAAATTTAAAACTCAACATGTTGATTTAAATATGTTGCTTAACATATGTTTATCATGACTAAAGGGCTGATTAATGACCACATCATTTGATCATTTTTGCAAATACACATAATATGCAAAGGGGCATCTTGGTACACTTTTCAGTATCATCTTTCATGAACTCATTACTTTTGTGTTATTTAAATTTACTACTAATAAGAAATGTTCTATTACATAAAATTGATAATAATTATTATGAAAATAATGATTAAATTCTGCCACCAGAAGTAACCAGTCAATTAGGAATTGAAAACTTGAAAAATTTATATGTTACACAGATTTATCAGTAATAAGTATCTGGTAAATATGAATATAATACCAGAATTGAAGGCTACATGTAATATCTAGAATATTTTCAGATTCTGCACTATTGAATGTTGATTTGAGGGTTAAATAATTGATGTACAAATTTATTTATTAATCAATCAAATAAAAAAATAATCATTGTAGTTGGATATAGTGAGTAGAATAGATACAATCTGCTTATAGATTTTGGTATAATTAACATATTATGTATTCATATTGCTCCCTATCTAATATAGTATTTCAGAAGTAGAAGTAGTAGTAGAAATATCTTAATAGTTCGTAATTGCATACATATAAATTCTTCTTCTAGATAAAAGTAAATCTATACATATAAAAATGAAACCCGTTTTCCTTGGTCACGGCATCACGCGTGAACGGGTGGACCGATTTCGATAATTCTTCTTTTATTATATTGCTTGAAGTACGAGGATGGTTCTTATGTAGAGAAAAACGTAAATATGTACCACGGGCGAAGCCGGGGCGGGTGTTTAATAGTATTGCTATTGAACACCACATCAGCCCACGAAATTGTGACTTTTTATTATTGTTAGGGCCGATTTTTCAATGCTTGGATAAAACTTATCCGTCCAATAAAGTATTACACGATAATATTAAAATGTCACGTAAACTGTCAAATACGGGCAATTAGAATACGTTTTTAAAATGGTAGTTTAATACATTATTCGACGAATAAGTTTTAACCAAGGATTGAAAAATCAGCCCTTAATTAGACTGTAGTTTATTATTGCATAAATTATGGAGGATTGGTTTGCACATAATATTAACGTAATCATTCATCATCAGTCTTAATGAAAATTAATAAAAAACATGATCAATTTATTACTCAAAGATATATTTTGGATAATTTTCTAAACTTAATTAAAAAAAAATATATAAAATCATGACTATCTCGCTTCCTATATATTCTCCAAGTAATCACATATATAACAGCATCTCATTAATTTCCACTAACGCTCTCTGGGATCAGGGTACCTCACGGAGAACTCGTCTCAGGGCTCTGGGGAGCGCGGTGCTAAGAAAACGTACTTGGGTGAGTACTTGCTCTGTGTTGTGTGCTTGCTTGTCTGTTTGTTTGTTTTAGTCGATCAACAGTAATAACTAGATAGTGCTTCAACAAAATTAAAGCAAAATTCTATATACTACATTTATTTTTTTAGAAATCAGAGATAGGTGTTTAAAGTAGTTATAAGTTCAACTTCATTATAAGCTTAGTAATAACTTAGTATAAGTCATAAATCGAAAATCTAATTCTTATGATCGTTTGTCACAAAAAAACGAGCTTTTTTAGTTGATGCGATCTAGTTGCTACTGTAAATCGAAGAAGAACTTAAATATTATATAGATGGAATAATCAATGTTTCAGCAGATTGTTCTATTTTCAGCTTTGTTTTTGGTCTTAGCTTTGGCTACAGCAAAGTATAATTCGTAATATGTACTTCTTTGTAGACATTGGTTATTCTGTTTATATTTTTTATAACTAACAAAATGAGTCGTTGATTCATCATTCACCATCTATAATATTATAGTTTGTTTATCATTTCATCATTCCCATGATATTTTATAAACAGCTTTATTGGTATCCTTGCTTTAGTTAAGTCAAATCCGCCAACCTATCAGTTTACCATCTAGCAATTGATTTAGTGGTCTATAATAAATAGTTTGCGCATGAAGTATTAACATTTTTACATGCGCATACTTCCCCCACTACGCAAAAATTCGTCAAGTTACGTGCCGTCTATATATAACATTGATTTCTAAACAACAAATTCACCAAAACAATCAATCAACCACTCGATTGATTGATTGGCAACCAACCAATCAATCAATCAACCAACCAATCAATCACTCCAGCGCCCCCTTCCGCCACCCGCACAACCGGTCGCCGCTCGCGCTCCGCAGACGCATCTGCCCGTTCTGCCATAAAGCCGGCGCCGCGTACTGCCGCGCGCCGCCGCTCCAAGTCGGTGTACAGGACGCCCGCGTACAACAAGAACGCGCTAGTCAACTATCCCGCTATCACACCGAAGGTAGGTAGAAAAAATACAAAATTGGCTACGATTTGCGAAAAATAGAAGGATCGTTTAATGTTAAGTCGGTTAAGAATAGTGAAGTCTCGTGGTTAGTCAGTAACTGTATAAATTCCTTATTGTTTACTAAACTATATTTTTCATGTAATAAAACTGTTTGCCAGTTTTTATTTTATTTTTCATATTTGAGAGTTCAATAATGTTTTTAAACCACGAACCAAACATAATTAAAATTCGTTCAGCTGTTCTTGAATTATAAGAACGTAAACGAGAACTTCCTTTTTAATGAATAGATTTTGTAATTTCCCTATGTATCAATCTATAATCTGCACTTACAATGCTGAATACATATTTGTATAAATAAATAATTTATTAACAAATTGTTCACAATACAGGTGACACCACACACGCCGCTGACCGTGCTGCGTCAGCCGCGTCAGGGTGAGATGGTGGTCTCCATGTCGGGATCGCCGGTTATGGTGCCCACTTGTTACACGTAAGTTGTTTATTTAATGTATACTAGCTTTCCACCCGCGGCATCGCCCGCGCAGTCAAAGAAAAACCCGCATAGTTCCCGTTCCCATGGGATTTCCGGGATAAAACCTATCCTATTTCCCGGGGTAAAAAGTAGCCTATGTCCTTTCTCGGGTATCAAAATATCTCTATACCAAATTTCATGCAAATTGGTTCAGTAGTTAAGGCGTGATTGAGTAACAGACAGACAGACAGAGTTACTTTCGCATTTATAATATTAGTATGGATTGTTTATGACGCAGGCAGGCAGGATAACTCAGCCGTTTTATGAACAGCCTAGGCTTTTTATTAAATGGCTTTCTACAGTAGAAAATGGTTGCTGCTAATTTGACTTGCGTAAGCTAATATACATAATAATAAAAAACTCCCAACTTAAACATTTATTTATTAAATCGGACTTCTTCTACAAGCACTTTTGAATCGACATAACATTGTTTTACTATTTACCGGAAAGCAACAAATATTTAAATTAAAATTTTCACTAAAATTCCAGAATGAAACCAGACGAGAAAGCCAATTGCAACATCCTGTTGCAAGACGGCACAATGCTATCGCTTCAACCAAAGCATCTGCGACAGTCTCAAGCCTACATTCCATTCTCACTAATGGACAACAATGTACTGCTACAGCTCAAGACCTTGAAAGAAAACCTCGACAAAGTGGTCAAGCTTGGTGAAAAAGCCATTAAGTGATAATGATTAGTGACAAGTGTTTGTGATTAGTGCAAATTCGTAATATTATAGTGAACAGTGACGTGATGTGCTACAAGCGACACTGGGTATGTTTAAATGTAGGTATTATGATGGATAAAGCCTCTTATTTGTGGTAAACATTTGTTAATGAATAGTTGATCAATAAGGTTGTAGTAAAAATTGTTTTAAGGATGATTCACGGTACTCTGTGTCGCGTACGGGTAAAAATATTTTGCTATTTTATACTTTTTGTATGAAGCGATTCATGCCTGACCGTGGCTCAGCCGCGCATGGACGGGGCACGTACCGGGCAAGGCGTTAAAATGTTGATGAATATTGTTCCATTTGCTGCCCTGGTACGGTGTTGCGTGAATTATGCGTTAAGGCCTATTCAAACTACAGCAGTATCCGCTACCACCCTTTTTTTTTTTTTTTTAGTGGGGAAATCTTGCATAGATACCCACGGCCTCCGGGGAAAGGGCCGTGGGTTATGTCGGATTCCTACCGACCAAAACCCCACTGTGTTCCGTCAAGCCGCATCAACGACGGGGCCACGGGTATAGGTAGAATTCGTCCGTGACATCCGCTACCACCCTGGGTATTAGAGTCTCTATAATATAATATTTAAGAGATTTAATCGCGTGCCCGCTACCCGCGGCAGATACACAGCGGATACCGCTCTAATCTGAACAGGTCTTTATAGCTGTCGCTCCTCCTCCCAGGAGAACTTTTCAACAAGCCTTATCAACTCAACATGTTGATTCAACTTTATTGCTAAATATGTTTACCATGAATATGTTGCTCAGAGTATTTTTATGATGACTTATTAAGCTCAATGCATTTAATTTGAATAGATATTAGTTGCTTTATTAAGTTGTGATCGTAATGGATGGAAATATTGGGGTTAGTCCCGCTATGGTATGGTCCCGGTATGGCACCCTCTTAAAATACCTATCAAAAAGTCCCGCTATGGTACCCATCTTTTAGATCTACGTTAGACAATAGAAGGTACAACTGAAAAGAAAAGTGTATCTATAAATAAATACTTTTAGGAGTGTATCAATAAAACGTCTGTTTGCGATATTAAATCAGTCTTTTATTAATTCAAAATATTTATAAAAAAATATCAAACAGTAAAACGAAATATTAATTGCAATGTTATTTTTAAAATAATCAACAATATTAATTACCAATAATCAACAATAAAAAAAATATAAAAAATCCACATCTCAGAAAAGTATTACTGTAAATATTATAAACTACAAATAAAAACAACATCCAGACATAAATATTAGTTACAAATAATCAACATTGAGAAAAGGCAGTAATTGTAAATTTATATAAACTACAAAAATAATCAACAACCAACTAGACAAATATATTAATTACAAATAATCAACATGGAGAAAAAGGCGCAAATTGTAAACATAAACTACAAAAAATAATCAACATCGAGAAAAAGTATTAAACATTTTAATAGGCTAAAAACAAAATTAAAATAAACTATTTTTTTAAATGTTCTGATCGAAATGTTGACTTTGATATGTTAATCAGAAAATCACCAATGGAGATAGCTTTATTTTCGTAACTTTTTGTTAGCTTTTGAATCTGGCGGTCGATTTCTATACTTGTTCTTTTTCTTGAATTTATAGGTGATCTTTTTAGTCGAAAGCTATAACAAAAATCATCAGTTATTTAAGTTAAGCTATATTTTTTTCAGTAACCGTCTGTAATAGAAGGCGACAGCCAATAATATCTACCAAAATAAATAAAATCAAATCCATTTTCAAATTCTTCTATGTACTCGTATTATGTAAAAAAATATATATCTGCTTTTAAAAATATTATATCTGCTTAAAAATATTGTCTAAAAAATACAACTTACTTGGCTTGTTTTATATCAAAGTGACATGTGTCGTTGCCAATTGTTTGCAGAAACAATAATAAACTGGGATTTTTTCCAATAACTTTGTTGAATCTGCCATTCCATGATTCCGCCAAGTTAGTTGTTCTATGGCGTTCATTATGGCAACACCAAATGAGGTCTGGATATTCAAGCCACTGAGTGACAAAATAGTCATTGAATTTGGTCATAGCTTCATCGTCGAAACTGAAAAAAATACTTATTAAACGTTCGTACTTGTAAAGCAATGAAATTAACAGGTCCTTACTGATATTGTTGTTCTTTACTTTTTTGCCATATAATTAGAGTTAAGTACTCAAACATCATTTTGGAAAGTAACCAAGATATTATACCTATTTTCCATTATATGCAGCCAGCCGTCTTCAATATCTTGTTTTGGCAAAAACGCCAAGCCTATGCATTGCTTAACATGGTTCGAGGACTCTTCGTGTTCCATGAGATTTAAAGATTTCGCTTTTTTGATAACGTTCTTTTGAAAATGTACGTTACATCCATTTATTTTGATATCAGGAAAAATCTTCGCTGCTGCATTTATTACTCCTATTTCATAATCGAAGGTAAATTTCTATGGACGCCATTCAGGCAAAGTTTGTTTAATCAATTCGAAAACTTTTTCATAAGTTTTCCCTTCTTTGTTTTTTAACAGAATATAAAATAATGGTGCTACATTCGTGGATAACTCAGTGCTTCCCATGTCTCCATGAATGACATAAACTTTTTCGAATGGGTTTGGGCAGCCGTCGAAAGTGCCATCACCAAAGTAATGCGTTACTATATTCCTTTACTTCTGTCGAGGAAAATATAATTATTCGATTACAGTCTTCATTACAATAATCAGCCAATACATACTTATTAAATTCTTCTGGTATTATAATTTCTTCCACATTCTTAAATTGTGTTTTTGGTACGTTCAACGACTTATTTCGGTGTCTGTATAATACTGTTTTTAATTTTTTATAGTCAGGAACATTTCCTGTAAGGTGTAACCCTTTGTCTTTTAAGTTACCCATGTGTTTTTCGAAAATTTTCTGTACTGATCCGTAATTTGAATTTACTTCTTTTTTGCACTCACTTATAGCCATTTGAACTTCATTGTCTTCAAAATGTGGCACGCACTGATCACTGTGTTTATAATCTTTAATTATTGTATTATTGGTATTGTCAATAGTTATATATCCACTACATTTAATACTATTTCTCCTATTTACACAATGCCAAGTACTTGAATTTTTATTTTCTCTGCGTTTAATATATTTATGTCCGGCACGTAATAAAGTTTTTCCACCGCGTCGACTGTCAATAATTATTAAATTTACACCACGTGCACTACTTGACCCAGACATTGCAATAGATAAACTAACAAGCTATCCTGCAAATAGCAAACTAAACCCGGAATAATACTGTCTCTCTCTATTTTCATAAAAACAAAAGGGAAGAGCTAGATACGAATTCGAGGAAGGGCTCGTCTCTATTGTTTTACGAAAAAACCGGTTGGTCAGGTAACTACCTGAAGTGAAACGACAATTACCGAGCGTGATTTGTTTAAAAAATAGTATTAATAAATATTATCTTGCTTAACTATAATAGTTAAGAAAAGATATTTTTTATTAATACTATTTTTTTCTTAACGCATTGTATAACTTTTCTTTACAACAGTACCAAAAACTGAAGGGTACCATAGCGGGACTTTTTGATAGGTATTTTAAGAGGGTGCCATACCGGGACCATACCATAGCGGGACTAACCGAAATATTGGATGTAATATAAGAATATGGAGTGTATTCTTTTTGGAACGAAGTTCCTTATCGCGCGTTGTGAAAGGGGGCTACAGGGAAAAAAATTTACGAAAAGTTGTCACGACACTTTTTGCTAGAGTTGTAAGCCGTGCGGCGTGCGCGTGGTTATCTGTCTGTCTCTCTCTAACTTGACACTTCGTTCCATCCGGATGTCCCTTGACATCGCTCAAGTTTTTGTTTAGTTATAATTATAAATAACAATCCAGTTTTTCTCGTTTATCTGATCTATTGTCAATTCGCATGCAACTGACCTAAAGTATGATCAGTATTTGCACACATATTATGTATTTGAAAATAGCTCATGTAAAATAAGTAACTATTTTATTATTTGACTAGCTTTTTTAATGACAATACCATGGATAATTTCACATATATATGTATTAACTAATATACCCTTCATGTATATCAATGAAACATACATTTAATAAATCAGTAGATTAACGGTTGATTTACATGAGACAAGCGAATGCTCATTCTACCACCACTGTCGAAATTTTAGTGTAAACAGGCATAGAGCATTCTTTTGTTGTTTTTAAAATGCTCGCTCGCTCGATATAAACTGACGCGAGCAAGAACTTTAAGTCCTGGAATATATGTTGTTGATATTATAGTATTATATCAAATCTGAGGTAGAAGCGGCATACGCGCAAAAACACGTTCCGTTTGAAGTCAGCTAATTAGTTTGGTTATGTTGCTAACTCTTTTCGTCTAGTGCTTTTAATGTATATTCTATCTATGTCTAACGCAGAACGGCTTTAACTGATAGTTTATTAGCATATACCGCTTCTATGTCAGTTTGTGTATGTATTCTAAGCTTTAGGCGTTCTTGCGTGTTCGGACGTGCTCGCGACCTTGGGTGGTCTCTTCAAAGTGCTCTTGTGTTTTAGCTCTAGCTCTTTGTTCCTTTGATGTAAATGCTGAATACGAGTTTTCGTTTACACTCAAAAATCCCCAAAGGATGCTATTGTTCTAGCTGTAGTTCGTTTGGTGTAAATCCATCCTGATAGGAAAACAATGCAATATGTTTTTGACGTGACAACGTCTTATAATTCGATAGAGCCGGCTGCACGCACGAAAAAACATGACTCATGCGGCGTTACCTCGCTCTGAGGCGTTCCATGTAAGGCTTGAAGTGCAAGCGAGAGCGCGGAACGAGCGAAAAAGAAGCACAATCGGACGTTGTCACGTTCAACTATCGTCAGTAAACCGACTTTACAGACAACCAATTTTTTTCTGTTAAAATACATACAAGATGATGACCCACCCTATGTTTTATTTAATATAACTAGATGTAAAGATATAAAAACTATTACTTCATTTTATATTTGTTAGGTATGTTATAATATGTGTTTGTGTATTTGTTTGTCAATCATGGTACAAATTATTATTGACTTTATTTTAATTTCTTTGTGTGTGTATACACACTCCATTAAATATTTACAATACTGTAAATATTTAATGGATCGTGTAATTTTAATTATAGTTAATAAATAGTATTGATTCCTAATTACGTTTTTCTTTTAATTATGTGTTCTTTTGTTACTGCTTGCGTGAATTAAAATTTTAATTTTAAATTATACTCTGTCCATTATATTATTTGCTTTTTGACAGCTTCACGCCTATGAAGGATTGTATTGTCTATGTTAAAATGTCATACAAATAATTATCGTTCTTCATGGACAGGTCCCGCCCACTTAGTGATGTCTACACAGAATTATTCAATGATGGGTCGATAGATTATAATAATCGATAGAAATACTCTGTAAAATATATCCGATACAGAAAAACTCTTCTATTATGTTATATAATTTAAACGTAAAGACAACCAAATTGTAAGATAGAAACCAATAAATAATAAAATATTAGTTTAGTTTAGTTTTAACATACAATGCATAGATATGTGGTCTTATTATTTCATATCTTATTAGTATGTTTACGTTGTAATTATTATTTACGTACCTGATTCGATTTATGATAATATTTTGAATTTATAATTGAAATGGTATCACAATCGATAATCTTTTGAACATCACTTCTGGTATCACCCGTCGAGCTGTCAAAAAGCAATTCTTATAGTGGACAGACTATAAGTAATAAAATTAAATTTCAGTATCCAAAAAGGAATATAAAACATATGATTGTAATTTATCGCGAGACTAAAGTAAAATAGAGACAGAAAAAGGAAGGATAATTTCAAAAATTACGATTATTCGTCATAAAAATTAATGTCCACGGTGCGGCAACGTCGCTTCAACCGCTCTCAGTTCGTCGTGCGGCTGTGTGCGTGCACAAGATGCATTCTTCAAAAAAAAAAAAAAAGACACTCGGGCACTCGGGGACTGCCGCGGTAAAGCTATTGCATGCTATGCCTTCAAGCCACACCCCCGTGCCTGTCGGAGTGGGGAGCGTGAGGTTTTTTCGTTACGGAATTTCTGGATTCAGTCCCCGCGCTCAAGGCCCGCGATAGAAGCTATGCAATAGCTTAAAAACTTATATGTATAATTTGAAAGTTATTCATTGAAATATAATATTTTTAAGTTTCCTTCAAACTCAAACTCAAACTCAAACATTTATTTATTCAATTAGACTTCTTCTAGAAGCACTTTTGAAACGTCATTAAGTACATATTTTTAACATTTACCACCATTTCTTCCACTTCTTCCACATTTTAAATAACTGGAAAAGTATAAAACCATTTTTCGAGGCAATAGGACTTTGTGATCAGTTAGGGATTTAAAAATAAATGAAACAAAAATATCGAAAATCAATCACACACATTTTATTGCATAATTCCAAAAATGAGATTCTATCTAGAGATTTCTAAACTGCAAACTAATGGTAGCCATATTTTCCGAGGGTCTGTTCAACTTCCTTTACGTATTTCTCCGACACCTTCTGTTGTCTCATTTCGGCCACCTGAAATAGATTTTTTCCAAATTGAAAAAAGACGTGTGGCACTCGGGGACTGCCGCGGTAAAGCTATTGCATAGCATGCCTTCAAGCCACACCTCCGAGCCCGTCGGAGTGGGGAGCGTGAGGTTTTTTTCGTTACGGAATTTCTCGATTCGGTCCCCGCGCTCAAGGCCCGCGATAGAAGCTATGCAATAGCTTAAAAAATATAATACAAGCTTTGACCAGCTGCTTCGTTTAAAATTGAATAGCAATTTTATTGATGAGGCTTTCATGACATAAGTATAGACGCCTAGAGTGATGCTAAATCGCAAAACTAGACAAAGGTTAAAGTTTTCTGTAGAAATAGTTTTACTGGACAGATGAGACTAAAGTTTCTGCATAAAATCGGTCTATATGTCAGCAGTATATTTTGTACTTAGGGAAAAGAACACACTCTTCATCTACATTCGTACCTACCAATGAATATTGCGTAGGAACAGCGTTAACGAAATTATTATTTCGTTCTGATTTTGCCTAGTAAAATAATAATTACCTTATGTTTGATGACCTTTCTCTCATACTTGTCCTGCTGTTCTTGCTCCATGCGCAGTGCTACGCCTTCGTTGTGCACTTTCTCGCGAAGATCAGCCCTGTGAATGTATATTATTTATTTATTTGAAAAATTTACAGTTAATACAAATTTTGCTTCCAATACCTGTAACTTTTTCTTTCCGAAGCATATAGATATATCTTAAATTTCACCAAAATCGAGCCGTTTTGGCGTATTAACGGTTATACGGCTTATGAGGGTATAATACAATTACCTGGCACGTTCTTTGTCATTTATTTGTTTCATAATCTCTTGTCTATGTTGTTCAATTCGAGCTTTGCGTTTGTCCTCCAACTGAAAAAGAACTCTTAGTAAAATTTATCAAATTTTATTAAACAGCACCTAATAAAAGAAGATCACATCTTGTCTTAAAAATATTAGCGAAGCTATTAAAATATTCATGAAGAAGGCAATTTATTAATTATTACATCTGTATTTTGTAAAAGGTATGAAAATTTGGCTTTGAATACGTAGGTATAACGTAACGCATTCGTATGTACCTATGCGATATTGCGATTCTAGCGTCACAAAACTTCGTCTTCATAAAAACAAATATTTTTGCATTGTTCGATATCATCCAACACAAAATTTTAAATTATTTTTAAATTCACGCCAATAATTTCTAAAATTATCGCGTTCAACCCAATAAACTAACTCTAAAAAAAGTAGGTATAGATGGCGCTAATCGCTTTAACAGTATTATTATCGCACAAAGTTAAATAGCCATACCTCTTTCTCTTTCCTAATGAATTCTTCATTTTGCCGCGCGGCATTGTTGAAGCTCTGCTCATCTTTTGCTATTTCGCGAGCGATCAGACGATGGATGTCCGAAATCTACATTAAAAAAATGTGATTATAGTTATGATTGATGCTTTTCTTTTTTTGTATAATTTTATAGAAAAGTGGTGCAAGATAGAATTTTTTAATCATTGCAAAAAGGTAAAATGGAATTTAACGGTAAGTACGTCATGCATATTTCTTTTTTATTTGTACTAAAACTTACACAGAGTGTAAATAGTTTGATTCCTTCTTAGGCAATCCAATTTGAGCACGTTTAGCGGGTAAACTATTTTTTGACGTGACAACGTCTTATAATTCGATAGAGCCGGCTGCACGCACGAAAAAACATGACTCATGCCGTCATGCGGCGTTACCTCGCTCTGAGGCGTTCCATGTAAGGCTTGAAGTGCAAGCGAGAGCGCGGAACGAGCGACAAAGAAGCAGAAACGGACGTTGTCACGTTCAACTATCGTCAGTAAACCGACTTTACAGACAACCAATTTTTTTTTCATATCACGAAATCTAACCACATATTATGTTATTATGTAACGGGACATTAACAGACCTGTTGAATCCTGCCCTCATGCAATCTCCTCATCTCTCGATTCCTCTTAATAGCAGCATCTCTCTCCTTGCGGCGGCACTCTCTCTCCACGTCCTCTTGTATCTTGAGGTTTCGGATCCGCTCTAATTCTTCTTTTAGCTCTTGTTCTGCCTGTTAAATAATATACTATAGTAGTTAAAGATAATATGTCGCTAACAATTTAGAACGTTGAACGATACACGATAGTCTTTGTGCCTTATGTGGGGGAAAATTAAGGCATGTTAAAAAAATTGTACAACTTTTACTATTATAGTAGTTACTTACAAAAAATTAGGGCGGGATTGAGAGTGTGTGCGCGGATCTTAATCCATAAAAGATTTACAAAGAGATGTGATGGAATGTCAATTATAAGTACTTACTGAGATTTTTTGTAATTGTGCACGGATGGGACTAGATATTATTAGATTATGTAAATGCCTTAAATTTTGAACATAATTAAAAAACTTTTCTAATATAAATTTCGTCGTAGTCACAAACGGTTAATAGAACATAAATAACCGTTTCATAAATTACCTTTTGCGCCTTAGCGATATGGTCGATACCCTTCTGCTTAGCAGCCTTAATGGCTTCCTGTTCAGCTTTATTCCGAGCTTCGCGTTCCTGCTTCTGTTTCAGAAAATTGGCAATTCGTAGATCCATTATTCGTTCCTCTTCGTTTTGTACTTGTTTGTAATAGAGCAGCTCAGCGTTGCCTAAAATACAGTAAGTACTAAATAACAATATTATCAGGACGTTATTTCATAATAATTTTGGTATATTATATGGTATACGGTAAATGCCTTCTCTATTACAAGTTAAAACTCTATATCTATAACTATTTTAGTTAATAAGACGTTGTTCCAAATTAGTTTGGAAGGTATATATAAAGAGAAAGTTTTAAGACCATATTTCTCTTTTCTGCTATTGCTTCCAATACCTTATATTATATGCACGGTTTTTAGCATATATGCATTTTTTTGCATATAAACTCACCTTGATCCAATATTTCTTTAAGCTTAGCCTGTCTCCCGTGCTTCTCTTTCAGTTTTTGCGCTTCGTCGATTTGCATCGCGATATTCGCTTGATTTACTCGTATACTCTCTTCTTCTATACGCTCTGCTTCCATAATCTAAAAAAAAAATATGATTTTTAATAATTATGAGTTTAAACCTTAAACTTTTAGGTATATGGTTGTTACCTACTTCTTATTTTCCTCTATCAGGATTAAAGAAAAGAGATAGAGTAAGTAGAAAAGCAATTTATCAGAGTGTTTTAATAATATTTAATTTTCATCTCCCATAAGAACCTGATAGTGACCGCTTTGATTCAATAGTTACCATGCATACGCCTAGGTATCGAATGTTTAAATGTCGTGTTTATCAAAAAATATATGATCTACTTATCCACTTGTGACTACATAATATGTAATCGATTAGCGAAACAGGTACAGAAATCATCTGCCAAATACTCCACAAAGAATTCGAAGTCTTTAGCGTGTGATGTCTACATATGGGCAATTTCCAATAACCTTAGCGGTCTCATGAGCTTTGATCTGCTCCTTCAGCGCCGCCAAGTTTTGCAGACGTAGCTGGTGTCTCCGCTCCTCTTCTTCTTCAGCTCGACGCACAGCTGCTTGGCGGTTCTCTTCCATGATTGCGTCGAGCCTAAAATGATTTGAAGAAGATTGGACTGTTGAAAATTGGTGATAATATTTGTATTGGAATCCAAATACCAGACCCGATACTTAGGTTCTGAGGTGCTAACAAATTTTAGGAACAATTTTCGCCAAATTTTGATACCAAAATCGTGTATGTGTAGAATCTGCGTGTACGCGTAGTTTGCGCGTGCATAGCATTGTAATTTCGTAGGAAAACAGTATATTATGTATAATATGTGAGGAACAACTGCTCTCGATATCTGTTTCGTAAGTATTTTTGTATTTTGCACATGTTTGAATAGTACATTAAATTAATAAATGAACTTCCCTCTACCTTCGTTCTTCCTCCTCCAACTCTTTCTTAATGAGCTCCCGTTCCGAGATCTGCGCATCGCGAATGGCATGGCACTTGGAGGCTAGTATGATGCGGTTGCAGAGACGCGGTCCCTGCATATTGTCAGCTCGGAGGACTGACAGAAATTGTAAAATAAGTCTATATGAATAGCAGGATACTGGATCAAGTAGAATACGCTCGATCTATTTAGGATGGGATACATATTAGTCCAACAAAATTTTAATGAAAGCATTTACGCCTGTAGAAACTGCTGCTATTTTAAAGCCTATAGAAACTGCAGAACTACCAAACGTAGATTTTTGTGATATCTTACTAACTTATTGAGATTTGAGTATGTGCGAGAGTTTGTAAGAATATATAGATGTTTTCACGCTTAAACCACTGAATGAATTTTGATGATGAAATATCGTGACCAGAATAACTAATAGGTACTTGCTGGTCATAGTTACAGTACTACGTAAATCTGAAAAATTTTCGCATCATTATTATAATATCATTTAAAATAAATTCCCTACTCTCAGCTCTAGACAGCGTATGCGCAGCTTGGTCTGGTCCCTCCAGTTCTGCCGCGTCCGCGCTGCCGCTGGAGGCTTCAGCCCCAGGTTGAGGCTGCAGCTGCTCTTTGAGGAGCCTCTTGCGTTCCTCCGACTCTTTGGCGGCCTTCTGTATGGCCTGCTCTTGCGCGTGCATAGCTGCTAGTTGCTCTTCTTGTGTCACTTTCTGTGTTGAAAGCATTGATATAGACATTTTATATATCGGTGGTAGGATTTTGTAATAAATTAATTGGAACGATTTGTAAGAGCAGTGTGAGGAGGCGATTGTTAAAAAAAAACATTTTTTACCTAGACGGCATTGCTTCTGGTTCTACGAAAGCTATTAGTGAATTACGGCATAGTAAAAAACAAAAATGTTGTAAGTATACTTAAAAAAATATTTAAAACGCATAAAACATGACTGACTGTTAATATAAACTGAATATTATTTCATTTGAACCTCTCGTCCTTTAAACTACGTTTACCTTAGCCTGCCTCTTTAATCTTTCGTATTCATTCTTATGCATCACGGCTGGGTAGAAGTTGGGTTCCGTCTTCGGTACCAGCAGGGTTCTCCAGCCACCGATCTGCGGTACGAGCGTAAATTCGTGTTTCGGCAGCTCGCATTTGTGTATAGGACGTTTTGATAATGGGAACTTTAGACGACATTCTGATGGTCTGGAATGATTAATTATTTTGTGCGTTCATGACAATATTTTTTGAAGTGAAACTTCTTAGGTGCGTTAAGAGAGAGAGTAGTTTAAGGTAGTAGAGAGTAGAATTTCAAGACCGCGTCATGGCATGGCTCTACCGCTTTGAGGGCGCGCTCAAAAAACGTAAAAAAATTGCAAAAGCGGTAGGAAGGTTCTTCCAGAAATAAAATTCTAAAAGGCAATAATATAATAGAAGCAGATAGTAGAAAATAATATTTTTCAAAACCCATCCGTAAATATGTTTTTACCTGTGTAATTGATAACATCCCGGTTCACTCCCTTTCCGTATCGAATGGTATTTAATTCCTGCATGAGGATTTGGTGCGGGAGGTACTTTCGGCATGGTAATAAAACGAAATAATAATACAAATGATAAATTTATAAAAACACTCTTCTTTAACCCCAATGACTGTTGCTTGGAAACAGTTTGATTGTCATTTATTTGAAATAATAAATTAATATTGAGTTAAAATTATGGTCACTACTAGGAAATATAATTTTTTAACGTAACTGTTAAGTTGTATTATTTCAAAGCCTGAACTAATAACATAAATATTTATGTTTTTAAAAATGTAGCATGAAACTCCAGAATTTCTAAACGATACGTAATTGTCAAAAGCCGCTGTCAGGTGTCAATTGTCAAGTTGTCAACACCATCTGATCAAAAAAGAACTAAATTCAAAATTGATAAAGTTGTAGGCGTGAGTTGACCACAGTTTTCTATTTATTAAAATTAAATAGTAGTGTTTGGTTACATAAATAATATGTATGCATTTAAATAAAACTCATTATGTGAGGGAACAGTTTGATAATAACGTAAATTAATTTATTATTTCATCATTCCCACTGTTTACATAAGTAAGAGGTTATTTATTTTAACAGTTATTTAAACATTATAAAAGTAACTTAAGAAGAAAAATAACTTTAAAATGGAAGAAAGAGCTACCGTTTTAGAAAGTCTGAGTTCTAAGCCACCCTTGAGATCTTATTTAGCACCATTGTTTGTGAGTATTGTACACTTTTTGTCAATAAATTTATTTATTTTACCTAGAAAAATAGCGCTTATAAATCAAAATAATATCATTTTGTTACATCTATATTTACAAAATTATTACTATATTAACTTAATGTAATTAAACTGTTTAATTATATTTTTCATACATATCTACATGTAATAACATTCTATTTTAAGGAATGATTTTTCCAATCCTTGGTTAAAACTTATTTGTCCAACAAAGTATTACACAATAATATAAAAATATCACTCATGAAATATTTATAGACGGACTATGGAAAATATTAAACGGAGACCAATAATTATATCGTCACATCATGAAGAAAGACAACGATTTTGCTATGTTTCAATCTTGCCAAAGAAGTTTCACTTCTGACACGTGTGCTCGACACACACACTTTTTGGTAATAAAGTAAACATGTATAAAAAAGTATTTAATATTATAAAATGATTACCTAGGCAGGTGCAATAGCAGGATTGTCCGTAGATGTAGCCCTTTACCCACTGGACACATTGAAAACCAGGTTGCAGAGCCAGCAAGGGTTTTATAAAGCTGGCGGCTTTAAGGGTGTTTATAGAGGTTTGTAATGTTGTAAAAATTGGGCATAGATTATAGCTATTCATCACAATCCCCGGAGAATAAAATGATAACTGCGAAAATGTAACTTCTCAGGAAAAAAACCGATAAGTGACTATAACTTGCCAAGCAATAGACGTAGAGAGATAAAAGGCTCATTGGTAGCTAATTTATTAACCTTTTGCTATGTTTCAAAATAGTTTTCCAAACTAAAGGTAATTAAAATTTAAAAAGGTAGCACTTATCATTTTATTCTCGTTAATATTGGACATATGCATTATTGGGTACAGCTAGTTAATAAATAAATTAGAAATTCAATTTTTTTTTAATTTCTCATTCATAACATTACATTGCTATAAAACTGTTTATGTGTTTTTTTTAGGTTTATTAACAGTGGCAACAAGTTCGATGCCATCAACAGCTTTATTCTTTGTCTCGTATGAAGCTACCAAGACGCTGGCTACACCATTGGTCACTCCGCAGTACTTACCTTTTGTGCATATGTTATCGGCAAGTGTGGGGGAAGTGGTTAGTATGAAAAACTATATTACAAAAAAAAACTATATTATGTAAAATTTCATCCAAATCGTCCAGTAGATTGTCAATTTATTAACCGACTTCAAAAAAAGGAGGAGGTTATCAATTCGGCCGGTATATTTTTTTTTAACAAGTTTAGTAATCGTTTTAGTATTAGTACTTTAAGTTATATAAAGGAGGAATGTTTATATTGTTATTAGTTACCTGTTGGCTTTTCTTTTATGTACAGTCACACAAAAAATGAAACTTACAATCACATACAATAATCGTCCGATGCAAAATTCTGCCTACGCGTGTTTGTCAGAGTTTTATAATGAGCAATCCAAATTAAGGCATTAATTTCAAGAATGTTTTTAAGCTTATAATAGGATTGTGAGTCTAGTTATTAATAATATGGTCAATCTGTAATGCTTTTTTTACGAAAAATAAATAGTTTGTGAAATTCCACCCAGTCGAGTTTTTGAGCTAAATGCTTACTCACAAACGATCTTTCCTCATTATATTATTTCTCATGTCATAAAAAGTATTTAAATCTAATTAATTTTTATTAATTGTAACAGCTTGCCTGCGTAATAAGGGTACCCACAGAGGTGGCGAAGCAAAGGAAACAAACATACGTTGGGACTGAGAAGAAAAGCAGTATTGGGATTATACTTCAGGTAATTCATTATAATACAATTATTTATAAAAATTTGTGAAACGAATGATTTTAATAAAGAAAAAAAGACGGGTTGCACTCCGGGAGTGCCGGCAGAAGTGAAAACTTGATTATTAACGTTGAGCATGTTTGATATCCATCCGTCTTACGCTTTTTCGATCAGGTCACGTGTCCTGACGCGAGTTTAAGATTTTATACCCATTACAGAAAAAGTGCTCAACGCCGCTAAAGAAGTTTTCACTTCAAAAATTTTGAACTGCTGACTAATTTTAAACTATGAAAAAAATATCGCTACGAAACTGAGAACCTCCGATAGGGAAAATCGGTTAAAAATGAAGTATGTAAATTGTATTCTTCCGACTGTGCGTCCGCCAATCAGTCAGTCAGTCAATCAGTCAGTAAGTCAGTCATTATATTTTTGAAGTGAAACTTTTTTAAGCGTGTTGAGAGTAAAATTTCATAGTCGCGTCATGGCAATTCTGCATTTTATATTAATTTAATTTGAATGTTATATATGTTCTCAATTTTAAAGTAACTTTTTAATTTTATTTGTTTAAATTTCAATTAATTTTATTTCATTTTGATTATTATATTGTTATTTTAATTTTATCTAGTGATTATTTTAAAATGTATTTTATTAAGTTAAAATGTATTTAATGTGTATATTATTATTATATTTTTAATGTAATTAATTTTTGTAGTGCATGCAGTGCTCATTTTTTATTAGTTGTCCATCATGTCCTATATTTTTTGTGTATTTTTTATGTAAAACAATCGATGTACAGCTGCTAATGAGCCTTAATAAAATAAAATAAAATAAAATAAAAATAAAATGGCAATACCGTCACGTCATGGAGTAAGGTGAGGATTTTGAAGTTTCACTTCAGACACGAGTGCTCGGCACACACGCTTTTTTATATATTTACATTATATACATTATTAATTTTATATTATTTATATGTTAAGAATATATTTTCCAGGCATTCCGCACAGATGGGGTTCGCAACGGTGTATACAGGGGGTTCTTTTCGACCGTAATCAGAGATTTACCGTTTAGTTTTATAGAGTTACCCCTTTGGGAATGGATGAAAAGCGTTGTTAGAGAAAGGAATGACGGACAGATAAACAGTTTTCAAGTGAGTATATTTTTTATTATTTTAGTAGTTTAGGGATGATTAGGAACAGATTTTTAATTATAGAAAATATTAATTAACTTTAAGAGGCCGTATCGATTTTAAGAGTGATTTTGACTTGTTTCTTTAATTCTTTAGGAGCTCGTTTAAAAAAACTAACTACTATGTTATATGAAAGTAATGGTATAATTTAAAATTCTCTAGAATATTCGATTATATAGATCTGCCGTAACAACGTTTGCGCTCCCGTATATAATCTAAAATTCTAGAGAACTTTAAATTATTCCATTTCTTTCATAAAACATATAATATGTATTTTTTTTATTGCAAATTTTTAAGCATTAACCTATCATTTAGTGTGTATTTTTTATTTTTTTTTAACTCTGTTGTAAGAACTAGAAATTCGACGCCATATACGCATAAAATTTCATCAAAGTAAGGCTATTTTAACTTAGATGTTCTTTGAATTTTTCAATAAAAGTACATAAATTGCCTCGAACATATTTTAGGATGTCTCAGTGTCTTTACTGTAGTATATTTTATAAGAAAACTTCTTCTATTAAATTCCGTGTAAAATACAAAGACACGAACGTCCCGCATGGAAAAAATTGAAACACGCCTTAGGTTATTGGCTATTAAACAAACTGGACAATGAATATCAATAAATTGTCTCGAACGTATTTTAGATATTGAATGAATCTTTAATTTAAGATATCATCACACATTGTTACTAATTTAGTTTTGTTAAACGAGCTTCTAAAGAATTACAGAAACATGTAAAAATTACTCTAAAATCGATAAGGACTCTTAAGTAAATTAATAACTTTGAATGCCAAAACTATAATATGACAATTATAATCAATTAAGAAATATATTTTATTTTGGTAAAATCAATCACGATTCGAACCCGCGTTTTTTCGCGTTAGCGAGGCAACGCCTAACCAATAAAAAATTATCTTTTTTTTCTTCATTAAATTTCTCATTAGGCGAAAGATGCGGTTTCGGATCCCGACTCGTGATCGAATTTTTCTTATCTTTAAAAAGCAATCAAGAATCGGAAATTAAGATATTATGTTTAATTCATATATGACTGTAATTTTAGATATGTCCTTCACTCTAGATATTATGTAAATGTGTCCTTTTAAATGTCTGTAATTTTATTATTAAGTCTGATTTGTCAGTTAAATATGTCTGTCATTTTAAAAATGTCTACAATTTAAAAAAAAATCTGTCAATTTAAATATGTCTGTCTTGTTTGCAGAGCGCCCTCTGTGGAGCATTAGCGGGAGGTTTCGCGGCGGCCGCAACAACACCTTTAGACTTGGCCAAAACGCGCATAATGTTATCCGAAGATTACGCGGAAACGAGGAAATTACGCGTAAAACCAGTTTTAAGCGAAATTTACGCGGTTTCGGGGTTACGCGGGTTGTTCGCGGGTATTACGCCAAGGTGTACGGCGATCATGATTGGTGGTTTTGTATTTTTCGGTGTTTATGATAAGTCGAAATCGTTTTTTGAAAGCAAATATAGATAACAGTATTAATTGAGGCTTTTGTAGGTTTTTGAAAATGTAAAAATTGTAGTGATAATGTGTAATTACCATAAATTGTTGATAAAAATAGTTAAATGTATTTTCCTATGTTTTAAATTAAAATGTTATCAAACTTTGACAATGAAGACTTTTAGCAGAATATCAGAGAAATTTTAAAGCATTTGTAATTATTAATATAGTAAACTACGATAGATTGTATTCTGATTTGTTAACTATATATGTTAATAGTTAGTTATAAATTGTAAATAATTTATGGAATTGTTGTATTTATAAAGAATAAAAGATTGTTACTAAGCTGTTTTTTTATTTTTACTAATATCAACATACCGCAGATAGGAAATAAAGTAAATACCAAAAAAAAGACGGGTTGCACTCCGGGAGTGCCGGCAGAAGTGAAAACTTGATTATTAACGTTCAGCATGTTTGATATTTTGGAATGGTATCCGTCTTACGCATGGAATATAAGGGCTAAAAAAAAAAAAAAACATCCGTCTTACGCTTTTTCGATCAGGCCACGTGCCCTGACGCGAGTTTAAGATTTTATACCCAATGCCGCTAAAGAAGTTTTCACTTCAATAAAATATATTAGCGTACCTCGCCACACATAGTATGGCGCCATCTAGTGTTTACTCATATTTTATAGAATCAAATGTATTAAAAAAGAGGACATATTACTATCAATGTATGTATTTTGTTTTTTATGTACATATTGACATTTTGCACTGCTTAGCTATGTAAACTATAGGTAAGTGTGGCGAATTTCAATTTCCTCCGTCCTCGCAATTTTCCTTAAATTAAAAAGGATACAAAGTTTTTCTTTATGTTATGTACAAGCAAGTAGTACCTACACGCACAATCGTTGAATTTAATGTATAAACATTGAAATAAGGTCATAGAAACAACGATATAATATAGGTAATATAGGCGTAGATGCGTTACATGCGCTCACGAAGTGGCACCATAAATTCGGGTCAAATGACCCGACTAATCAGTCGCATCAACTAACGAGCGAATCAAAAAATACTTCAACTAACGAGTGCGTCTGAGACAATAAAATGTCTGTCAAATGCATATGTATGTCTTTTTTACACGCTTTTTATTAGCTTCACCTGTATGTTTGTATGTTTGTTTGTAACCGACTTCTTTGGGCGCGGTTTTGACCCACTTTAAACGGCCAGATTTCGTTCAAATTCAAATCACAAACACGAACACGAACACGAACACACACAAATTCAAATTCAAATTCAAATTCAAATTCAAATTCAAATTCAAATTCAAATTTGAACACTAACACGAATAAATTCAAATTCAAATTCAAATTTGAACACGAACACGAACAAATTCAAATTCAAATTGAAATCACAAACACGAACACGAACAGCGAACAGCGAACAGCGAACAGCGAACAGCGAACAGCGAACAGCGAACAGCGAACAGCGAACAGCGAACAGCGAACAGCGAACAGCGAACAGCGAACAGCGAACAGCGAACAGCGAACAGCGAACAGCGAACGGCGAACAGCGAACAGCGAACAGCGAACACGAACACAAACTCTCAAATTACAAATTCAAATTCAAATTCAAATTCAAATTCAAATTCAAATTCAAATTCAAATTCAAATTCAAATTCAAATTTGAACACGAACACGAACAAATTCAAATTCAAATTGAAATCACAAACACGAACAGCGAACAGCGAACACGAACACAAACTCTCAAATTACAAATTAAAATTAAAATTCAAATTCAAATTCAAATTCAAATTCAAATTCAAATTCAAATTCAAATTCAAATTCAAATTTGAACACGAACACGAACAAATTCAAATTCAAATTCAAATTTGAACAGCGAACAGCGAACAGCGAACAGCGAACAGAGAAACAGCGAACAGCGAACAGCGAACAGCGAACAGCGAACAGCGAACAGCGAACAGCGAACAGCGAACAGCGAACAGCGAACACGAACACAAACTCTCAAATTACAAATTAAAATTAAAATTCAAATTCAAATTCAAATTCAAATTCAAATTCAAATTCAAATTCAAATTTGAACACGAACACGAACAAATTCAAATTCAAATTAAAATTTGAACACGAACACGAACAAATTCAAATTCAAATTGAAATCACAAACACGAACAGCAAACAGCGAACAGCGAACAGCGAACAGCGAACAGCGAACAGCGAACAGCGAACAGCGAACAGCGAACAGCGAACAGCGAACAGCGAACAGCGAACAGCGAACAGCGAACAGCGAACAGCGAACAGCGAACAGCGAGCAGCGAGCAGCGAGCAGCGAGCAGCGAGCAGCGAGCAGCGAGCAGCGAACAGCGAACAGCGAACAGCGAACAGCGAACAGCGAACAGCGAACAGCGAACACGAACAAATTCAAATTCAAATTCAAATTCAAATTCAAATTCAAATTCAAATTCAAATTCAAATTCAAATTCAAATTCAAATTAAAATTCAAATTCAAATTCAAATTCAAATTCAAGTTTGAACACGAACAAATTCAAATTCAAATTCAAATTTGAACACGAACACGAACAAATTCAAATTCAAATTGAAATCACAAACACGAACACGAACAGCGAACAGCGAACAGCGAACAGCGAACAGCGAACAGCGAACAGCGAACAGCGAACAGCGAACAGCGAACAGCGAACAGCGAACAGCGAACAGCGAACAGCGAACAGCGAACAGCGAACAGCGAACAGCGAACAGCGAACAGCGAACAGCGAACAGCGAACAGCGAACAGCGAACAGCGAACAGCGAACAGCGAACAGCGAACAGCGAACAGCGAACAGCGAACAGCGAACAGCGAACAGCGAACAGCGAACAGCGAACAGCGAACAGCGAACAGCGAACAGCGAACAGCGAACAGCGAACAGCGAACAGCGAACAGCGAACAGCGAACAGCGAACAGCGAACAGCGAACAGCGAACAGCGAACAGCGAACAGCTAACAGCGAACAGCGAACAGCGAACAGCGAACAGCGAACAGCGAACAGCGAACAGCGAACAGCGAACAGCGAACAGCGAACAGCGAACAGCGAACAGCGAACAGCGAACAGCGAACAGCGAACAGCGAACAGCGAACAGCGAACAGCGAACAGCGAACAGCGAACAGCGAACAGCGAACAGCGAACAGCGAACAGCGAACAGCGAACAGCGAACAGCGAACAGCGAACAGCGAACACGAACAAATTCAAATTCAAATTCAAATTCAAATTCAAATTCAAATTCAAATTCAAATTCAAATTCAAATTTGAACACGAACACGAACAAATTCAAATTCAAATTTGAACACGAACACGAACAAATTCAAATTCAAATTGAAATCACAAAAACGAACACGAACAGCGAACAGCGAACAGCGAACAGCGAACAGCGAACACGAACAAATTCAAATTCAAATTCAAATTCAAATTTGAACACGAACAAATTCAAATTCAAATTGAAATCACAAACACGAACAGCGAACAGCGAACAGCGAACAGCGAACAGCGAACAGCGAACAGCGAACACGAACACAAACTCTCAAATTACAAATTCAAACTCAAATTAAAATTAAAATTCAAATTCAAATTCAAATTCAAATTCAAATTCAAATTCAAATTCAAATTCAAACTCAAATTCAAATTCAAATTCAAATTCAAATTCAAATTCAAATTCAAATTCAAATTCAAATTCAAATTTAAATTCAAATTTGAACACGAACACGAACAAATTCTTGATTGAAATCACAAACACGAACACGAACAGCGAACAGCGAACAGCGAACAGCGAACAGCGAACAGCGAACAGCGAAAAGCGAACAGCGAACAGCGAACAGCGAACAGCGAACAGCGAACAGCGAACACGAACACAAACTCTCAAATTACAAATTCAAATTCAAATTCAAATTCAAATTCAAATTCAAATTCAAATTCAAATTCAAGTTCAAATTCAAATTCAAATTCAAATTCAAATTCAAATTCAAATTCAAATTCAAATTCAAATTTAAATTAAAATTTGAACACGAACACGAACAAATTCTTGATTGAAATCACAAACACGAACACGAACAGCGAACAGCGAACAGCGAACAGCGAACAGCGAACAGCGAACAGCGAACAGCGAACAGCGAACAGCGAACAGCGAACAGAGAACAGCGAACAGCGAACACGAACACAAACTCTCAAATTACAAATTCAAATTCAAATTCAAATTCAAATTCAAATTCAAATTCAAATTCAAATTCAAATTCAAATTCAAATTTGAACACGAACACGAACAAATTCAAATTCATATTCAAATTTGAACACTAACACGAACAAATTCAAATTCAAATTGAAATCACAAACACGAACAGCAAACAGCGAACAGCGAACAGCGAACAGCGAACAGCGAACACGAACACAAACTCTCAAATAACAAATTCAAATTCAAATTCAAATTCAAATTCAAATTCAAATTCAAATTCAAATTCAAATTCAAATTCAAATTCAAATTGAAATTGAAATTCAAATTCAAATTCAAATTCAAATTCAAATTCAAATTTGAACACGAACACGAACAAATTCAAATTCAAATTTGAACACGAACACGAACAAATTCAAATTCAAATTGAAATCACAAACACGAACACGAACAGCGAACAGCGAACAGCGAACAGCGAACAGCGAACAGCGAACAGCGAACACGAACACAAACTCTCAAATTACTAATTCAAATTCAAATTCAAATTCAAATTCAAATTCAAATTCAAATTCAAATTCAAATTGAAATTCAAATTCAAATTCAAATTTGAACACGAACACGAACAAATTCAAATTCAAATTCAAATACAAACACGAACAAATTCAAATTCAAATTGAAATCACAAACACGAACACGAACAGCGAACAGCGAACAGCGAACAGCGAACATCGAACAGCGAACAGCGAACAGCGAACAGCGAACAGCGAACAAAGAACAGCGAACAGCGAACAGCGAACAGCGAACAGCGAACAGCGAACAGCGAAAAGCGAACAGCGAACAGCGAACAGCGAACAGCGAACCGCTAGCGAACAGCGAACACGAACAAATTCAAATTCAAATTCAAATTCAAATTCAAATTCAAATTTGAACACGAACACGAACAAATTCAAATTCAAATTCAAATTTGAACACGAACACGAACAAATTCAAATTCAAATTGAAATCACAAACACGAACAAATTCAAATTCAAATTGAAATCACAAACACGAACACGAACAGCGAACAGCGAACAGCGAACAGCGAACAGCGAATAGGGTTTCCGGAACCGGTCTCTATTTTGAGAACCGGGAATTTCGGTACTTTTCCTTAAAGGAACCGGGAATTCCCGGTTCTTTCGGTATTTTCGGGACTTGGGAGTTTTTTGTATTATAAAATTTTAAACAAGTGTTATGTGTGTTAACGACAAGTCAAAAGTAAACTACAATCAAATATTCAAGTATTTTTATTGTAAATTCAAAGAAATCTAAAATAATAACATTAGCATTAATCAGACTTTAATCATCAGTCTTATTAAGTAATTAAATAAAAATCACCATCAATCAGCCTTTCTACTTGTCATTTATATGTAAGTAAATAAGTATTTAGGTACCTACTATCAATGAAATGGCAAAAAATAGGCAGCTACTTATCTTAAAATCCTTAGGGCACACTTTTCAATCCTCAAATAAAAGTTATTAGACTAATAAATTAATAACTAGCAAAAATAAATGTCATCCAACAAGTGGCGAGCATGAAACTTTGCCTTGTGTCGGGCAGAACGATGGTGGAATTCTGCGGCAGGTAACAGTTCAAACAACTCATCAGAACACTCCCCATTGTACAGACGATAGAATACACATAAAGATAAGAATAAAAAAAAAAAATGGTTGCCTGTAAAGTCGGTTTTACAACGTCTTTTTCTCGGTAGAATATTTATGTGCTGCGCGCGCGGCAGACCGCGGGCCTCTCTCTCGTTCGGTGACTCATCGTAACGTTACCGAGCGTTACACTTTTTCATAAGTGACTCCCAGTCGCAACCTAATTTAAGACGTTGTCACGTCAAAAAGAATAAAATAATTTTTAGATGAATTTTTAGATGAAGATGCCACGTCTCGTCGTAAAGCTAGTGAATCCAGCCAATCGGTAAGTGCTCGGTTGCCGATAACTCTGACGGCTCTTCGTTGCACGCTATCGAGTGGAAGGAGTTGATATTGTGGGGCGCCGGCCCAGAGATGAGAGCAGTATTCCATATGAGGCCATATTTGCGCTTTATAAAGTAACAAGAGATGACCTGGCCTGAAATACTGCTTCGCCCTATTTAAGGACGCCCATTTTTTTAGAAGCTAAAGTAGCTTTGCCTTCCAAATGATAGCGGAACTGAACGTCATCAGATATATTGACACCAAGAATTCCGATACTAGGCTTTATGCTTAGAGGAGTGTTCTCAAATAAGGAAGCTGTGAGAAATGGGGTTTTTCTTGGCTGTGAATGTACATACTTGCGTCTTGTCAGGGTTAAATCGGACAAGATTTTGTCGACCCCACTCAGAGACTTCACCAAGGAGAGCCTCAATATTGGACACAAGTATGTTTCGGTTTGTATTGACGTGTTCTCGAGAAATATTTGGGCGGCCGGTATATATAGCATCTCCAGTACTGTCATCTGCATAGCAATGAATGTTACTGATTTGTAACATGTCATTGATATGCAGTAAGAACAGTGTGGGTGAAAGGACGCAGCCTTGAGGGACGCCAGCGTTCACGGGCAGTAGTACAGAGCTCGTACCGTCAACCAAAGCCCAGATACTACGAGATGTAAGAAAGCTGGCAATCCACTTACATAATTTCTCTGGGAGTCCATAGGCTGGAAGTTTCGAGAGAAGAGCCCGATGCCACACCCGATCGAAGGCTTTTGCAACGTCCAGACTAATCGCTAAGGCCTCCCCTTTACTCTCGATTGCCGTAGCCCAACGATGGGCTAAAAGAACTTAGAGATCACCAGCTGACCGTCCATGGCGAAAGCCATACTGTCGGTCACTGATCAACTGGTTTTCCTCCAAATAACCCAAGAGTTGGCCGTTAATGATGCTTTCCATCACTTTTGAGAGTAAAGAGGTAATCGCGATGGGTCTGTAGTTGGATGGATCAGAACGATCGCCTTTTTTAGGGATCGGGTGTACAGAGGCAGTCTTCCACGAAGCAGGGACAGAGCGACCATGTATTTCGCGCGTTTTTTCTATAAGTTCGGAGCTATTTACATTAAAGTTTTGAACTTTTGAACAGTAGAAAGTGTGGAAAAGTAAAATAACAGTGAATAAGAGTTTTACAGTGAAGAAAAATAATGAATTAGATAGTAGGAATAGAAGTTTGAAAGAGTAATAGATAAACTAGTAGTATTAAATAATATTCCCGAAAGAACCGAAAGAACCGGGAATCAAAATTTATTTCCCGGTTCCATTTTACTAACAAAAGAACCGGGAATTCCCGGGATTTTCGGTTCCGGGATTTCCCGGTTCTGAACCCTAACAGCGAACAGCGAACAGCGAACAGCGAACACGAACAAATTCAAATTCAAATTCAAATTCAAATTCATATTCAAATTCAAATTCAAATTCAAATTTGAACACGAACACGAACAAATTCAAATTCAAATTTGAACACGAACACGAACAAATTCAAATTCAAATTCAAATTTGAACACGAACACGAACAAAAACAAATTCAAATTCAAATTTGAACACGAACACGAACAAATTCAAATTGAAATTGAAATCACAAACACGAACACGAACAGCGAACAGCGAACAGCGAACAGCGAACAGCGAACAGCGAACAGCGAACAGCGAACAGCGAACAGCGAACAGCGAACAGCGAACAGCGAACACGAACACAAACTCTCAAATTACAAATTCAAATTCAAATTCAAATTCAAATTCAAATTCAAATTCAAATTCAAATTTGAACACGAACATGAAACAAACTCAAATTCAAATTCAAATTTGAACACGAACACGAACAAATTCAAATTCAAATTGAAATCACAAACACGAACAGTGAACAGCGAACAGCTAACAGCGAACAGAGAACAGCGAACAGCGAACAGGGAACAGCGAACAGCGAACAGCGAACAGCGAACAGCGAACAGCGAACAGCGAACACGAACAAATTCAAATTCAAATTCAAATTCAAATTCAAATTCATATTCAAATTCAAATTCAAATTCAAATTTGAACACGAATACGAACAAATTCAAATTCAAATTTGAACACGAACACGAACAAATTCAAATTCAAATTCAAATTTGAACACGAACACGAACAAAAACAAATTCAAATTCAAATTTGAACACGAACACGAACAAATTCAAATTCAAATTGAAATCACAAACACGAACACGAACAGCGAACAGCGAACAGCGAACAGCGAACAGCGAACAGCGAACAGCGAACAGCGAACAGCGAACAGCGAACAGCGAACAGCGAACAGCGAACAGCGAACAGCGAACAGCGAACAGCGAACAGCGAACAGCGAACACGAACACAAACTCTCAAATTACAAATTCAAATTCAAATTCAAATTCAAATTCAAATTCAAATTCAAATTCAAATTCAAATTTGAACACGAACACGAACAAATTCAAATTCAAATTCAAATTTGAACACGAACACGAACAAATTCAAATTCAAATTGAAATCACAAACACGAACAGCAAACAGCGAACAGCGAACAGCGAACAGCGAACAGCGAACAGCGAACAGCGAACAGCGAATAGCGAACACGAACACAAACTCTTAAATTACAAATTCAAATTCAAATTCAAATTCAAATTCAAATTCAAATTCAAATTCAAATTCAAATTCAAATTCAAATTCAAATTCAAATTTAAATTTAAATTCAAATTCAAATTTGAACACGAACATGAAACAAACTCAAATTCAAATTTGAACACGAACACGAACAAATTCAAATTCAAATTGAAATCACAAACACGAACACGAACAGCGAACAGCGAACAGCGAACAGCGAACAGCGAACAGCGAACAGCGAACAGCGAACAGCGAACAGCGAACAGCGAACAAATTCAAATTCAAACTCAAATTCAAATTCAAATTCAAATTCAAATTCAAATTCAAATTTGAACACGAACACGAACAAATTCAAATTTGAACACGAACACGAACAAATTCAAATTCTAATTCAAATTTGAACACGAACACGAACAAAAACAAATTCAAATTCAAATTTGAACACGAACACGAACAAATTCAAATTCAAATTGAAATCACAAACACGAACACGAACAGCGAACAGCGAACAGCGAACAGCGAACAGCGAACAGCGAACAGCGAACAGCGAACAGCGAACAGCGAACAGCGAACAGCGAACAGCGAACAGCGCACAGCGAACAGCGAACAGCGAACAGCGAACAGCGAACACGAACACAAACTCTCAAATAACAAATTCAAATTCAAATTCAAATTCAAATTCAAATTCAAATTCAAATTCAAATTCAAATTCAAATTGAAATTGAAATTGAAATTCAAATTCAAATTCAAATTCAAATTTGAACACGAACACGAACAAATTCAAATTCAAATTCAAATACAAACACGAACAAATTCAAATTGAAATTGAAATCACAAACACGAACACGAACAGCGAACAGCGAACAGCGAACAGCGAACAGCGAACAGCGAACAGCGAACAGCGAACAGCGAACAGCGAACAGCGAACAGCGAACAGCGAACAGCGAACCGCGAACCGCGAACAGCGAACAGCGAACAGCGAACAGCGAACAGCGAACAGCGAACAGCGAACAGCGAACAGCGAACAGCGAACAGCGAACAGCGAACAGCGAACAGCGAACACGAACAAATTCAAATTCAAATTCAAATTCAAATTCAAATTCATATTCAAATTCAAATTCAAATTCAAATTTGAACACGAACACGAACAAATTCAAATTCAAATTCAAATTTGAACACGAACACGAACAAATTCAAATTCAAATTGAAATCACAAACACGA